>OY720451.1:38244290-38316790 GCA_963082715.1 Harpalus rubripes | reverse complement strand
TTTGTTTGTTTGTTTGTTTGTTTGTTTATTTATTTATTTATTTATTTATTTATTTATTTATTTATTTATTTATTTATTTATTTATTTATTTATTTATTTATTTATTTATTTATTTATTTATTTATTTATTTATTTATTTATTTATTTATTTATTTATTTATTTATTTATTTATTTATTTATTTATTTATTTATTTATTTATTTATTTATTTATTTATTTGTTTGTTTGTTTGTTTGTTTGTTTGTTTGTTTGTTTGTTTGTTTGTTTGTTTGTTTGTTTGTTTGTTTGTTTGTTTGTTTGTTTGTTTGTTTGTTTGTTTGTTTGTTTGTTTGTTTGTTTGTTTGTTTGTTTGTTTGTTTGTTTGTTTGTTTGTTTGTTTGTTTGTTTGTTTGTTTGTTTGTTTGTTTGTTTGTTTGTTTGTTTGTTTGTTTGTTTGTTTGTTTGTTTGTTTGTTTGTTTGTTTGTTTGTTTGTTTGTTTGTTTGTTTGTTTGTTTGTTTGTTTATTTATTTATTTATTTATTTATTTATTTATTTATTTATTTATTTATTTATTTATTTATTTATTTATTTATTTATTTCTTAATCACTCAACAGGAACAGATGTTCCCAATTACAGAGGATTATTGACAAAAATAAATACAGTGTAGTTACAAGAAAACTTTCAAATAATGAAGTGACAATATTATAAATAGAAATAACTGAATTTAATTGCTAAAGATCAGACAAGAAATAGTTCGTAATTTGTTTTCCAAATTTGGACTGAGTATCATAGTAAATGTCAAGATTGTTAATGTATATGGACACAGTGTTGAATGTAGCACACAACTGTCTAGTTGGAGATCGAATTTCATAGTTTGTTCTAGGGGTGCTGTATATGAAGGTTAATTTACGCCGAGAACCTAAGCGAGGTACTCCAAAATTTAGGCAAGCTAGCGAAAGAGCATCATCAATTAGATTATTAACAAGTTTATAGAGATATAAACATGATTGGATATTTCTACGGCAGTCCAAAGAAATAACATTGAACTCAATTAGACAGTTGGTGTAATTACAAATCGTATCAATGCGACGATGGTGGAACTTAGCACAACAATACCTTATAAATTTTTTCTGTATACTCTCCAGAGCTTGTACATGTTTAATATATACAGGATTCCAAATTTGTAATCCATATTCCAGTTTACTACGCACAAATGAATAATACAAAGATTTGAGAGTCTGTAAATTATAAAACGCTTGCGTATTACGAATTATGAAGCCAAGATTTCTGTAAGAAGCTTTTCGAATATCATTCAAATGGGGTATAAAGCTAAGTTTAGGATCGAACAGAATTCCTAAATCTTTGAATTAAGTTACTCGCTCCAAAATTGTGTTATTCATTTGATAGTTAAACGGTATAGTTGTTTGCTTTAAAGAGTAGGTCATAATTTTACATTTGCTAAAATTAAATAAAAGCTTTGAGGCTAAAGACCAATCAAGAACATTATTAATGTCAGTTTGTAATAAAGCACAATCATTAGCATTGTTAACAATTCTGAAAAGTTTCAGGTCATCTGCATATAAAAGAACGTTAGAATGGTTAATAATATTAGTGATGCTATTGATGAATAAGAAATAGTAATGGCCCTAAATTAGACCCTTGCGGGACACCAGAGGTTGCGTAATAACATTTAGAAGTAATACCATCAACACGAACACAAAGCTCGCGATTGCTCAGATATGACGACATGAATTGTAGCAAGTCATCAGAGAATCCAAAATCAAAATGGAGCCTACTTAGTAATATAGAGTGGTCGACTTTGTCAAAGGCTTTCGCAAAGTCAGTATAAATAACGTCTACCTGAATGTTGTTATGTAGTGAATGTGCTGTATCCGTGAAGTTCATTAGGTTAGAAGTAGCAGAGCGACCAGAAAAGAAACCATGTTGGCAAACTGATATTTTGTTTCGCACGGAACTAAAAATATATTTATATATTATCTTTTCAAAAACTTTAGCCAAGTTGCAGAGAATAGAGATAGGGCGATAATTGATAATATTAAATTTATCTCCAGATTTAAAAATAGGTCGAATATAGGAAATTTTCAAAGCAGAAGGAAAGATATTTTTTGATAGGGATAGGTTAAAAAGAATATAAAGAGGCTCAACAAGGATATCACGACAGCCTTTGATGACATAAGATGGTAAATTGTCAGGTCCGGGATTAGGAGAAGATTTTATTGCATTAATTGCTGAAATTATATCTGTTCTAGTAATATGATTAATTTTTAAATTATCAGAATTATTTATTCTTGAATGAAGACCAGTGGGTGAAGGTGACGAGTTTATCGGCTGGAAAACAGTGCAGAAATAATCTGCAAACGCGTCTGCAACGTCTGCAGTACTGTTGAGTGTGTTATTATTGAAATGCATAGTGGAAGGCAGTTTACGATTTCGTTTTTTTGAATTAATATGGGACCATAATTTCTGAGGATCTTTCGCGATATTTTTTTCAATATTCTTCATATAGTTTCTGTGTGCAACATTGATTTCCTTCTTTAATAAGGCTCTAAGGCGTTTAAACTCATCACCATATTTCGTCATGTTGGTTTGTTTATACAATAAGCGAAATTTATTTTTTTTCTTAATGTTTTCTATAATAGATTTATTGAACCAGGGTGAATACATCGATTTACGTTTTTTGGTGATTGGAACACAATTACAAATAATTTGGGAAATGACCTGGTAAAATTCTTCAAATGCAGTGTTGACATTATCAAAATAATTAAGAAAGTCCCAGTTAATCTGAGATAGTTGCTCGTGTAGTAAAAGAAAGTTGGCACGGCGGAAGTTAAAAGAAACTGATTCATTGGGAAAAAGACCGCTATGACGTAGATGCGAGCTTGAAGAAGGTTCAGGAAAGAAGGAAATTTCGAGAGTAGGGTGATACTTATCTTCATTGACTAAAGGTGAAGAGCAGCGCGCGACAATACAACATTTATTAGATACAACATCAAGTAGTCTGTTATCACAGTTAGTAATATTATTATTATATTGCCTAGCATTAAAAAAGTATATATATATATATATATATATATATATATATATATATATATATATATATATATATATATATATATATATATATATATATATGGAGCTGTTACCTATGGTGTTTATAAAGTTATAAAACTTTGTTGACTGACAACTATCCTTCACGCCGCTAATTACTTAACCTCAGTTCTGCATGTTTATTCCAAAACAACTAATTTCTCATCCCTCTCTTGACCTACACTTTTCTACTCTTGCTTACGAGCAAGGGTAGGAAAATGCGGTCTAGTGCAGTGCAGCTGATCGTTTTATCGAACACGTTGCACTAAACTAACCCGCTGTCAAAAAACGCGTCATAGTGAAAAAGTTTACACCAGTTTACGCTAGTGCTTATCATCGAACAGATCTAATAACGAGGCGCATCTCCTCTCTTGTTAACACTAGTGCCAGCCGCCTGAGGCCCGTGAAACTACGTTATCGTCGTCCGAGTATTCCACGACCCTATTTTAACATGTACTTGTAGTAGGATGTATGTATTATTATTATCTAATTTTTGTAATAGCGTTTGTCAAAATCGGGTTGATTAAAAGTCGTGTTTGAATTTTGCTGCCCCTACAAATCTGCCGCCCTGGGCTATAGCCCGTTCAGCCCCTATGTAAATACAGGCCTGATTATCAGTTATTATAAAAGTGTGCTTATATTTTATAAAATAAATACATTTGACATATTCAACCATATTGTTTTTTACCTTCCGTCACCTTTAGGTAAGGAAGGTATTGTCTTTGGTCAAACAATTCGGTGGTTTTTAATGAATAAGCACGTTTTAAGGTCCCTAGAATACGATTTTACTATTTTTACGATGATGTCTGTATGTATGTGTGCGTGCGTGCGTGTGTGTGTGTGTGTGTGTGTAACAAAATTTTCGTCTACGATAACTCTAATACTACAATTCCAAAAATTATAATTATTTCGTATTCCTCTTCGTTGCATCCATATGAAGAGCTGATTAGATTTTGGTTATAATTGGCCAACTGGAAGTACCCTCATTTGAAGATTTTAACAGTTTTTCTTGAAAAAACGATGTTAAATATCATTTTTTCACATTTAATGTTATTATAAATATTAAAGAACATTGTATTCTCTATACGATTTGACTGCATTTTATACTTCATATTAAATGGATATAGCGTTATAAAATTATAAAGAAATTAAGTTTCATAAATTAGCCAGCTATGCTAGAAATAGCTACTTTATTAAGAAACTTCTGATTGAAAGATGTCAGTGTCAAGTGCAATTGACATATTCGTAGTATATTTGCTCGAAACTTTCTGTATGCATTTGTATAAAATACATACAACTGTCGAAAGGTAATGTACATACAAGAAATGTAGAATTTTTGCACGGAAATTTCTGTATGGATTTTATACAAAATAAATTCGCATTTACGAAAATTCTACCGGTAGATACTGCATCTACCGACTGTGTTCGAAAATTGTTCAATATCTACCAGATCCATCTACCGAATTCATGAAGAATCTAATCTCAAAAAAAGGTAGTGATGCAAAGCGAAGCGCGCGCGTTAAAAGTGGAAATGTGTTCAAAGTAGGACTCTGCTCAGTTTGTTAACTACGTCAAATTTCGAACTTCTTTGAAATTTCAAATTTTTTCATAGGTAATGGATCTACCCTGTTTACCACTTGCGTTCTTAAAATATCGATTCCGGTAGCTATAACCTGATAAAAAGCTGTTTACCGGTAACAGTTCGCCAGTAGGATTTTCGTAAATACCTCATATAACTGACGGAAGGTAATGTGCTGGCCACATCAGATTTTTTTGTCACTGTAAACCGACCGCCGATAGCAGCGCTATCTACTCCATTCTTATGGTGGAACAAGTGAACAAAGTACGAAAATGTATTTAGTCAAAATAAAGGGGTGACGTCTTGTTTCTGAATTTCTAAGGCAATAAATTTAGAAATCTACATATTTATAATGACTTATTAATTATATAGATACTCGTATATCCTACTTTTTCAAAGTGACCAAATGTTTTATTTTGACAACGGTATCATAAATTATACGGACTCAAGGTTAGTAGAGTATATAAGGTTGCCTCGTAACTTTCAACCAATCAGAGCAAACTAGCTGTGACGCCACGCAGCGTGCCAATCTGTATAAAGTATGCAATACTGTATGTATAGAAGTACTGTAGTGCAAGGATTATACGATTATAGTTATTTTTTATATGGAATTATATTTAATATTTGAAGTACATTATTTCTTAGTTAATAAAATTTATAAACTTTAACCAACTAAGTAAATTAATAATGAATTAAGGAACTAATTTTACGTCACTGTTTTTCTGTTTCTTTTTGGATCCATTCCTGTTAATAGAAATATATTTTCTTTTTAAAGATTGTTCAATACGTTTTTTGGGATTTAAACTAGATTCGGGGTTAAAAAATGATTAAATATCACTTTTACTTCCTCTAAATATTTTTCTTTTATTCCTTTTTCTATATCCGTTCTATTACTTTAGATATTGTTCTTTTGATTTATCAGATGGCAAGTAGAGTGACTACAATAAAAAATAATATAGAACACATATATTTTCAACTGTTTATAAAATTTACATTGGCCGCGTTTAGCATGGCACAGCGCTGCCAGCGCTGAGCACCGAAATTTGCCTAACACAGTTGGTCTACTGAAGGCCGTATCACACTAGCGAGTTTCGAAGCGGTTGGCGGTTGACTTCTCGACCAATAGGAGCGCGGCAGCTAGCAGCTGCGGTTGCTCCTATTGGCCGATAAGTCACCTGCACACGCACCCGCACGCGCTTCAAAACCTGCTAGTGTGATACGGGCATAAACACATCTGTCCATTCATGGCGTTCGGCAAACTTCGGCGCTCAGCGCTCCCAGCACCGGGCCATGCTGAACGCGGCCATTGTAAATTAAATACATAACAAGCAAAGGTATTGTTTTATTGTATGACTAGAATATTTCTCAAGACGAAAATGATTTTAATTACAGTTAAAAATGTTTTTATTCACCTGTATTTTTTAATTTCTTAGGTTAGCCGCGCTTACATTTCTTCTTCATAATCGTCTAACATGAAATGCTTACTACTAATTCTCTCATATTTGGAATAAAACTTGTTTTTGCGATAGTATTTGCGGATTCATTCATTTAGAATATGGTAAGCTTTAGGAAATGTGAAATATTTGTGTTGGTCCTCTTGTTTGGAATATACGTTTTGATCCTCTTGGCATCTTAAAACAGAGTTAAACATAAGATAATTAGTATATTCAGTTACTATATTAACTTATTTTTCAAATTATTAATAACGGCTATCTTTTGTAAGTAAATAATCGCTATTGAAACATACAGCGGCAACACAACGTTAAACTATTGGCATGCTCGGTGACGCGCAATATGGAGGAAAGCCCCACTTTTTCATAAGTTACGGCCATAGACATATAATAGGTTTGTTCGTTTCGCTACCTTGCGTCTACGGTTTACTGCCGCGCCCATATACCTTGTATGCAGGCGGCAGTAAACCGTAGACGCAAAGTATCGAAACGAACAGGCCTAATACGAGTATATACTACTAGACTGAGTTTACAATGTTAAGCGTTTGTGCCGAATTGAACCGATAAAACTTGAAACACGCTGGTTAATAGAAATGACAGGTTGCTGGGCTGCCAACATAAATTAAATAAAATTCGCTACAACTAAAGAAATTTTTTATTATAATTATTGAAAAAATAATGTAAATTAAATATTGGTCGTACTTCTTATTATACAACTGAGCTTTATTATTTTGAAATGAAGAAATTATATAAAATACATATTTTAAATTACTGCATAGCTACTTTTTTTTTCATGTTGTAGAATTTGCACTAGAATTAGCGTCTCTTTATGGCGCACATCTGTTCAATCCAGCACAAAGCTGGACATTGCCAACAAGATGGGTGCTCGTCCTCGGTCTAGTATATACGTATATCTTTCCTTGTCTATGGTTACGGCGCAACCAGTAATAATCCAAGAACCTTGGTACGGACCTATCTTTAAATTCGTACCTGTTCTTTTAATAGTAAAGTTTTATTTTAGAAAAGGCTATTCCACGATATTTTTTAAAAAAGTACATAAATGTAAGACTACATGTGAAAGTCCGAGTCCAAAATTCCTTCATGTAAGCGGGATATTAAGATCTGAATTTTAAATTTGCTTTGTGACGGAAGTAATGTGGGTATACCAAAAGTAAATAAACAGCGGTTCACATGGTTTTAACAAACTATTTAGCATCGTTGAAAGTACATGTCGTTGTATACTGTATACAACTCGTAAATACTTGTATTTACAATATTTGGACCATGGTTTTTTCTGTCAAAAGCTCCTCAATTTTACTTAAATCTGTATGTTGCAATTTGCAAGATGATTCCTTTTTGGTATTTTCACAAACAAAAACTTAATTGTATATCCGCGTGTCTGTTTCCCATGATTGGCACCCAACACGCCATCGTTATAGTCGTTTCCGGTTGCTGTTCAAAGCGGTTCCGGACTCGTGTTTATCCGACACGATCCCTGGAGCTGCTCCCGTCATCTTCCTGGTAAATTTAACTCATGAAATGTTAATGTTCTTATATTGGGAATAAACATGACAGCAAAATGACTAATAAATTATGCAACTACTGAGTATGGAGTTCATTATTTGCTTTTAATATTTATGTTTATATTTGTAGGGTACATACTCGTATAGTATATAAAGCAATAAATGAAGTGCTACAAAGCCAAACGTGTTAAAATCAACAGTCACGTTGATATTTGTCGATGTACTGATGTGTATGTTAGTATACATAATAATTATACTTACTCATACTAGTGTAATGTAGAAGTAAGGCGGATGTTGGGATAAATATTTGATTTTGACATACAGAATTTTTCGACCGTTGAACTAGTTTCCAGATTAAATCGAAATGGATAACTGTGTTTATTATTTTTTACTATTCAACTAATGTAAATTATTTTCATAAAAATCTGATGTGGCCAGCACATGACTTCCCGCCAATTCTCTGATTAAAGTAGCAAGAAGCTTTAAGTAAAGTATCACTTCCGGTTGATAGTTTGTAAATAAAAATTAATTGTTCTAATAAATAGAAAAGTCCATAATACGAAATTTTGGATGATATTTTATTACATTTTTCCGCTAAAATCTGTTAAGATAGGTATATTCAAAATATAGGTAATATGTTGTTTCAAATTATATACGAGTTCTAAACACCAAATTTGAGAAGTTTTGAATAATATTTTAATATATAATTTTTTCAAGAAAATCATTTTATAGCTTTAAGTAAAGTACTATTTTCGGTTTATCAATTTTAGAAAAAATCTATGTAATAATGAGTAGGTTTACACCGCACGTAATACGTTTAGTCCACATACAAAGTGACGTAACAAGATGGCTACGGATGGTGTAAACACTCTGTATCTAACCTTTGGTACACATTTTTGATACATTCAAAGGGGGATGTACCAGATTGCTCATGCACGGTGTAAACAGCAAGCGTACCAAAGAATTTTCCTGCCATCTACGACTACGTTAATTCAATTAAAATTGTGTACTAATATTTAGGGAAATTATGT
Source organism: Harpalus rubripes (assembly GCA_963082715.1). NCBI lineage: Eukaryota > Metazoa > Arthropoda > Insecta > Coleoptera > Carabidae > Harpalus > Harpalus rubripes. The sequence continues at coordinate 38,308,117 of OY720451.1, read as the reverse complement.
GATTTTAGTGATATTTATAATTTTAATTATGTGGTGATGTAAATTACATAGAATCATGACTATTTTTTCCTTATTAAGTAACTTTAGGTTAGGATGACTGTGAGAGATGAATCTACGCATGCGCGTCTAACGTATCAAAATATTTAGTATTTTTATTTAGATACCGGTGTAAACATATTGTACGAAGATAAATTTTAGTATACACTTTGGTCCACGTAACAGAATATTTTGCATAGTGTTAACGTAGTCTATGTCATTTCTCATTAATATAAAAGTTTGAAATACCAAATCTGAAAAGTTTTTGATTATATCATAATATATTATTCAAATAAAGTATGACTTGCGGATTATCAATTTTAGCCAGAATCTAATATGTTATTTCCCTTGTTATGAAAATCTTAAATACTAAAATTAAAAAGTTTTGGATTATATCAACATATTTTCACGAAAATCTGTTCATAGCTTCAAGTAAAGTATCACATTTGGTTTATCAATTTTAGCCAAAATCTAATATGTTCTTTCCCTTGATATAAAAGTCTCAAATACTAAATTTGAAAAGTTTTGGAATATATCATAAGATTTTTTCACGAAAATCTGTTCAGAGCTTCAAGTAAAGTATCACTTCCGGTTTATCAATTTTAGCCATAATCTAATATGTTGTTTCCCTCATATAGAAGTTTTTAAATACTAAAAATGAAAGATTTTCGAGTATATCAATCTCTATTTCACGAAAATTTGTTCAGAGCTTTAAGTATCACTTGCGGTTTATCACTTTTGTAAATTTGTTTGTCCAATAAATAGAAAAGCCTATAATACGAAATTTTGGATTATATTTTATATTGTTTTTCTTTGAAAATCTGTTCAGAGCTCCAAATTACGTATCACTTCTGGTTTATCATATACGTATAGTCAAAATGTAATATGTTGTTATAAATTATATACGAGTTTTAAATACCAAAAATATATTTAGCACGAAAATCTGTTCAGACCTTCAAGTAAAGTATCATCAATTTTAGCCAAAATCTAATATGTTATTCCCCTTGATATAAAAGTCTTAAATACTAAAATTGAAAAGTTTTTGATTATATTTTAATATAGTTTTTCATTAAGAACTGTTATTGGCTTCAAGTAATCATCGTGAAAATGTTAAAATTGGATTCTAGAGACTTTAAATCGTGGTCATTTACCAAAATCTCCATATGCGATTTTTAGCACGATATCTATACCTCCTTTACCAAGGGTAGCGGGAGGTAAAAATCAAAAACGTCATGATTTATTTGACTTTTGCCAACCCTGCCACTATACGATATTGATACATTTTATTGCGCTTTTGGTCTCAAATATAGGAACCTTAAAAACATGCTTATTTAACAAAATTTCGATGTGATTTTTAGCACGATCCGTATATCTGCTTTACTATAAGGGCAGCGAGAGGCAAAAATCTGATGGATATATAGTGTACTGAATAATTAATTTAAAAGTTTTTTTAGGTTCAGTATGCATTCAATTTAATTTTCTAACATTCTAACATTAAAATGTCTTGAAGCAAATGTAGAAATTATTCGGGTTGTTGGCAGTAGGTCAGTAAGTTACAATGAGTGTAATCTCCACAAAAGGGGAAACAGGAAACGTACGATTAGTGACAAGATGTTGTGGCGGGGCGGAGGTTTCTCAGAGTTAGGGGCGGTAAGGCATTACTGCCTGGAGCAAGGTTGGGTGATGCGATGACTTGCGGTTTGTAAACTAATTCGAGTGTCACTTCCCTGTTTCAGAAAGGAAGGATTAGGTTTGTTTAATTAGAGATTATCTCGGAATTTGTAATAATGAACGTTTTATGTTTATGTTACATGATAATAATTTCTGCTATATAGCTGTTTTTTAAGGTATCTAGGGTAATATTAACGATAGAGCAAAACCGTTTGGACATTACTGGGTCAACTTTTCGAGGAAAGTTTAATAGTCACCACAGGAATTTTCGATCTTCTTTTGCTTCTGAACTATAGGCAAAAACTCGTTTTTCGCTCATTTAGAAAATATCTCATATCTTATTTATTATGATAGAGAAAAATTGTTTCAACAAATTTTATACTGTTTTTAGGTAGATTAAAATGGAGTAATTAGATTTTTTGAAAACTTAATAATTATCGAGATATAACAAATTTATGATATTTTAAAAGGGAACCTATGTTGAAAATAGTTTCGTCTTTTCGCTTATTTTATAAGCTTTTCAATGATATATAATAAGACTATATTCTTTTGTTTTAGATAAATAAATAAATATATCATCACGGCATATTACCCATTACTGGGTGAGCCAATCTGCTTTGTACGCCGATATCGGTAATGATGATGACATATTTGTACCGTGCGGGCGTTTACCAGGCGTAGACATGAATAAAATATGAATTAGTAATTTATTGGAGTGAAAAAATTAAAATTATTTAGAAACAGATGAAAAAATGAATTATAAAACCGTCATTAGTTTATTTTGATTTTATATATATTAATTATGTTCTCCAAATTATTCTTTTTCGGGTTAGTTAAATTATTATTTATCGACGTTAGAGTTGGTTATGGCATCATTCGAAAATGGTACATTAAAATAAAAGTTTCATAAAACATGATTTTAGTGCACGCGTCTTTCGAGTTTGCTAAGGGAACAAATGCGCTGAAATATCTTATGAAATTTGTATTTTATACTATTTTTACTATTTTGGTCCTTTTGTCAAAAAATATTTAGAAATATACGTTATTTCATTTTTAGAAATTTCTATTTTGGTTGTTTCATAAAGTAGGTACATATTAAAGAACCAAAATAGAAAAAAAATGGTTTAATAAGCTTTCTAAAGTAAATAAATTGAAAAATGAGTAAAACTGAAAACTCCAAATAAAGTTTATGCTTATTGTAAATATCACAATTTATTTGCAGCGCGGAAGCGGTATTTATAGTGAACAAAGCAATTTTATAACAAATAAATCATACCCAAAACAACATATTTTGTTCCTATTAATAATTCTTTTTCTCAGTGATATGTATATGTATTTGAAAAGCTTATAAAATAAGCAAAAAGATGAGACTATTTTCAGTATATATATATATATATATATATATATATATATATATATATATATATATATATATATATATATATATATATATATAGGTTCCAATTTTAAAAAATCTGATGTGGCCAACACAACATCTCCTGCTATTTAATTTTACATATTTAGTTATACTAGAAACTGTATTAAAATCCATTCCATATAACTATGGTTCTATTTACTATTTTCTTTTTAAAACGTTACTATTATTAATTTGAAATGATTAGTTCTTTGACAGTGACATTTATCTGTCAGTTACATACATTTGTGGTATGAACTGTCTAATCAAGTAGTTGTGTTTGTTTAAAGGGCAGTCTCTGTGATTTAACCCGGAGTTGGTACACCTTCAAATTTTAACACCGCTGGTATACTGGGGTATCACATACCCTATATAATTGTTTATAATCTATTTTTGTGATTTGCAAAATATAAGTTTTACAGTATCTTTCGTATTTATTAATAAGTTTTGAATATAAAATTTTAATTGCAAATTGATAAATGCGTAGCAAAAATGTTTTAATCACGTTTTTCTTAAAGAACTAATTCATTTTGTGCAAAAAATATGTTTTTATTAATTATGGAATAAATAATACGTCATACAGTTGTTAATAAAAGTAATTTTATTTTCGAAAAGAAAAACATTGGAAAGTAAATATTAATAATATTTGTCACAACATGTGAAATTGCTGTGATTTAGATAAATAAACCTATTGCATGATTTACACGTATAAAAAGACTATCTAAATTTCTCGGACATAAAAAGCATCTTCGGGGGTATTTCTGCCTTTTCATATCAAGTTCCCCTTTTGGACCTTGCGCCTGTTGACCAGAAATTCCACTAATCTTTGAAATCTTCCTACGAATGTCTCTGCGTACAAAAGGAATTTTTGACCTAATTTCTTGCAATGGTTTTACTAAATTCAGACCAAATTCTTTCAGAAATATTCTCCGGGGTAACTTTGAGCCCATATTATTGCAATTATAGAAAACCATCGCATTTATAGCTACTGAATTCATGATGGAAAAAAATAGTGTAAGAGGCCATCTTTTACTATTTCGTGCAACGCTGTAAGTCCTAAAAGCTCGTCCACAACATCAACACCGCCTTTCGTACTATTGTAAAATGTAATTTGTTCTGGTTTTTGTAAACTGCCTGAAGCATCATCAATTTTGTCAGTATGATGTAAAGTAGGAATTAGAATAACATTTTTATTTTTCTTCGGCTTATAAGAGACTATAGGCTTACATCTTTCTGAAATGCAAATTTTGAGGGTACCTCTCTTCTTTATTGTTTGTATGAAGTAATTCGCGTGGTATTTCACGTTTATTTTTCCGAAGGGTCCCTACTGATGTCAATTCATAATCTTTGAGTAATTCTGTAACTAGTGGATAGCTACTAAACCAGTTATCAAATGTGATATTTCTACGAGTTTTTTTGATAGGTTTCGCAAGGCGTAATACTATATCTTCTAGTTTATTGCTTAGTTTGTTGCTGCTGACACAAATAAACTTCTAAATTTAATATATAACAAGTTTTTGCATCAACTAAAGCAAAAACATTGATACCGTACTTTGCCGGTTTATTGGGAATATACTGCCGAAATCCACAGCGGCCTCTGAAAGACTCCAGTTTCTCGTCAATTGTTAAATATTCGGATGGTATATAATAACTTTTGCAATTTTCTGCAAAGTGACCAAAGACAGCTTTTGTGGGTGCCAGTTTATCTAAACGTCGTCGTTCTGATCTGCTGCTTCCCTTGTCGAATCGAAGACAATCTAATAAAAACTGAAATCTTTTCAGTGGCATGGTAGATCTGAATATATCAATACCTGTGTCGTCTGAAGCCCACAAATCCTCTAAATTTTGTCTTGCGGATCTGAAAAGGCCGGCAAGGTACAAAAGGCCAAGATAAGCATTTATTTTTCTATCAAGCAAGTTTCTTTTACTATGTGTTTATCGGTATATTTTTGTGCTTTTTCAGTATTTTTTTCGTTTGTGAATTCGACAATTGAGTTCAGAATTTGGTCATCAAAAAAAAGTTTTCATGTTTCGTGCATCTGCTCTAGGACCGGGTAAATGGATTATTATATTTTCTTTTCTAGTTCTTGTCGCCGAGCTACCTGGATTTTCAGTCCATTTAGTTTTTCCGTCAATACCCCATATATATTGAGTTTTTCGTTCTTTGACTTCTTCTGTAGACATTATGGGATCACTAGATTGTTCTTTAGAGCCCATTGTTTCTGGGTGTTCAGTATCGGAAACTGTATCAGAAATCTGAATGATACGAGTACTCGCTTACATGATCTGATGATTCATTTTCAGAGACGCAGCCAATTCATCAGATTGTGTCCATAATTTTAACAATTCCCTCTTCACAAAAACTACTAAAAGTGTATGCACCTGAAACACAAAATATTTTATAAATATACAAAACTGTGACTAAACAAGTAAACTGGGGTATAACATACCCTGAAGCACTTTTCAGTACTTTTGTAAACTTGACACTACCACTGACAAGTGAAAGAGACTTACTGATGAAATGCTGTATGTGTAACTTGAAGGTAGATGGCAGATGATACTACTAATACCTAGGGTACCTTTAGAACCAGGGTATGATCATGGCGTGGCTCACGTTTCGTCCGCCATTACCGGACCATCTGTTATATGTGTTGTTCTTGTGCAAATTTTTATGTATTTTCGTGGCTATTTGTTTAATTTTAATGAAAAACACATTTAATTATCATTTTAATATGTATTTAAAGTGTAAGTAATATATTTTATTTTATTTACTTGTGTAGTTTGTTAAGATACCCACCACGATTACTGACATATTGAAAACAACTATAAATTATCAATATTAAGCACAATCATTTAAATTTTTAAAAGGTAAGTTTAGAATTGAGAGCTGCAGTATAGAATCTAATTAATTATCTTTAATTAAACAATTACAAATTATTATACAAGTTAAGGTATTAGATAATTAGGTAACGAATAATAAGATATTTTTGTAGAAAGGGGACATTTTCTGTCAAGACTTGATAGAGTGAAGTGCATTATTATATTGGGAAGCGAATAAAGTTTATTTACTGAAATGAATGGGTTTTAGTTTTAATTAACGGATTACCTTTTCCTTGAGACGCTCACAGAATATACAATTATTATGTAAATAAGAACTACAGATATTATATTAGATGTGATAATAACAACCCATATCATATATTCTAAATAACCTCTAAATGCATGCCTTAATAATAATTGTGTATCTCTTAAATTAATTAATTTTTATTACTTTATAAATTCACAGTATGATAATTTAATATTCTTTTATAATATAATATCACATTTATTACAAATAAATAGGGAAATGATTGACCGACAATGGCGGTGATCTTGGACCATGGCCATACCCTGGTTACAAAGCTACCCTACTAGTACCAACAGTTTTCAAGAGCCGCGCATTTTAAATAAGCGTGAGTATACCATACCCCACCGTACCAGCGCCGGTTTAAATTACAGATAATTTTATAAATTTATCCATAAAATGTATAGAAAAAGTATTAATGCAAACCAATAGAAAATTTAATAATCTTTAATTTTTATAATAACATAATCCCGAAAAAATAACATTTAAAGGTATTTTTCGGAGAAAAACTATTTTGAGCTTCAAGTGCCATTTCCGGTTATCTGATTTACACCAAAATCTAATGGCTTTTTTTCATATTAGAATAAGGTATAAATACAAGGTTTCAAAATTTTCTTATTACAGAGCTCTGTTTCTAGTGGTAAAGAAAGTTTTTACGGGCTCTTAAAACCATAGCAAGATATATACAGATTTATTTATTCATTATTTCGCTTTGCCATATGTTTCCAAAGACTATTTCAATCAAATAGTTTAATGTATATCATAAAACACTGTACAATGCTCAACTGTTACCCAAAATTTACGTGCTAGCACGGATAACAAGCTCGCTTCTCTCCATCGTTAGGTAAATTGCTCGCCCGTGAAGTTCTGAGTAACGGTCTTGCAATGTAAATTACTATTATTAATAGGTTTACTCGTATTTCGTTTCAGATACAAATGTGTTGAGTTGATTTATATCATCTAATTGGTCAAAATAAACGCAATTGGAGTCACGTACTGTGCACGTTTTCCTTTTGTCGGTTTATTTTTTAATGTTATATGTGTATAGTGAAAAATGTGTACGACTAAAGTTCAGTGTGACAAATTTAATGCATGTATACAACCGGTCGCCATTGGCTCAATCGTAACTGAAAGTATAAATCGTAAAGTACGACATGTTTGTACTTCATAGTCATAGCATAAAGAATGATTTTTTCTTCTAAACGCTGCACCCAGAAACATTTTTTGAACTCTTACGTCAGATTGCGAGTATTGTTTTTGACTGGAAATCTATAGAACATTTCAAATTCTCGATGAGCCTTTTTGTCATTCTTTGCACTACTAAATTGAAATTTTATCTTTAGAACGTATTTTAGCAAAATGATATTGCACCAGTTTTCAAGAGAAGCACATATTTTGCATATTTAATTGTTCTGAATTATAAGAGATCAGTTTTTAAAGAATATTTTACTGCTTCGCAGATTATAGCTCATATTATGAATATTGAAAAGTTTATTTTTCATGAAATATATCTCCTCCGTAATGAGTTTATGTAAATCTGTGTTATAAAAGCTAAAATATTCATGAATTTCTTATAATACTAACTAAAACTGTTTAGAAAGATATAAAATTATACATGAAACTTGATAAATATTTCATTTGTAATATGCAAGTTCGTTCTCTAAACATATTAAAACTTATATCTTATAATCTAATAAACTTATAAACATTGCGTTTAGTTAAGTTCACATGTCGTGAAAGAAAGATTAATTAATTTATAGTGAACAAAGAATGATTTTTTCTTTTAAACGCTGCACCCAGAAACATTTTTTGAACTCTTACGTCAGATTGCGAGTATTGTTTTTGACTGGAAATCTATAGAACATTTCAAATTCTCGATGAGCCTTTTTGTCATTCTTTGCACTACTAAATTGAAATTTTATCTTTAGAACGTATTTTAGCAAAATGATATTGCACCAGTTTTCAAGAGAAGCACATATTTTGCATATTTAATTGTTCTGAATTATAAGAGATCAGTTTTTAAAGAATATTTTACTGCTTCGCAGATTATAGCTCATATTATGAATATTGAAAAGTTTATTTTTCATGAAATATATCTCCTCCGTAATGAGTTTATGTAAATCTGTGTTATAAAAGCTAAAATATTCATGAATTTCTTATAATACTAACTAAAACTGTTTAGAAAGATATAAAATTATACATGAAACTTGATAAATATTTCATTTGTAATATGCAAGTTCGTTCTCTAAACATATTAAAACTTATATCTTATAATCTAATAAACTTATAAACATTGCGTTTAGTTGAGTTCACATGTCGTGAAAGAAAGATTAATTAATTTCAAGCTAGTCCACAACAGAGCTGGGCAAAGTACCGGAAAGCAGTACTTGAAGTACAAGTACCAAGTATCTTGTTGTTTCTAAATGTATTTGAAGTACAAGTACTTTTTTAGTTTCTAATGTACTTGAAAGTACCAAGTACTTGAAAAAGTATTTGTAAATTTGAGTGCAAGTGCTTTTTCAGATAATTGATATTTTTCTGATTATATGGACCTTAAAAGGTGATTATTGACAAAAATTTCAATATGCGATATTTATTTGGTTATTGAAACACGAATTCCTCGCTGGGACTGCCGTATCACCTAGCGATCTCATGACGTAAAATTGACGTCATATGATCGCCAAGCGATACGAGAAGCTGTACCGAGATGTTAGAATGACGTCATTTTTACGTCATGCGATCGCCAGGCGATTATAATGTATATGCAGATTAGAATTAATTTAATTATGCCAAAAAATTTGAAAATATATCTTTATTATCGCTGAAAATATATTTATTAATGAAATTCACATGATTATGTACTACAGGAATAACACTACACCACTGCAAAAAGAAATACTGACAGACAAACAATTCTCAGAACATTGTTAACTTTTGAATTATTCATAGAACTTCAAGTAATTCAAGTACATTTAAAGTAATTCAAGTACATTTAAAATACTTCAAGTACATTTAAAATACTTCAAGTACATTTAAAGTACTTCAAGTATTTAAAAATACTTCAAGTACTTTTCATTGTACTTTAAGTATTTTTCCAAGTATTAAGTAACTAGTAAATGTGAATAGACTTACTTTGTCAATAACGAAGTACTATAAATAGAAAGTACTTCAAGTACAGTACTTTTAGTACTGAAAGTACTTGCAAGCCTAATAAAGCACTTTTCTTGCAAGTATTGCCCAGCTCTGGTCCACAATACATATGCTGCAGTTGTGAGCTGTTGTTACAGATATTATTTCATGCAAGTGAGGTAGTTCCCAGAAGTTAGAAGAAAATAAGCAAAGTCAATATAAATATATATGTATTTAAAATAATAATTTTATGGTAAATACATAATTCCAGTTCGTTGGGACATTCCACTATATTGAAAATTTATTCTACATACGATTTAAAATTAACCTGAAACATTGCAGAAATAAATTACAAGTTTTTTATGTTGAATTTCATGCCTTACCTTTTAGCTTAGTGCTTAATATATAATTCATACTTGTATATAAGTTTGTGAATCTTTTACACTGACGTAAATATGTGTCAAATAATAATATACAATAATTATTGTTGCAGAAACAGCTATTAAGCAATAGTCGACAATATTATTTGGAGTCGGAGTAAATACTGCCTTTGTTGTTGTTGTACTAATAAGATTTACTTCCATTATAACCACGAACGATAAATTAAATATGAAATGACATTCGTATGCAAATGTAGGTTGGGTTATGTTTATGTTTTTACAGATAAACACTGTAACTAGATGTTTATTATGCATTAATTAATATTTATTACATATGTAAATTAAATAAATAATTGATACATATATGCACAATGCATATTCTTTTCGCACTTTTCAACTAGTTACCACAAATATTGTGGTTTTAAATTAAATGGTTTATATAATATAATATATGAGTACCAGAGTACCTATGAGTATTTTTCACGTTTATATCATTTCGAAATTGAAACTGTATACTCATACTTACTCGTTCGTACCTATTCAAAGATATGAGACGAGCATGATTTAGATTTATAATGTTCTCTACCTAGCAAGGCCGTATTAGCAATGAAGCAGACTGTTAAGCAATTGTTCACCGCAGCAAATAAGTATATTTCGAAATTTGTACGAAAAGTATTTAATTAACTCTACAAATTAATAGTTCCAGTCAAAATACGTTTACGAAGTTAGCATTGTTGGCATCTGCTGGATGTCTCAGCGAGAAAGGTGAGAAATGTTCTCAACAGGTAACTGCCATTTGAAAATGAAAATTATGAAACACACTTCAATTATGGACTATACACATTTCTACATAATTCAACTAATTTTCATATTTTTTAAATTAATTAATATAAAAATAATGATCTTTTCATACCCAAATCATTATGTAAATTAGTTTTTGGCAACAACTTGACAAATGGAAGTAGTTTTAGTAGTTTATTATTAGCGGTACACAAAATTTCCTAAATAATACATCTAAATTTTACTATAAAATGGTACTCGAGTCGTAGAGTTTTCACTGTCATAATTTTGAATGTTATTAATTTAGGTTTATTTTGGATATTTTGGATTTAAAGGTATGCAGGAATTTTAGACAATTATTACATAGGTATATATAATTTAAATTTAAAAAAGATATATTTTAATGAAGCCTTTGAACTTTAATATTTATACAATAATTTGATTTGTTTGTGAGCTCGAAATAAAATACGTAGTCGTAGTTTGTAAAGTTCTAAAGGACTTCCGTGACAATATTAGGTTAGGCATCGTCTTATGCCTATGAGTGAGATGTTGAAGGAAGATTTTTTTTATTGATCATAAAGCTGTTTTTCTTTATTTTCACATACTCACTATTTTATAGACCCAGCTTATTTGATTTTTTTACGTGTACATATTTAGTATAGACATGTTTTATTTTATTTTATTTTTGGAATTGTAAACATATATTTCTTTTATACGCATAAAGTACCTAGTAAAAAAAATTGTGTGTTTCGAGCGGATATAATGCACATTGTCGATTTTGAGAGAATGCCGCGCTCATATGTCGCACGTCAACAAACTCTCAATCGACAATGTACTATTTGCGCTCTTAATACACAAATAGCTATTTTCGCTTGGAGATCCGCATCCCTTTGAATTTAAACGCACAATATACACAAACTCTTAATCCATACCTGTCGCATATCGCACGTATATCTTCTGTATAAAAAACGTGGTACCTAGTATATAATTATAATAAATGAATATAGAAGTTAACGTAATAAAAATATGTTCATAAAAAGAAATACATAGTTAATAATCATTGTAGTAATGTAGAAGTCATGCAAATTTAATGCAAATATATATTTATGACAATTTTGTGTTACTGGTATGTCAACACAATTGATGAGGCATTTTTTTAATAACTTGCTAAAAATTAACGCCTGAGTTACAAAATTGACCCAAGTACTCATATGAGTATTAAGATAACGAAATTTTTTTTTTCATATTTTCTTTTTTATTTATGATTTAATTTTCTTTGTATCTTTCATTTACAAATAATATAAAATTATGAAGGCATAATAATGCATACGATATTTCGCTATGGATTTTAAGATATATCATGTTTCTAAAATACAAAATGGAATATAAAAAATTAATTTTCATATTCCATAATGTATACTTTGTTCAATATTCACCATAGCTGTTTTAAAAGAAATTAAACAGTGTTATATTTAACGTGTTATGCATATTAATTTAAATAACCCACATTCAGTCAAATCCAGGTCTGTTGTGCGGTTTGATTAGATGTGTGAAGGACGTGTGATAAAATAATCTCATTACAGGAAACAGGAAAAGGGTGTGGAATAATTTGATACAGGTTATTTGTATAAAGTATTTACAACAACGTATTATGATTTCATCAGTTATAATGTCATGTTGTCTGAAGTAGAAATGACACTGTCACTGTAGTGTCTTTTGAAATAGAAATAAAAACATTATTAAATTAATAAGGTAGGACCTTAGTAGTCCGTGAACGTTCGTTTACATTTTATTTATATTTTTCGACGATTATAAGTATAAAGGACATTTCGACTTTCATCATCAGTTCTATAAAACTTAACATACCTACCTACATAAACAATGTTTTTCCAAACAAAACTTAAGTGCCAAAAATTGGTTTAATACGCTTTAATGATCTAAGTTACATTTTTTATATTTAACGTGGACATTTTATTCTTATAAAGATACAAACTGAAAGTTTCTAAATAATTTTTTTTACCTCCCGTTACCCTTGGTAACGGAGGTATAGGGATCGTGCTAAAAATCGCATATCGAGATTTGGGAAAATGACCACGTTTTAAGGTCCCTTGAATCCAATTTTAACATTTTCACGATGATGTCTGTGTGCAATGTGTGTATGTGTGTGTGGATCCTCCACTCTAACTCAAATACTATCATGGCACTTTACTAAAAGCTCAAAATAGTTTTTCTTCGAAAAATACATTTAAATGTTATTTTTTTGAGATTAATGTTATTATAAAAATTAAAGATTATTAAATTTTCTATAGATTTGCTTTAATACCTTTTCTATATATTTTATGGATAAATTTATAAAATTATCTATAATTTAAATCCCAGAGCCTACGCTTTAAACAAATAAAACGCAGTTATTCAAATGTATGTAACTGACAGATAAATGTCACTATCCAAGAACTAATCATTTCAAAATAATATTATTAACGTTTTAAAAAGAAAAAAGTAAATAGAACAATAGAAAAGGAATTTAATACAGATTCTAGCATAAGTAAATATGTAGGTATGTAGGTATTTAGATTAATAAAAATTAACGATTCACAAAAAAATTTAAACTTATCCTCATTTTTGGATTAGTGAATTCTATTATATCCTGGAATTTAAAATTTAATCTTAATTTTATTATAGCTCCGGTGGCCATGAGTGCCTTCGGGGCTATGGGTTCGAATCCCACTAATGCATGGGTGTGTGTGAATGTGAACCCAGTCTGTAATTGGGATTTAATCCTGTTGAGGGATTTAAGAAAAGGTAGTTACTTGGATTAGATTAGACTATATTTTAAGAAATAAACTGTGAAAATTAGAGTAAAATTCGCTAATTCAAAAATAAGGATTAACTTAATCTTTTTTGTGACTCAGGCTGTAAATGGCGGGAGGTATTGTGATGGCCACACCAGATTTTTTAGTTATATTTGCAAGATACCAACGACAGGTAAACATAATGTTTAAATTTGTAGCGGCGAAACCTCAATTATTTAAAAAATATATTTTATTGAGAAAGGAAATTGTTAATAAAATCGTTTGTGAATTGTGTGTTTTGTTTGAAATCCGTTTGATAATTAATATTAAGATATTTATTCAAATTTATATAAATCGTTTCATTTAATCGTCTGGTATTATTGTAATTATCTTCCATATCTATTATTTCAATTTCATTAAATTTAAATGTGTCCTGTCTTAAATGAATGTTTAGTGAGTGCATTATGGTCCGGATTAATTTTTTTGCAGTGGTATTCATGCTGGCGTTTTTTGAGAGTTTAGGATGTTTCGCCTATATACTATTTATTGCAAGAACCACATTCGATCTTGTATAAGACATATATTTTTTTTCTAATTTAGGGGTTTTATCTTTGCTTTCGTGAAACTTTTTGAGTAGTCGGTACTTATCGTTGGTATATTGCAAATATAACTAAAAAAAATGTATTTGGTAATTTAATAAAACGACCCCGTTATATATGAAAAATGTAACATAGATAATTAAAGTGTATTAAACTAATTTTTGGTGAGTTCGCTATGGAAAATTATTGTTTAACATATTGCAACTTATGCTATATTTTATATAACTGATGATGACTTTAATTAACAGTCGAAGGTTTGTTGTGTTTATATCTTTGCGTATCTAAGTTTATAATAACGTAGGATAAATGCCTTTATGTAATATGCATACCGATGAATGACTAAAAAATTTGAAGATGTATTTATATTTACGAATATTAGATTTATAGCGTTTTCAGTTTGCGCAGTGCAAATGCGCACTGAATGCAACATATCACGTGAACCACACTGCACGAGTTCAGCCTCGTACGGTGGCAGTGTAGTATTTTGTTTAGCCGTTATATTTACACTGACACTATTGCACTTGCCTAGGGAGTCAGTGCACAAAAGTCGCACTGAGCCAGTGCACGGTGCAACTTTTTCTTAAGCTGAAAACGCATCAGCTGACTAAATTTTGCACTTCATGACAAGCTGAAAACGCTCAGTGCAAAAAAGTGCGCTCTCGACTTGTAAGCTGAAAACGCTATTAAGAACGATTTAATAAAAAAACAGTAAAATTTCGTATAATGTAAATATAATTGCGAGAAAATAAACAAATTCGAATTAGTTATATTTATGCCATCGCTTTTCAATTTTTAAACCTGTTATTAAAAAACTTGGTTTTATATAAAAATTTATACATTTTAAAAATGCCCCTGCTAAGCCTTACACTTGCACAAGTAGATTTCAAAATAATATTCTGTATTTCGTCTTGAGAATATCATCTAATAACCATTTTGTATGACCAAATCCACCAAAACAATCAAAATAACCTATTCAGCCAGTGGTTTGTTTGTACAATACATGTGCCTATTACACATGTTTGTTTACAACCACAGCAACTAAATTACGCTAAGGTGCGCATACCTCATCACACCCTGTGTTTGATTGTCCCTGCGGCTCATAGCCGACCCTGGATCGTGGTCCATTCCGATCACTTGATTAGCGATCGGGATCGGGCTGATACGAGAGGGCGATGAATGTACGAGTAAATAATGATTGTGGAAGTGGAAGGGATTATTAGCTAGCGGGGTCAGGTTATGTGTAGCGATCGTTAATTTGACCTTAAACGCACCGATAATCGATGTCACATTTTACGTTTCACTAACTTGCAGTGTTTAGAACGGATAATTGTTGCTGTTAAGGTATTTTCCGGAAGTTCGTGCTTCTTTTAGGGGAATTTAAAAATTCAGTGATTTTGTTCCACACAAATATAGTAATGGAAGGAAAATATACGAATTAAATATAGCATGTGAAAGCAAAGGTAACTAAAAATGACAGTGAGAGATGAGGTAAAAAATTATGTACATAGGTATATGAAGGACGAAATATCCGAGTATAGACAAAATTTGGATTTACAATTATTTTTAACGTAACAGTTTTGCACGATTATTAACTATGAAGTAATATAATATTTAATTGTCGTAACATACGCATAATGTAGGTACTTGAAATCGATGTGCTTCTAATGTGCAAATGTGAAAGATAGAACAACCGGTATATTAGGGGTCCTTGAAAAATGACAACGATGTGGAAGAAAATTTAAAATTTTAATGATAGATGAAAAATTGAGACCTCTAACATCGTGGAGCCCGGGGCAGCCTGCTCTCTTCTTGTACCCCTCTCTAATAACTCCTGTATGTATGCATACACCCTTTACGATATATTTCAGATATATTAAGTTTTTTAAAATTATATTTACTGTTAAAAGACAAACTAAATTGTAATTAAAGATCTGTTATAGATAGAATCGCATATTCACTGCAGTGAGTGCAGTGTAGTTTAATCAGTACTAAAAAGTCACCTTAACACCAGGTATTTCTAAATGATGGTTGCTAAGATAATATTCAAGGTCAAGTCAAATGGAACACAACCGTGTGATTCAGCCCTCGCTAAAAAGGGATGAGTTGTCGCACAAAACGCGCTACGATGTTGGCCAATACGCAAAAATGCCTTGTACAGATTAGAAATGACGAAAATAAATGAAAATAATAAGGGGATGACAGCATTTTTTTGCTACAGTATTAATTAAACTAAATTAAGAGAATCAATATAGTGTGAGCAGGTTGGGGTTAAATATAATAAAAATTATTGGTAATTTTTTCTGAACCTGGAGCTTTATTATTTTTGGCAAATTCAATACTAATTACTAATTCTTGAAGGGTGATGTCACAATCTAAATCAGAGTTTCATAGTGAAATTTGGAAAATAAGATAGTTAGGAGTTCTGTTTTTTGCGTGAATTTTTATCCAAAAATAAATTCAATCAATTCAATTTTTATGTAAATGAATATTGACATAGTACTTTAAAAACAAGTAGCATAAAGCAATCTGTTAAAGTACGAGTTCAAGTTTAAAAACGAGCCGCGAGGAAAGTTTTAAAAAGGACAAGTGCGTTAACAGGTCTTATGAAACATGTTTTTATATTATTTTTTCTATTCATGTAATTTTACAATGATATTTAAAAAAATGCGACTTGTCAAAAATACAACTTGGTATATTTTTGTCAGTTATGTTGGTATCGCTTCCCGCTGAACAATTGAAATTTCACCACGAATTTCACATTTTGACAGTTTTTGTCTGATTTGTATACATTAAAACATTCGATCAAACAGTGCGCTTATAGATCTTCTAAACGGCGGGTTTGCAGTTCTTTTATAGACTCGTTAGAATACCGAAATATATAAAAAAATTATGTAGGTACCTATGTATTAAACAGACATTTTCTTTTCACACATACTCGTATAAGTCGTATAGTACGAGCTATATGTATTTTCTATGATTCATGAGTATTACAAAAGAAAGAGCAATAATAAACTTCAAAAAAATTAAATAAAAATTGTATTTTTAATGGCTATGTGGGGTTATGTGTATATTTATTATTTTGTCATAAATCACAATAATTTATTTCGTAAAAATGTTTTAATTTAGATTGACATATTAAATCTTTCCACTGTCTGATATATTGATTTCTAGTAAGTAAATTGGTTTCATTAAGTTTCCGCAACAGGTAGGTAAACCACTTGAAAGTTCGAAATAATTTACTCAGGTAAGAAAATTAAAGCAACAGATGCGAATTTAGTATTTATAGGGCACGATATTTCAACGCGTACCGAACTGTGTTTTTTAATAAATTCGAACCATGACTTTGATCCGAATCTTAGATTATTTTCACTTGAACTTTATCTAAAACTAAGTCCGCTATTGAAAGTCAGGATTCAACTCTGTGGTGGTACCGAGCGCACGATAGTATTCTAATGTTCGCTTCGTTTCTAAGAAAATGGTACCGTAGTCACATTTCTATAATTCCCCCACCACTTGCATTTTCGTGTTTCATTTCGCCTCGTTACGAACGTGAACTACCTTTCGTCTGCTTATGTGTTTATATCAGTGAGAGAGAGAGAGCGAGACGGAAATACAAATGAAAATATGAATGTCTTTACCGGTTTCAGGATATTAATCCATTGTTTACATGTACAAAAGTAGGCTGGTATAACTAGGTAATAACTGTATCTGTAAGGTAATATTATTACCTTACCGACGTGTCAACAACAGTCTACAAAATGAAAATAAAATAAAATGATAATATACTGCTCTTCATTAATACATACAGATAAGGTTAGTGTATTGCCCTGAACACGGTTTACTTTATTCTAAAATAATAAACATGAGGAATAAAGCACATAATTTGAATAATTGTCATATTGACATATGGCAAAATAATTTTTCTATTAATCATAGCTTTCTGCAAGTAGCATTAATGAGAAAATTTAAAAAGTAATATTTATTAAATAATGTATTATTTTTTTGAAACCGATAAACTATTGAACACTGGAATTTGTTAATTTCGCTACAAAAAATCCTGTTATAAGTGCTAACAAATGTATGGGACCAATGGGTAAACAAAATGCAAATAAATTGTGGTATGCTCCAGTTACAAAAAAAATATGGGAACAAAGATTTTCAATTCGGAGGAAAACTAAAATATAGTTATTTATGTACCTAGGACAAAAAATTGCATATTATAGCAGAGCTTGAGTTTGTAAACAAGCGAGGCTATAATATCAATTTTTTGCCGAGGCGCATATTACATTTTTTGTCTACCTTACTAATAACAGATCTAGAAGGGTAGTACACACAATTACAATAATATTAAATCGTAGTAAGCTTAGCGGACGAAAAAGGTTTGTGGACGAAAATGGTTTGCGTACGAAAAAGGTTTAGAGGTTTATCTCGAGGTTTACGGACGAAAAAGGTTTGCGGACGAAAAGTGACAACCTTCTGAAAAGTGTCATTTTTTGTCCGAAAATAAGTACATAAAATTACACTTTTCGTTTAGGCATACAGAAAAAATATTTATACATATAACACACGTAAACAGCGCTATATTAATGTGAAATTATAATGAAATTAATAAATTACATTAGATTTTTTTTTAATGTCACCATAAAATGCCAAAATAATAACATTTGCAATAGTTTAATTGTGATGTTTTCATAAAAGATATTATATTTACGAATTTACACGAATGAGAATTCTACTTTCGAATTCGTTTGACTGCGGTATAGAGTGTTTTCAGATATAGTGAAAGCAGTAAATCATCAGTAAGTGCGGGCCAGCCCCTGCACAGCGGGTATTTATTGCATTAGAGGACAGGGTGGAACTATGCAGATTTATACATTTAAATCTAAAGATATTCTCCAAATATAAGACAATCTAGGATTCTTTAATCTGATGAACGGTAACATTTTGTAATACGTTAAGCTGATTGCTTTGTCCCGTGGTATGTTGGGGTTAAACACAAATTAGTGTCCGAAGGCAAATTAGTCAGTTATCGATTTAAATTTAAATCTGAAGATATTTCCCAAGTATAAGACAATCTAGGAATTTTTAACATTATAGCAACGAGAACATTATGTAATACGTAAAGCCGATTAAAATTTCACGATGGAGTTAAAAGAGAAATGTCAGAAGGAAATTTTGTTAGTCTGGTATATTCCTACACCTTGTTTGTATGCATATTCACCAATTTTGTGTAAAATGTCGAGTGATGATAGTGATTGAGTTATTGATGTTGTGGGTTCCTGCAATAAACGAAATCATCTATCTGATGACGCAAAAAAAATATTCTAAATGTGTATTATGTTCTTAAAAGTGAAAATAATTATGGGGCATTTACTCGCACTGCACATTTAACTAATATTCCCATCAGTACAGTGCATAAAATAGTAAAAAGTGGAATATTCGGCCGCAAAAAAAGAAAAGATGTAGGTACCATAAAAAATATAAACAGTTTTGAAGTTGATGTAATTCGAAGAATAATTTACAAAATGTACGAGGAAAATTTTGTTCCGTCATTCCCAATTTACCTTCCAACAGTGTGATAGTGATGGACAATGCAAGTTACCATTCTCGCTTGTTAAGTAAATTGCCTAGCCAATCATCGACAAAAGTAGAGCTCTTTGAATATTTACATTCCATGGACATTTATTGAGAAGAAAGTTATACAAAAAAACGATTGTTAGAATTAATTAAGATTAAGCCTATAGTAAAAAATTATGTTTGTGATCAAATCGCGGAAAAATATGGTCATACTGTGTTACGTTTGCCTCCATACCATTGTATATTTAATCCAATAGAATTAATGTGGGGACACCTTAAATCTAATATTAGGCAAAATAATACCTCACCAACAAATTGTCCGCAAATAATTGATATTATTAAAAATGAAACTATAAATGTATCAAATGGTTGGTTTAAGAGCATAGAGAATGTAATAGAAATAGTTAATAAGTACATAGATATAAGTAACATTTATAATAATTTTATTATTAATTTAGGTGATAGTAATTCTGATAGTGATAATAATGATGATGATATTGTAGTGGATTAATTAAATAAATAATAATGTACCTATATTAAGTGTATCAATGAAATTATTCGCAATACGTTCCTGTGTAATATACCTGTATTTTTCGCCCAACAATAGGATACTACGCGAAGGCAAAAAGTATAACAGTATTATTGCTTTCACTATATCTAAAAACATTCTATACCATCAAATACGAAAATCGTATTCTAATAGAATACTATAATACTATATAATAAACGAAAGTGCGCTCGGTACCACTACTGGTTCGTTTTCATTATAGGACTCAAAAAGACTCAAAAATGTTTGATTTAAACAAATATGAATTTGTAATTGTTAATACTTACCTATAAAATTTATTGTCATACGAATGACAGAATACCACATGGCCGATAGACAATATATATATATATATATATATATATATATATATATATATATATATATATATATATATATCATGTAAACGTGTAAATATAGATTCTATAATTACATTTCATTACCTTCTGTTAGTATTGTGTATTTTGTACAAATTCCATACAGAAAGTTCTTGCAAGAGATTCTGTATTTCCAGTAAAATCACAAACTAAATGTTAATTGCACTTGACATTGACATCTGTCAATCAGAATTTTCTTAATATAGTAGTTGTTTTCATGGTTATAGCATAGCTGGCTGTTTTATGAAATTTAATTTCTTTATAATTTTTACCTTCCGTCACCAGTAGGTAAGGAAGGTATTGTCTTCGGTGGTGAGTTTTTGATGAATACGCTCGTTTTAGAGCCCCTGGAATAAGATTTTACTATGAATTCTGTATGTATGTGTGTATTATAATTCTTTCGTATTCCTTTTCCTTACATCCGTGTGAAGAGATGATTAGATTTTGATTATAATTGGTCAACGGAAGTACCGTCATTTTAAGATTTTAACAGTTTTTCTTGAAAAAACGCTGCTAATATAATTTTTCCACATTTAATATTATTATAAATATTATTATTTCGAATTTTAAATGGCAGAATCTCTTAAATGAAATTTTCTGTATGGAATTTGTACAAAATACATAGAACTGACGGAAGGTAATGTACTTGAAATATGGAATCCTGTGCAAGAAACTTACTGTATGGAATTTGTACAAAATGCATATGGAACTGACGGAAGGTAAAATGTCTTCATGGTAATAATTTATTATTATTTCACTAATATTAACGCCGGATTATTTATGAATTGTAAAAAGGATACTCGAATGTGCAAAAAGGAAAAGTTTTGGATTTAAAATAAATAATTTTATTAATATGAGTAAATAGACACCAAATGTTTATTATTATGATTATTTTATTTATTTATTTTTTTTTTCGTATACGAGTAACTTAAATTTAAATATACGCTCTATATCTCCGAGTTGATCTCCATGTCATCAATTTCTGATGAAAAAATTACTAAACTTTTATCTAGCATCTTTGTCGTACACAGATGGCATACATGACACTTTTATTCGCTATCTCATTATCGTATGAGTTTCAAAGGGGTATGCGCTATTTCCGTTCAACCAACGTCAAAAAATGAAATAGGAACGATATTGTAACCGCGGTAACGAGTGTCATTTTCAAATATTTGAATTATTTGAATATTCATGTCATTTTGTCATTTATGTGATTAAAGTGATTTTGGCGTCGATAATAATTTGTGCTTTGTTCTGTGTTGGGAATTTTGTTAATTCTTGGGAATATACATATTGTGCATTTTGCTATTGCAAAGATGATGTTTTTAAGATTTCCGGCAATTATTATAACATATTGCTTTTCGACAATAAAACGAGGTATATTTCATCCATTATACTTACATCGTATTTATTCAATTCGTTTATTATTGCTAAATAACTATTCATACTTCGAATTTTGATAAATTACGAAATTGACACAATATACGTCATACTGTCAGTTTTGACCACGGTTTTGACCAGTTTTGACATTACAGCATACTTATTCAATTGTGAAATAAATGTCACTTCGAATTTTGACGAATAATAATGTTCAAACAGTATGTTATATCAGCGATGTGATATACTTAAATCCTGAATAAATAAGGACCAAAATGTTGGCTTTATTGACAGAATTCTACAGATTGAATTACAGTAAATATAACAAACCATAACAACATAATTATATCAAATTAGCTTACTTAAGATATATCACATTCTCCTCCCTACTTAATCTTCTTACCGTAGTCTGTGGATTTTCTTGAATTTCAAGTGTTGGGTGAGAGTCGATCATTTTATTTTCTGGAGGTGTGACAGGATGATTTTCTTCAATTTCTAAACTTGCTTGAGTGTCGACAGGATGATTTTCTTCAATTTCTAAACCTGGTTGAGTGTCTACTTTTCTGCTTTCATGTGATGTAGCAGAATGGGTGGATTCTACATTAGATTCGTTGATAGTTGATTCTAGATTTAAAGTTGTGTCTTCTTTTGGCGACCACTGTTTCAGTGCCATCATTTCGTCGTACGAGTGCGTATTGAGGATTGGCTTCTAAGAGTTCTGCTTCTTTAACCAAATTATCATATTTACTGAATTGAGGATTTTTCTTTAAAAAGACAGGCCTCGGTTGAACTAACCATGATGGAATAGCAGTCCCATTTGAAGATCTACGCGGATGTTTGAAAATTCTTTCGTGCGGAGTACAATTGATTTAAGTTCGTAGCAAAGTTCTAACAGAATGTAGAGCTTCAGTTAAAATATTCTCCCAACGAGGTACTGGTAATTTATTTGTTTTTAGAGCTAGTAAAATGGTTTTCCAAATAATCCGTTGAATCGTTCAACTTGCCAATTACCTTCTGAATTATATGGTGTCGAATTGCTAGTAGCTATACCATTTGAATGAAGAAATGATATTAATTCATACCAAATAATGAAAATAATTGATATAGACATTTAATAACAGTTTTCGACGTAATATCAGAGCATGCATGGATGGTTAAAATGTAATTATTTGTAGTACTAGAAGGTAATGGACCTTTGAAGTCTATGTTTAAACGTTCAAATGGCGAAGTTGATTTTATTAGATTTCCCTTGTTTATAAAAAATCTTGGTTTAATTTCTGCACAAATCGGAGAGGCTTTAGATATTTTCTTGACATCTTCGATAGAGTATAATAAATTTTTGCTTCGAAGCCAATCAAACATTCTAGTAATATTAGGATGACATAAAGATTGATGAAGATCAAATAATTTATTCGGATTAGTAGCTCCACAAACACGTGATAAAGTGTCAACAATAATGTTTTCCTTTCCTGAACTGTAGATTATATCAAAATTAAAGGGAGCTAATTCTAAACGCCATCGCATTATTTTATCATTCTTTATAGAGTAAGATCCCAGGGCCCCCAGACGTAACTTATTTTCTCAAAGATGAAATGTGTGGAATAGAGTAGTATTCCTATGTACATTGAACGTACGCATACCTGCTAAGTTGGTTAGACGGCCAATTTACAGGTACCAGGTGCGAAAGGTAAGCAACAATTGGACTTACTTCACTTAAATTCTGAAAGCTGATTTTTATGTATGGCTTATAGAATATTAGTACAAAATAATATTCAACACTCCCAGACACTTCCGGTCGGCCTTAACTTCCGACAGACGCTTTAAAGCTCACACAAAAATACATGAACTTTACTTATTTTCTGATGCTTGATTTTTATATATGTTGCTTAGGGGACTATTTCAAACCTATATGTACACAGCCAGACAAATGCTAAGGGCCAAACATCCCCCCAGACACAAAAAAACATTCTGCTAAGAGTATGAGCGCGGGGGACTATACACGCGTTTCAGAGCGAGCAAGATAGCCATGTAAACTGATTTCCCCCTCTTAAACATACAGTCTACTCTACTGTGTGTTTGCTCTGTAGCACCTGAAAAAAAATACATTTAAACTATATTTATTTTCTAAATTAACATCTATGCTCTTACAAACTCAATATAATACTGTATCCCACGCGACCCAAAAAAATGTTGACTTTTCGATAAAATTTATTGAACAATAAGTCAAAAATTAAAAATTGTGGACTAAAATTCCACAAAATATTTTTGTGCCACTTAGGATGCTACTGTGCAAACACACAGTAAAGTAGAGCAGACTGTGAGTTTAAGAGGGGGAAATCAGTTTACATGGCTATCTCGCTCGCTCTGAAACGCGTGTATAGTCCCCCGCGCTCATACTCATAGCAGAATGTTTTTTTGTGTCTGAGGGGATGTTTGGCCCTTAGCATTTGTCTGGCTGTGTACATATAGGTTTGAAATAGTCCCCTAAGTAACATATAAAAATCAAGCATCAGAAAATAAGTAAAGTTCATGTATTTTTGTGTGAGCTTTAAAGCGTCTGTCGGAAGTTAAGGCCGACCGGAAGTGTCTGGGAGTGTTGAATATTATTTTGTACTAATATTCTATAAGCCATACATAAAAATCAGCTTTCAGAATTTAAGTGAAGTAAGTCCAATTTTTGCTTACCTTTCGCACCTGGTACCTGTAAATTGGCCGTCTACCCAACTTAGCAGGTATGCGTGCGTTCAATGTACATAGGAATACTAGTCTATTCCACACATTTCATCTTTGAGAAAATAAGTTACGTCTGGGGGCCCTGGGATCTTGGACTATTATCCTATTACTGCGTTTTATGTTGAACATAAAAGATAGAGCTTGTTGATCAGTAATTAATTTAAATGGTTTAAATATTTTCTTAAAGCTTCCATAATATTGCAGTTGCTTCTTTTTACCTCTCGCTAAGAGAGGTATTGTATTCACACAAAAATCGCATATCCAGATTTTAATGAATAAGCACGTTTTAAGGTCCCTAGAATCCGATTATAAAATTTTTACGATGATGTCCGTATATATATATATATATATATATATATATATATATATATATATATATATATATGTGTGTGTGTGTGTGTGCGTGTGCGTGTGCGTGTGCGTGTGCGTGTGCGTGTGCGTGTGTGTGTTGGATTCACTATATCTCAAATACTATAAGATTTAAGACATTTTTAACTACGGATTCCTCAATCTAACAATAATGGGAAGAGTCGAGTCAGTTTTGGTAACAATTGGACAACCGGAAGTAGTAGTTACAAGAAAAAAATCATCTAAATATTATTTATCGAAAATTTATGTAAATACATATTAAAGAACGTTAAATTCTTTATTCGATAAATATAAATTCATTATTATATCTGCTATAGATTCAGAGATAAAGAAATGCATATAAAATAATTTGATGTAAAAATTCTTAGATCAAACTACTTCAAGGCAAGAAATTCAAATGTTTGTAATTCACACATAAATGTCATTGTCAAAAATATTTGTATGCCACTGTCAAAAATATTCGTACATCATTATGAAGATTATGAAAATAAATAAAAAGTCAACAACGAAAAAGAATATACCTACAAAAGAATATAAAAGGAATTTGCGAAAAAATGACGAATAAAAGAAAAAGAAAAGGAAAGTAGAAAAAAAAATCAGGATATTGAATATAAAGAAAATGTATGTATTGTACATAATTTATATTAAAATAATTATTTTGTAGTGAGACATGAATATATGTATTTGTATTTAAAAATATTTTTCGTTTTATGCGTACAACCAGGTAAAATATCTGGCGAGAGGTTATGTGTTGGCCACATCAGATTTTTCTATAGCTGGTTGTAGTTTTTCTGTTTTCGACAAGGTTCGGAAAAAGAAAGCGACAGGCATTTCGTCTTGACTGACCATAGCTTCTGAAATTTCATTTTTCAGATTATTAAACATAATATTTGATTGAAAGTTTATCGGAAATTGTTTACATTCAAGTAAATTTCGATTTTTGTCTCAAAAATGAGCAAATAATCCTAGGACTCTGTTTAATTCAACTGAGTCTTTAGGGGGTGGCATTTCAAGAAGAGATTTTAAACGTTCAGGATCTGGTTTAATTGATTTATAACTAACTTGATATCCTAGTAAAGTTATTATACTTTTAGAAAAACTACTTTTATCTTTATTGATTGTAATTGTCCATTAAATAGGATTCTTGTAAACTGATAAAGCCGGCCAGCAGCTTCTAACGCAGTATATTGTTTGTCTTCTTCAGCTAAACTTATTTGGTGATATTCGTTTTTTAAGTCAATGGTACTGAAAATTTTATATGAAGCGATCTTTCGTATTAGGTATTCAATGTTAGGCAAAGAATAAGCATCTAAATCAGTGTATTTATTTAGTCTATGAATAATCTGCAACCATTCGTTTTTTATTATTCTCGTTTTCTGTCACTAAGACTTGAGCACGCCAAGGACATACACTTTCTTCTATAATTCCCTCATTAAGCAGTCTAGTTACTTCAGATGAAATAAAAGCAAAATCTTTATCGGAATATCGCCTAGATCTAGTTGCTATTGGTTTACAGTCAGCATTTAAATTATTAAATAAACGAGGATATTCAACTTTAGCAGATGTAGCATTACAAATTAGAAGAGATTCTCTATCTCCATTAAATGTTAAATTCATGTTTGAGTGAAGACTCAGCAAGTCATGTCCTAGTAGCACATCAGTACATAGTTCTTTAAAAGCAGATAATTTAAAAGAAGGATAATTGTGATTCTGAATACTGATATGGACTAATACATGTCCTTCTATATTTGTAGCAAGTGATGTTGATGCCATCTATACTTGTCCTTTTTCTGAATATATTTTGATATTATTACGCTTGACAAAATTAAAATTAATATAGCTGTTTGAGCTTCCCGTATCGATTAAGCATTTAGTTGGAATATTATTTATTTTTGCCATAATCATTGCTTTTTCTAATGGATTCCTTGTCGTAATCGATGCAAGAATAGATCCAGTTAATTTTCTGTAATGTTTTTCTGATTAACATGCTTTCGAGAACTGTCCCTTTTTTACATAGATTGCAAAAAGTGTTTCGTGCGGAGCAAATAGTTCGGGGATGTTTATCGTAACCACAAAAGAAACATTTTACGCAGGGCCGTAGCAAGGAGCTGTTGGGCCCCTGTTCTAAACCATCTGATCGGGTCCCCTTATAATTAACAATAAATGGAAATGTTTACATGTTGATATAATATTTATTTTAAAACATAAAACTTATACAGTAAGATCAAAAAACATAAGTATTACTCAATAAAACAAATCAACAAGTATGTATATTTCCTTTGAAGTGTACAACCACATTAGAACATTACTTTCTTTGATTTCGCAGTTGCAAATTTTGAAATTAGTTCGTCTAAATTTAGCGAGCGCGCTTTTGCATTTTCAATAGAAAGCATAGCAACAGATGATAGTCGATTTTGACCCATTGAGTTCCTCAAATAAGTCATTATTAATTTCAGTTCTGCAGACGCAAGTGTCACGGGAATATTTAAGAAAAGAAAATAGAGCGTTATTATATCTGTGAAGCTACTACTGGATGAATAATTGTCAATTAAAATATATTTTATTAAATCTATTACCGAATTTATATTCGTAAGCTCATTAGAAAAACATGATCGGAAACTAAGTAATTGATGAGATAGCATATCTGAAACATCAGCCTCATAAATTGTACGTGTATATATATTCCGAATTTTGACTTCGAAATTCGTAATTCGAAAAAGTTTAAAGCTTATTTTTCGAATTTCGAATATTTCGAAATTCGAAAATTCGAATTTTGTCAACAGCACTATTAGCTACACTGGTCGTCAGAATTTCTTTCTGAACCTAGCTCTGCGTTTGGTATACATATAAGGTGGTCACAAAATAAAAACTAAGTATCTGTAATATTTTCTATTTAAAATGAATTTTAGTATAAAATGCATAATAGTTATTTGTATACCAAGGCCGCGAAATCACTCTTTAGCCGCTTGCGGCCGAGGCAAGACAATCTCGAGGGCGCTAAAGGATTTCGCGGACAAGGTGTACACAATATTTTTTGTGCAACCGTAAAAAATATGTAATTACAAATTTTATTAATTTTAAACAGTTTCTTTATAAATAGAAAGTTAGCTTTCAAGGTAGCTATGGGATTAACATTTGATAAACAAAACCATGCAATTCTCAAGTGTCAAAGTGATTGTTTATCTAATTTCGCGGCCGCTACCATGACAACGGACGCGAAATTCATTTCGCGGCCGTTACCATGACAACGGTTGCGAAATTTAATTTTGCGGCCTGTATTGCGGCTGCGAAATGCTTATTTCGCGTCCGGTTGCACAAAAAATAGATTTTTAATTTATTTTTTATTTTCTTTACATCTGGGAGATTACAGCATTATAAGCTGAGGGTTTACGGACGGACCCTTAAAGCCTCGGGCCCGGGTTCCGCGGAACCCGCGGAATCTTGGTAGTTACGGCCCTGATTTTACGTTGTAATGAGTTGTTGCAGATGAAACTGGTTAGCATCAGACGTGAAATACACTCGTAAGACTCTAGAGATTCTACTGATTTTTGTGGGGTTGTGCTTGCGTTTGTAAAAATTGGCGAATAGTGCTCTGAGCCATTTCAAGTGATTCAGCTTGTTTGATAGCTTCAGATAGATCTAACGTAGTGTTTTCTAGTAGACGTTGTCTAATTATGGATGATAACAATGCGTTAATAAATGCTTTTAATGAACGTACAAACTGGTCTATGGTCTCGCCAGAATTTTGCT
Source organism: Harpalus rubripes (assembly GCA_963082715.1). Taxonomy (NCBI): domain Eukaryota; kingdom Metazoa; phylum Arthropoda; class Insecta; order Coleoptera; family Carabidae; genus Harpalus; species Harpalus rubripes. Next base: position 38,279,462 of record OY720451.1, on the reverse strand, counting down.
TTCTTGATGCTAGCTTATGACGAGCAAATATTTCACTTCTTTTTTTAATGTAATACGAATTTACTAATTCTATAGCATCTTTATAACTGATGCATTCATTAATTATATATATATATATATATATATATATATATATATATATATATATATATATATATATATATATATGGACATATGTGATTTATCAATACTTTTAGTTTATCCTCATCTTCTGTTAGTTTCTCCTTAACTTATGTAATTCTAGATGCTTCAACAAACGAACGTTTTCAACCAATAATTCCATTCTTTTGAAAATAGGGGCATCAATTAAAAATCGAGAAGGTCTCAGAAACTTTTCAATTTCAAAATTCTTGTCAATAAAATTGTGATATACTTAAACCCTGAATAAATATGGACCAAAATGTTGGCTTTTATTGACAAAATCCTACAGATTGAATGTGTAAGTAAATATAACAAATCATAACATAAATAGCCTACTTTAGATATATCACAAGCGAACAACAAAATCATTGCAAATCTAATATTGAAAAGTACTGTCACACTAGAAAATTAAATCCCTATAACAACTCCATGGTAACAATAAGCCGTCATCAATTCCGTCCTACCCTGGCGATTTGAATCATATGCTTACTATTGATGACGTGGCATCAAGTCGTGGAAACGGACTTTACATAGTTTATGAAACTAAATATCTATTTAATAATAATACAGTACCAATTATTAAAACTCATAACAGCTGGTTATATTTTAATATTAGATTAATATCATCGATTAATTTTCTTCTACTTTATTTATTTAATGAATTAAATTTATTATTTTTGTAAGGTTAATGTTGAATAAACGCGAAATATTCACTAGGTGACGTCACAGTTATAGAAAGAGATGGAGCGATACATGCGCAATGATATATTATTACGATGATAGGAAAATAAAGAAGTCAAATATGAACCAAACACTCTTTTATTACGAATACTCTTCCTCTAGTCACATATCAAATACAACTGACACCCAAATTACTATTTCCAAACTATATAAATAATGTATTACGTATATTCTATTCAAATTAATTAACTACTATAATTTAGGGCGTAACATTCGGCTATCCTGACCTCATTCAGTGTCCTCACTGATATTTTGGTTTATTATATTCCCAAAATTTGTTTCTAGTACTAAGACTTCTGTTGGTAAAATAAAATCATTAACACTAAAATTGCATTTGCTTTACTTATAATCAGTGTTGTGACAGATCAATTTATAAATGATCTAGATCAAGATCAAGATCTTTATAATTAATATGTATCAGATTAGGGGTCTCGTGGCCGCGTGCCTGAGTGTCTGGTCGCGAATCTGGTGAACCGGATTCGATCCCGACCGATGCCAAATATTTCAAATTTTAAATGGCACAAAATTGACGCCTGTGGTGCACTCTCCACGCCAGCATTGAGTGGCCGTGAGGTGACGCCTGGTAAACGCCCGCATGGTACAAATATGTCATCATCATTACCGAAATCTGCGTATAAAGCAGATTGGCACACCCAGCAATGGGAAATATGCCATGATGATATATTTATTTATTTATTTTATCAGGAATTTGGGATCTGTTTTTCTTAGATCATAAAAAAGATCAGTAATGATTTTCAAATGCTTTTTCCCCTACTAATTAAATAGGAATTAAAAAAGTAAATTAATTACAAAGAATATACCTAGTCCTATGCCTTACACATGGGAAGAAAAATTAGATACATACTTAGTTTTATTAATACTGAAGTAACGAATAAAGTACATAAAGAAACAAAAATAATAATTTTAAACATTAGAATTGTTGAAAAATAATAAATTAAGACACGTCATATCAAATGGGCAGACAATCATGATATGCCATTGAATTTTTTAGAGAGTTAAATAAATTACAACCCACTTGTATTGAATTTGTTCTTCGATTTTCTGGTTTCAAATATTTGTATTTGTTTTCTCATTTAACATGGCTTAAACTATTAGGTACATAAAAAAAATAATTTTCAACTTCTCCAATTTTATTCAAGTTGGGATATTCAAGATCTGAATTCATAAAAGGATCTAGATCAGATCAAAAACTATACTCAAGGAGCTAGATAAGTGATTTAGATCAGTTACAACACTGCTTATAAGAAACATTACTTGCCCTGAAAAACATTTTACTGCACATTCTGTTTGAATTAAATTTAAATTTGATATCTGAGCACACTCCTAATTTCTTCACTATTCTATAGTTACATTTCCAGTTACAAATAGGAAAGATAATTGAATGAGCTAAATTTCAAATTAAAAATAGATTAATTAAATAACAAGAATTGAATGATACTTCCCTTTTTGTCCTTTGTCGGCCATTTAACATCTATCTGTAGTGAGACCAAATGTTGTTATACTTTAAATCTCTGGATTGCAATTGATAATGATTTGGAAAGGATCTTCTGGTTGTTCATAACTGCATGCCTATGCGCTGCTCTTAAATAATTACTCAGGTCAACCCGTCTATGATTAGAGATACCGTTTTCTGTCCATACATTTCATATTTTGCTAATAATGCATTTTATAGTAATATGTTGCCATGGATTGATTTTGTAACTTCTTTAACCATTATTGAGTAATCCTGCTGCATAGAAGAATAATCCATTAAACTAACAGTAACTCATGTTTCAATTCTAACCAAGACTTATAGTAGGTAACTGCTTAAATTGCTGTACCACTATTTTGTTAAGCCTGCTAATTTGATTGTACGTAACATACGCACATATTTCTGAGTTTCAATTGTGATTTCTAGATATTGATCAATTTTATTTATCCGGCTTATTACTTATTACTCGTATATCACAGCCTTGCGTGTTATAATTTGACGAGGGTACACGGTCTAGACTTCTAGACGCTTCTTAAAATCTCTTCAAATAGTTTCGTATGTGTAGAGCTTTCACCATCACCATCACAATCATCAGAACTATTAACTATCACTCTATCTACTCGACATTTTATTTTAATGGAGTTAAAGCCAGATTCTTTATCCCGCTTCTAAATTTTGATGGTAGGAAAATAAGACAAATATGAACCAAACACTCTTTTATTACGAATACTCTTCCTCTAGTCACATACCAAATACAACTTATCATCAAATTACTATTTCCGTATATAATGACCAAAGACAATGATTTTTATTAAATTTATTGAAATAAAACCGTGAAAAACCATTTCCCAAACTTTGCGCAAGGACATGGTTGTCAAACTAACAAAAAGGCGATTTGTAAAAAATCTCCTACTTCGCGCATTGTTATTGACAGAAAAATATTAACATTTTTTGACAGTTGTAGAAAATTTTTAATTAAATCCTGGGATTTTTTAAATAAGTACTTATTTTTAACGACTACTTGCAAAATTTAGCGACATTCCATCCACTAGTTTAGAGATCTAAATTTCTAAACCATTTTAGGAAATGCTCTAGCTCTGGATTGTTCGATAAAATTGAATTTCATTCTGAAGAAGATATAAATCCAAGCAATGCGTCAATCGTCAAATAAGCGTAACGAAAAATTTCTACAATCAGTTATAGGTATCTATTGAGATATATATACCTATTAACTAATATATTGTTGATCCTTTGCTTTCTTGAAGCCAACACTGCGAATTGGAAATATCATTGCTGCATAAGTCTATCTCACACAAACACCCAACCTGGAATTTTGCGCATGCTCGTAAACCTTGACTACTATTGGCTAACGATGACATCATGATCACTTTTATCATTTAGATTGCGAATCACAGCCCGAAGGAACACGGCTGATATGAGTTCTGATTATTGACGATTAGTGCGAGAAATTTTAAATTTAATTCTGAGAAATTAAGTAATGTACCTACTATTTATCTTGTGTGTAAATTCTTGAATAAAATTTATGTATTAATAAATAACAATGAAATATTCTAGTGTTAAATTTGAATTAAATAATTTGCTTTGATGAACTGTAAAAATAATAGGAATACAATTTGGTTAGGATTAATATATTTAGGTGACAGGTAAAATTTATAGAATATTTATTGGTTTCTAAATAGCACAATTTGTTGATACTTATTTCTAATATAAGCATCTTTTTCCGACTGTAATTTCATTTCGTGATAAAATCAAATTTTTAGACATGTGTCAATAATAATTTTTATAATTTGAAACACAGTAATAATCATGATTTGTTTTAACTTTTTATTTTTAAACATTTACTCTTGGCTTTGCATAAATACCCTTTGAACCTTTTTATAAATAAATACCACATCCTTTAAGAGATATAAGAGGTTCCCCCGATTTTTTATGTTAATTAATATGCTTTCTCTTCTAACAGAGCACAAATACTTCGAAATACAAGTACAAACAGAAATGAAATCAAACGTCAAACCATGTGCTCGCTGCATCAACCAGCTACAGCTGTCAGCGTTAGCCCACCGTTAGCCAATAGTAGTCAACATTTACGATCATGCGCCTAATTCCAGGTTGGGTGTTTGTATGAGATATACTTATGCAGAAATGATATTTACATTTCACAGTGTTTCCTTCACCTATTCTTATGGGAAAGATACGAGCATTAGCAATATATTAGTCTAGTAGGTATATGTTGCATTCACATATTTGTTCTTGAGTTCGAATTCGCTTGAGTTTATTTCGTTTAGACTTTAGAGATTTCGTTTCTTTTGGTCATTCATGTCTGTGTCATTCATTCTGTGGTTCAGTGGTTTGTTATGGAGAGTTGTTGAGAGATTGAATTTGACATGATATGTTTTGACATGTAATTAAAAATATTGTATATAAAACATATTAAAGATTAGTAGTTTTGGTGTGTGTATTTACGGAGTCTGCAACATCAAAATCTGGTGATCCGACGTGATACTGCACGTGACAGTATTAAAAATGGATAGTAAAATTATTAAAATCTGGGGGGTGATTCGAAAAAATTTCACTCGACTTGCTAAGGAATTAGAGCAAGATTTAGCGAATGAAAAGCGTGAAGTTTTTACAGTTAAAGTAAAACTCACAAGATTAGATGAGATGAACCAAATACGACGACTGGATGAAAAGATTTGTAACGAGTTATTGGAGAACGACGATATCCAAGAAGATGACTTAAATCAAAAGCAAGTAGGTGTTGAAAAACATGAAAGGAAATTCCTCACCATTAGATTTATAGCTTGTGAGATTAAGGGCATAAGTAAATTATTGTCGGATTTAGAGCATGAAACTACTTCAAGCTGCAAAAAAATATAAGTTTCCAAAACTAGAATTAAAGACATTTAACGGAGATGTTAAAAAGTGGTTAGGTTTTTGGGTACAATTCCAACGGATTCATGAAGTTGAAAATCTTGATACAGTAGCTAAATATTCTTATCTTGTACAATGTATTGTTCCAGGTACCAGAGCAAGATATCTTGCCGATTCTTACCCTTAATCTTCCGAAAATTATCCTAAAGTAATTGAGGCACTAAAGAAACGTTTCGGTAGAGAAGATCTCTTAAAACGGGTTTACGTAAGAGAACTAGTGATGGAGAACAATTGAAAAAATCGAGAAATTTTATTACTGTCAAAAATGTACAATCGTTTAGAAAGTCATCTCAGGGCACTTGAATCATTAGATGTAACTAGTGATCAGGATGAGTATATTTTTATATCCAATGGTTGAATCGTCTCTTCCTGAGGATTTGATGATAGCATGGCAGCGTAGCACAAATTATAACCATAATACAGATAAGGAGAATTTACCAAAGGACAAATTAGAGTTACTGATGGAAGTAGTCAATGAAGATCAAAGAAATGTAACTCGTGCTGGTAATCGTATTCGAACACTAGTATTCATAGTCGTTTGCCAATGGTTCGCCAGCGTTTCGCCACTGGATATTCTCTGTTTTAAGTTTCATAGACACGCGCTCGCCAGCGCGGGCATGCGTGTCTAGTCATTCGCCGGCGAACCGCCACAGAAACATGGGAGCAGGCATATAGATTCTCCAGCCGTACGCCAATAAGTTTTTTCAATAAAATAAAAACTAAAAATGAACGAAATTAATGATATTTGTTTTGAATATCAATTTTTAGCTGAAATAGAAGAATATGAAGAAATATATAGGCGTGTACCAAGGCGCTATATACAAGATATGGAAAATCCATTGCAATTTTTACTAATAAACAATTTAAAGCTAGATGTAGATTTTCCAAGCAGACTATAAATAGTTTTTTATATTTTGCGTTCATAATGAAGTCATTACGGTCATTACGATACGCAATTTTTTGTTTTAGACGGTTGGTACTAGATGACGTTTCTTTAACCCATTTTTACCTAATTTATTTTTAGTTAATTGACAATTCATTTTAATAGTAAAATGTCGAAATTATTATTTTTTTTTTATTTGGGGAAGATTATTTACATGAAAATGTACAAATGGTTACAAATATAATCACAAATTGAGTAAGTAAATGTTATTGTAGAAGGCGCAAAATATAAAAAATAGTATAAAGAACTCATTTTATAAGACTTTCTTTCGCACTTGTCAATTAGAAAACTCGCTAACGCTCGTTTTATAAATTTTGACGCGTGCGAAAAAAACATGTCTTATAAAACACGTTCTTTAATATACTATTATATTACCAAATATTATACATCAAATTGAAAAACCTATAAAGAGAGGACTACCAATTCCACCTATATTAAGTCTATAATTAACACTACGATTCTATGCAACGGGCAATTATCAGGTACCAGAATTATTTTATTAATAAAATGGATAGGTTGAGATTTTATTTATTTAGGCCGTATTTATTTGGGACTTTTTAAGTAACCTAGTAGGTTAATTCTGTTTAGTTGGCACGTTTTAAATAACCCAGAACTGTTTCCGAACTGATCTATCTCACCCAGCTATTTTGCTGGGTTGGTGAGTTGAACCCGCTTTCATCTTTGTTTATATATTGTTATCCCTTTCTAGACTGTCGGTTTCTGTTGATATTTGTGGTGGTATAGGTTATTTGTTTACATCACAAATTAAATATGGTAAATAATTTATTTACTTTTATAACTTAATATCTGCATTAATAATATTACTACTGAAAACAAATATGGATCAGGAACAGTACCTGTGCACTGGTTGTAGTGCTTTTCTATCGCTGCCAGAAGTTGATAATCATATCTGCGGTATATCCGAAATAGATAATTTAATATACCTTAATAAAGAAGAAAACAGTCAAATCGTATTTATTTGAATTTACCGCTTTACATTTTCACCAACAGTAAAATAATCAACTGTTTATTTGGTACCAACATGGGTAGGTTTAAGATCAGTTTAGGGTGGTCTCCAAAGATCCCAAACAAATACGGCCTTAATTATAGATAGTAACTGGAGATTTGCGCGGAATTTCGCAACCCACAGTATCTCGATACATTGAAAATGTTTCACATACTATTGCTTCATTGGCCCGCCAAGAAATCAAATTTCCTGAAAATGATGATTTGCAAAGAACTATGCAACAATTTTACGATATTGCGAACTTTCCTCAAGTCTCAGGTTGTATAGACTGCACTCACGTTCCGATAAAAAGTCCAGGCGGTAAGTTGGCAGAAGTATATCGTAATAGAAAACGTACTTTTGTCAATTGTTCCCAACATTCGTTTTTCTTTTTGATGTTACTGGCATTAGTTTCTTTGCTTTCAATAACCGGATATTTTTTAATTAATTGAATTAAAATTTCCTTATCCTCCATCGTATATGACACTGCCATATTTTTTGTCTTGATTGACACTTTGATTCGCTGTGACAGCCGATTAGTGCACTGTATTAGACGGTATAGTCAGCTACAATTTGGTTAAATGAATAAAAATCGCCGAATGTTTTTATAAAGAATAGTAGGTACAATATCTGTATCTGCCGCCCGCTGGCGATCCGCTGGCTATTTACTATGAAAGTAAATTCGTCGGGGATTCGCTGGACGAAGGACTATGAATACCAGTGTGGCATAAGGGCGAAAGGCAAAATCTTATTCTGAAACATCAGAGAATTTCCCAATAGCTGCAAGTTTATTTAGTCAACTTTCTGCATGTATCTTTTTTTCCAAGAATCATAAAAGCCAACTTTGTTTAAAAGCTATTAATAAGAATGTCATTAGGGGAATGAAAGAAAATATTACAAGAAAAGAGATGTTACGCTTGCCTAAAACCAATTCATCTAATCAAAAATTGTAAGATTGCAGTAGAATGCATTATATGTCACAAAAAGCATATAACATTAATATGTTTAGAGTGTAAAGCTGTGAAAAAAAACCAGGAAAATGAAAATATAAAACAATCGAATTTAGATATATTAAATTTTCAGTGTTCCGGAGAAGTATTGCTTCAGACTATTAATATCTTTGTTTCTGCTGCTGGAATTAAAAGAAAAGTTCGAGAAATTTTTGATGGAGGAAGTCAAAGATCCTACATTTTGAAGAAAACTGCAACTAGTTGAAAGTTTAAATCTTAGTCATGGATTATTCGGAGCAACAAAAGAAGTTAGATGACTTAGAATGTACGATGTAACCATCAGAAATATGAATAATGCATTTAGTAGAGACATTATAGTACTGGACTAAGATGAGATATGTGGTTTAATTACTAATGCCCCAAAAGAAATAATATCACAATTTAAGAGAACGGGAGTTTATCTAAATGATATAGGTGATGATACTCCAGTAATTGAAATGCTTATTGGTGCAGATTATTACGGTTCATTGTTAACAGGTAATGTCATTACTTTACCATCTGGTTTGGTTGCTATCGAAACAAAACTTGGATGGACAATAACTGGTGGAATGAGTAAATTTATTTCTGAAAGTTCTTCAATGCTTGCTCTCTCTAATTAATCAATTCAGTTTTCCTAAATTGTGGGATTTGGATATAAAGAAATACGAGAAAACCCAGGGAATCGATTCAAAAGGGAATATTTGACCATGTTAGTGGATCGAATTAAAAGTAAGGAAAATGAATATTCTATTAAAATTAATGACATAGTGTGGATTAGATCGAACAACAGAAAACAAATTGAATGGTCTATGAGACGAGTTACAAAATTGCATCCAGGAAGAGATGGGGTAACTCGAGTGGCTAAAATAAAAACAGTTTCTGGATATATTACTTGTCCAGTACGGAGACTGTTTCTAGTAGAAGGGGAAGATATTAATTTGAGTAATAATCTAAAAGGAAACATATCAGAATTGACACCTGTCAATTAAAGCCACCAAAAAGTAGAATATAAAGTAGCCATGGAGAGCTGTTGGGAGATTGAATTTGACATGATATGTTTTGACATGTAATTAAAAATATTGTAAATAAAACATATTAAAGATTAGTCGTTTTGATGTGTGTATTTTACGGAGTCTGCAAGAGTTATATTGAACGGACTATATTATAATTTTTTTGAAATTTTTTGCATATATTATTAATAAGTTTTACTTTTTAAGTTGACTCACCATATATTTTCTGGGTACGCTACTGTCATGAATGTATCAAATATAAATATACTCCAAAATGGGTTAACTACGGCGTGTTGATTTATGAAATGTCATTGACAATTAAAACGATAATACCTCGTATAATACCAACAATTTATTAGTTTAATTTACATAAATTACAACATGCAATATGCAAAAATGACCGCAACAGGTAATAAAGTGTTAACATCAAAATTTGAAATATATACCGAGTGTCTTAGGTCGACCGACACATAGGAGGTTAACATGTGAAATCAGTTAATTGTGAATAGTATCTCCCCAGTGCAATATATTAAGTTGAAAATTCGTGTACTTATTGGGGGATGCTAATTCTACGAATTATAGTCCATGTTAGTAAATTTAAATGTATAATATCCGAAAAAATAAAGAAATTTGTATCCCGAGAAAAATGGTTACCAAGTTACAGCTTAAATAGCATAGTGGTAGCGTGTGCGCTTGGTAATAAACAAAACTCGGAGAGCTTGAGTTCGGAACCAGCCAGCAGCAAAATGTAACTTTCAATTTTTACTTCACAAAATAATTTTAATTGTTAATACGTATTTAATTTTTTATTGAAATTTAATAAAATGGATACATTATTTTTTATTATAAATATTTATTGTAACTATCTAACTGTATGTTGTAATCAATGTGATTTATATTTTACAAATACATATAATTTATTATACGTATGTTTATATTTTATTAAAAGTCAATAAAAAGATTAAAAACATATTAATAATAAAATTATTTTTAAAAGTAAAAATTAAATTTTGCTGCTGGCTGGTTTCGAACCCAGTCTCTCCGAGTTTTGTTTATTACCAAGCGCTACCACTATTCTATTTGTACTGTTACTTAGTAACCGTCTTATCCCGGTATACGAATAATAATCCTGGAAATTCTACAAATTTCCTTAATTTTTTCTAATATTACACATTTAAATTAACTAATTTCAACTGTTATTCGTAGAATTTATATCCTCTAATGAGTATACAAAATTTCAGCTTAATATCTGACACTGGGGAAATACTATTCACATTTAACTGATTTAACATGTTAATCTCCTATGTGTCGGTCGGCCCAATACACCCGGTATATTTAACAACTGTTTGTAATTTGCTGAGTTGTGTAAGGTATACTCAAATGTTGGCTTCTAGCATAAAATGTTTTAAATACGAGTATATTTGTCTAACACTGAACTCATTCGAAATTCCCATTGTTAGGACTGTAGGGAACAAACAAAAGGGTAGTTCTGTGTTCTGTCATTTACGCACTGACATATCTCTTAAGTACATTCTGAGTAAAATATAAATATGTTGATATACATATCATTAAGGTATAGCATATAAAAAATTTAAGGGCATGATATATAGTACTTACTAAAATGAGTACAAAAAACCCTAATTAACATGGGTCCGATCTTCAATATTTCCGAGATATGAGGCAGTGAAAAATGAGTTTTTACGGTGTTTACCTCCGCTACCTCGAAAGCTATAAGAGTTATGATATGATTTTGATTAATTGAGACTTTTTGTTTACCTTTCAAAGATCACTTTAGGTGTGCAAACGTCAATTACATTATATTATTTGGTATAAATGAGAGTTTTCAGTAATTTTCATGCTAATAAAGATGTCTTTTATAAATTTAACTTTGCCTAACTTTCCTTAAGAATTCAATTAAAACTAAGTTTTAATATAACTTTTAATTTTTGTTTAACTGCGTTCGGGTCAAACATAATTTAACACCTACGAAGTTATAATGAAATTTGTGAATATTTCTTTGTATGAAATTCTAAACTTTCCATTGTTTTATTAATTTTTAGAAATTGTACGTGTAATGTTTCTTATCGCGTATATTTAATTTTCTATTTTTAATTATAAAATGTGTATGTTCTTTCATTTACATTTTAAATGAAGTTGTTTATTAGTGCAATCTACTAATAATTTTTCCTTCATTTCCTTCTTTTTCTATTTTTTTCTTGCAATGTAATTTTCCTATGTATAACCCCCATTGGTAAGATCAAAGTACACACATTTGTTAATTTTTTTCAATCTTCTGTATCAGCGTTTCGAAACACGCGATTAAAATTTGCAATCAATATACCTAGCAGAATTTGCATATTTATAAATTCATGAATTCATATTTCTATCCCTACAGAATTTCAGCAAGAGTATACAGAGTATTCATAAAACTAACTAGGTAGGTATTCAACAAAAATGTAAATGCTTTCATTACTAAATGAGATACCAATATAAAAATGTAACTTCTTATATTAAAGGTTTAAATAGTTTTTTCTTTCATATTTATTAGTAATAAAACGGCAGGTTTTCTATGGCCATGGTCTCAAGTGTTATTCGTACTCTGACCGTTTTGTACTAATGCAGTTTGAATTCTTCATTCTTGTGAGAACTAATTACTATTATTGAATACAAACATGATAACAAAGGTATTCTTTGACCATTATACCCACAAGTCTGTAACTTTACCTATTTATGAGTTATGCCCTTCAAAACTCACATACACCCAATGTTAGGTAGATTTTTAAAAAAATATTTAAGAATAATTCTATTATAAAATTTTAAATCTTAAATTAATATCTCTAAAAATTTAATTATTGGGCAATAACTCAAAAAAGGCTGGAGATACATGCGTCGTGACTTTGCGTTTGATTCCACGATGAAAAGTAGTCATGCATTTATTTATTAAGAAAAAATGGGTACAATTTCTAGAGCCCAATACAATCCCATGTATGTATATAACCTTGTGAATAGCGAATTGACTTCACTTATAATGCGGTGACCAGTTTGAGAGGGAGATCGTCCCATTCAATGAGATCTGGGGATTGATTCTCGGAATGCATCGTATGCGCTTTTATACTTTTGACGCATACGAACTTCCCTATGGTATTCTTGAGATCTTGAGTACCTACGAAAAGAGTGGGGAGGCATGCAAATTTCGTATGCGCTAACAGAGTGGAAATATCGCATGTGTTATAGGAGTTATATTTGCTAATATAAGTTATTATTATAAAATTAAAGTTAGAAAAGGTGTGCAGAAAGTATATACATGTAGGTATTTGAGATTTGTATTACGTATCCATACAACATACACACTAAGACGGAATCACGAGATACGAGTATCAGGTAAGTTTAAAAACGCGAGACAGGAATGCTTCCTCTTCAACCAGTGTTTATTAAAAACTTCTCTCAAAAATCTTGTACTGCGTACACGATTTATAATTTTGAGGCGCGCAGCAAAGGTACTAACATACACGCTGAAACAAGCAGAAATTCGTTATTTTATTAGTTACTCGTTCGAGCTATCGACGTTGCAAGCTACAATACAATGATTCAGACGACGACACCAGCTGATACTCAGGGGCGCGCCGTGAGCATGTTGCGCCTCAGTGCAAAATTTTTGATGGCGCCCCATTACTTAAAAAAATTTGTATGAAAAAATAATATTTTAAAATTTTACATAGATGATAGTTAATTTTTTTCTAAATTAGCCTAAAACTATCAATATTTATTAATTTAATAACGCATAGTAACATCACTATATTAAAAAGAAAAACACATAAATATTTAAATAATCGGTATGTAACTCTTTTATTTTAAACAAAAAATTACACAAGAAGAGTAAGTAAAGAAATTAAAGTTTGATCTATTGTGTACAAATAAAAATTTACTTTGAATGAAGTTTCAGCAGGACTACTAGGTGTGATCTTCATCAAATTGAGTAGTTATTTTTACGCCGTCTTAAGCCCCATTCAGAAAGAGCTCAGTGCAGTTGTAGCGTAGTTTTATTGTAATGCAGAAATATTGTATAGGGAAGTAAACGCCCGTTCACATTCAGACTTTCGTGGTAGTGCAGTTGAATTGCAATGCAGAAGCTTGCAAGATACAAACTTCTGCACTACACTACCAACGCTACGATGCAGTTACCAATTAAAACGAGGCGTATTATTTTGAATTTGGAGGTAATGTAGAAATCCGAAATGTCATTATAGTTTTGCGTGGTTTTGTTTATATTGACAATAAATTAGCTTTATTGCTAGGCAAGTATCCAGCTCTCTTAAATTTTTTCCTTAAAATGAGCAGTTGCTTGTTTAAAGTCTTTCCCTTTGTAAAGATATAAATCAAAAATATTTCACCACATTTATTTACTTACAAAAGAATAGGTGACAAAGGCAAAAACTATGGACTACAAGACAACTACAATATCCAGATGTGTTGCAAGAAACGCTCGTTCTAATAATTCAAAATATATTTTTTATATTTTGCGTTCATAATGAAGTCATTACGATATGCAATTGCGTATCGTAATGACCTTTATTGCGATACGCAATTTTTTGTTTTAGACGGTTGGTACTAGATGACGTTTCTTTAACCCATTTTTACCTAATTTATTTTTAGTTAATTGATAACTCATTTTAATAATATAATGTCGAAATTATTATTATTTTTTTTATTTAGGGAAGATTATTTACATGAAAATGTACAAATGGTTACAAATATAATCACAAATTGAGTAAGTAAATGTTATTGTAGAAGGCGCAAAATATAAAAAATAGTATAAAGAACTCATTTTATAAGACTTTCTTTCGCACTTGTCAATTAGAAAACTCGCTAACGCTCGTTTTCTAAATTTTGACGCGTGCGTAAAAAACATGTCTTATGAAACACGTTCTTTAATATATTATTTCGTACTTCCGTCCTATTTGACTAGTGTTACAGAACTCAAAATCGTCCAGAAATGCGTTTTTGCTGACCCAGGCCGGCAAAAGGAGTTGGCATTACTGTTCTGGTGATATGTCAATTTAATATTATTTTCAACACAAGTATTAGCAAAATGTTTACAAATTTTAGAGCTAAATTTTTAATTATTGTAGCTTAAATAACTAAATTTTGTCATAAAAATAATAATATGCTGCCATTGTTGTCATCTCGTATAGATGAAATATAAGTTCCAACTTTAGGATCAGTTTCTTTTGTAACTACAACCAACTTCAAATGATACAATTGAGTTTCTGCCATCTATCATTGAAAATATGCGAAAGTAATATAAAATTGTTATACTGTATTTCAGATAAGAATAGATTTAGGAGTAAGGTAGGGCTTACGATTCCAGCTTTCTGATTGGTATAAACGCAAACCAACTTTACAATAATAATATATAAGCAGGTATTTTTTAATTCCATTTTAACTTTATAATCTATTTAACAATTTTTAAGTAACTGTTTCTTTTCTAAAGAATAAAAAATGATCAAATTTTGACGTTTCGGGTTGTCAAGTATGTCATGCACGAAACAAAACTAATTCATAAGGTTTATGTGTGTAAAACAGGCTGGCTCTGCAGCGACACCAAAGTCTATTCTTATCTGAAATACGGTATAAGATACTTCATTTCCATTCACTATTCACACTGTTTTTGTTAAATAATATAAATAATACTTTCAATTATATTTATTTGGTCTTTTTACTTTGCAAAGACATTCCTCATATTTTATTCATATTGTAACGTTTTTACTTATTTGGGTGAAGTGTAAATATTAGACAATTATTATTAATGAAAATAAAAGTTTATTATAATGATAAATAGTTATTAAATATAATTAAAAGATGATAAATATAACGAACACTACGATTAAACAAATATTAAACACTAATTAAGACTAAGAATATTATAAAACACTTAAACACTAAGATTATTTATTTAAACAATATATAGATCACTTATTTATTTATACAACTGTATTTATTTATATTCACCACTCGTCTACTATCTGTTTATATCACCAACTGTTCAACACGCAACGCTTATTTATATCAGACTGTCCAGTGCCTTCGCCAACGGTGCTTATATACCGTAGCCGAAAATTCGAGAACTCACGGGAATACTTCTAGATACAACACAATAGGTTACATCAACCGCGTAATTAAGCAGGCGCCGGCCAGTTGGTTGCGTCATCGCTAACAATAGACGCTCGCTCGTCCCTGCGACAGCGGCGGCGACACCGACGGGGACAGAGGCGGTAACAGTGGCGGCGAGGGCGGGCACTGCACATTACACTGCCCCCTCCTTAAGACTGTTTCGTCCCGGAACAGTTCATGATGACGAAATCTGCATGCATTACCCTTGGTGCATTTCGAAGTTTTGAAGAAATGACAGTCGATAGTCCGCTCGACTTCTTCTTTATGTCCGTTAGGGTTAAAGCTGTAAACGAGAATTTCAACACCGGTAAAACGGAAGAGGATTTCTATCATGTTCCTAACAATCCTCCAATCTAAACCATCTAGACCACAGCCTAACTTCGGTATGGCTAGCTTCAAAATGTCATTCTTAAGCAGATGATCCCTCAAATCGTACAACGAGTTCCACAGGTCACGATACGACGGTTTCTGGTACGAGCGTGGTTTTGTAACCAGGTAATAGATGTACCGCTGATGGTCTGCATTGTTATCCCTCAGGCGCAGCGTTTTCCCAACAGTTGGGCGTTGGTTGGCCAGTTCTTGTTGTCGCCCAAATTTCGCCTTAAAGGCTGAAGCTATGCCACGGGACATCTTTAAGTCTTCTGATACGCAGTGACCGAGGGAATAGTCTGAAGACACGGTGAATAGATCTCGGTGTTCTTCTTTCGTCACGCCGAACCGCGCCTCGCGGCCAAAGGAATAGTTCTGCATGAAGTCTTCAAAAGTTGGTTCTTGTGTTATGATCCGACGAACCGTTGCTCCGTTATGGACTTCGTGGTTGTCTCCGGCGAAAGGGGCTAGCCGATTAAAGTGTACTACTCTCGGCTTCCCGCAAGGTTGTTTCTTAATTCTGTATACCACGTCGTTTATCCTTTTGACTACCTCATAGAAGCCTTCCCAATTATTTTGCAGCTTTGGTGATAACCCACGACGTCTTTGTGGGTTGTAAAGCCACACTAAATCCCCAGGTTGATATCCACCTTTTTCGGCCTTGATGTCATACCGGTCCTTCATTCGGTCGCTAGCAGCTTCGTACGGACTTGTTCATGAATGTCATCCATTCTTCTCCGTAAGTCCGTAACATAATCTTCCCCGGCCAGATCTTCCCCAGGTTTACTGCCGAACACCAAGTCACATGGTAAGCGCAACTCACGCCCGAATAAGATGTTTGCAGGAGTTTGCCCTGTTGTTTCATGCACGGATGAACGATAAGCCAACAGGAACAGATGGAGGTGTCGGTCCCAGTCTCTTTGGTGGTTGGAGACTACCTTCGACAAATATCGGTTGATCGTTCTGTTCATTCGTTCAACCATGCCATCAGACTGCGAATGTAATGCAGTTGTTCTAGTTTTATTAATTCCTAATATCTTACAGACATTTTGGAAAACGGCAGACTCAAAATTTCTTCCCTGGTCGGAGTGGAGTTCACGTGGTACTCCGAATCGGCATATACATTCTTTAACTAGAGTTTCAGCGACCGTGGTGGCTTCCTGGTTGGGTAATGGATATGCTTCAACCCACTTGGTGAAGTAGTCCATAACAACCACGATGTATATATTTCCTTCGTCACTTTCTGGGAATGGTCCAGCCACATCAATCGCAATACGCTCGAATGGGCTGCCAACGTTGTATTGCCGCATTGGAGCTTTTCGTCGTTTATGCGGACCGTTACTTCCAGCGCAAACCACACATTTCTTGCACCAATCTTTAACATCTTCCGTGAAGTTAACCCAGTAAAACCGCTGACGCAATCTTTCTAGCGTTTTGATGACTCCAAAATGGCCTCCAGATCCGTCATGGATCTCTTTCAACACGTCTGGTACTCTACTGTTAGGAATAACTGTAGAGTAGGAGATATACGTTGTATTATAAACTACTCTACATGTGTAAAAATATAACTAAGAACGTTAAACTAGTATAACATGTAAAGCAAAATAATAAACACAAATGAATTTGGATCAGAGCGAAAACGGGAAAACACTTTTATTTATTTCGTATCTAACAACATTAAAACATTTTCATCGGTGTCTTGATCGAACTGTGTGATCGACACATGGTTGCTAGATGTAACTGTAACATATCTCCCTCCTTAGAGAGAAGAAAACAATGACAGGTAATGAAAGGGAAGTCATTACTTGTCATTTTACAAAGAAATGGCATAAATTGAATGACTTTATTTGTGGGACTTGGGGAGAGGAATGAGTGTTATCAAAATTGTGCGGTTATTGTAAGTAAGCAGGTTTTAGTCTGTCTATTGATACGGTGTCCAATTTATCTTTAATTAAAATTTTGAAAAACTTTTCGTATCGTTTGATTACTTTGTAAGGCCCATCGTAAGGTTGTTGTAGGGTGGGGCTTATTGCATTATGCTTTATGAAGACATGTGATGTGCGAAATAGATCGGGGTTTACAAAATATGGTTTGTTTTTTAAGATTGGGGCTGTATACTTTAATTTGCTGATTATTTGTTTTAACTGTTGGAGATAGTGGGGCATGTTAGGGTCTGGAACTATTGGTGATTGTGTGAAGAATTCGCCTGGAATGTGTAATGTGGTGCCGTAGACAAGTTCTGCCGGGCTGCAATTAATAGGTTCTTTGCACGTTGTGCGAAGACTTAATAGGACGATTGGTAGGTTAGTTACCCAGTTTATAGGGTCATTATATGTTTTAAGGGAAGTTTTTAGCTGCCTATGAAACCTCTCAATCATGCCATTTGATTGTGGATGGTATGCCGTGGTTTTTATGTGGTGTGTGCCCAACATTTTAAGTAAATTTTTGAATAATGACGATTCGAATTGTTTTCCCCTGTCTGTTGTAATAACAGAAGGAACTCCAAATCTAGATATCCAATTGTTTACTAATGCTTCAGCTATAGTTTGTGTGTTACAATCTTTGATTGGAATTGCTTCTGGCCATCGTGTGACCCGATCTATGCACGTGAGTACATGAGAAAATCCTTGGGAATTGGGTAAATGGATTAAGTCGATATGAATGTTGTCGAAGCGACTGTTTGGTTCGGAAAATGGTTTGAGTGGAGCTTGGGTGTTTTTTGTTATTTTTGAACGTTGGCAGTGTACGCATTGTTTGGTCCAGGATTGTATGTCTTTGTTCATTTTATACCAAACAAATTTAGAGTTTATTAATTTTGTTGTTGTTTTTATTCCTGGATGGGATAGCGAGTGAAAATGGTCGAAAATGTTAATTCGGAATTCTTTTGGTATATATGGTCGGTATTTACCAGTGGATATGTCGCAAACTAAGGTACAGGTAGAATTTGGAAGCTTAATGTTTTTGAATTGTAAATTGTTCGTTTTATTTGTCTGCAGTGTCTGTAGTTCTTTATCGGTTTTTTGAGCTGCTGCGATTTTGACGTAGTCGATGGTTTTGTCTGTGAGGATGGAGTTTATTTGGATTCTGGACAGCGCGTCGGCTACGGCGTTGTTTTTGCCCGATACGTGTCTGATGTCGCTTGTTAGTTGTAAAATGAAGTCCATGTGTCTTATTTCTCTGGAGGTGTAGTTGTGGGAAATTTTGTTAGCCATGAAAGTCAGAGGTTTATGATCTGTTAGAATGGAGAAATTTCTTCCTTCTATGAAATATCTAAATTTCTTTACTGCTAGGTACATAGCTAGTAATTCACGGCCAAATGTGCTATAACGTTTTTGTGTAGGTGTGAATGTGGCGGAAAAGAAGGCTATAGGTTTCCAGTCTTCTTTTATCTGTTGTTGCAGAACTGCACCTACTCCCGTGTCTGAAGCATCTACCATGATAGATATAGGGGCATTGTGTGCGGGAAATGTGAGTGTTGTTAAATATGTTAATTGTTTTTTAATGTCTTTGAAAGCTTTGTTTGCTTCCGGAGACCATGCAATCTCTTTTGAGCTGTTTGGTTTATTTGTTATGAGACAATTAATGGGTTTTAACGTTGTTGCACAGTTAGGGATAAAACGATGGTAAAAGTTTATGAGGCCAAGGAATTCCCTTAGTTTTTGTTGAGTTGTAGGTAAGGGAAATTTGTTGATTGTGTCAATTTTAGATTTTACCGGTTGAATGCCATTTGTTGAAATACTGTGTCCTAAGAATTCGATCTTCTGGACTCCGAATTGGCATTTGTTTTGATTGATAAGTATACCATGTTTTTCAAGTCTTTGGAAAACTAATTCTAAGTGCTTTAAATGTTGTTCGAAAGAACTACTAGCAATAAGGAGGTCGTCAATATATGCGAAGCAAAAATCTAAACCTCTGACAACATTGTCAATGAACCGTTGAAAAGTTTGGGCGCTATTCCTCAATCCAAATGGCATGACCAAGTATTCGAAAAGACCAAAAGGTGTGGTTATTGCTGTTTTGGAAATGGATTCTTCGTCCATTGGTATTTGGTGGTAGGCTTTAACGAGGTCTAATTTTGAAAATATTTTCGAATTGTATAAATTAGTTGTAAAATCTTGAATATGGGGAATTGGATAACGGTCAGGGACGGTGATGGCATTGAGAGCCCTATAGTCCCCGCAAGGTCGCCATTCGCCAATCTCTTTCTTTTTAACCATATGCAATGGAGAAGCCCAGTTGCTAGAAGATGGACGAATGATCCCCATTTTCAACATTTTATCGAATTCGTTTTTAGCGGTGGATAATTTATCCGGAGCTAGACGGCGCGGCCGTGCAAAAACAGGTGAATTGTTAGTGATGACACAGTGTTTGACATAGTGCATAATTTGACGTTTGGGAGTAAAAGGCGAATTTAGAGAAGGATATTTTGACAAGAGTTGGGTAAAGCATGTGGAATGTTGAGTAGTAATACTAGATATTCGATTTGAATTGTTTTGTATGTTTCGGTTTGCTTGTAACAAGCGCTTTGAAGGTAAGTCAATCAGCAAGTTAAAGTATGTAAGAAAATCTGCGCCGATAATTGAATGCTTAACGTTCGCGATAATAAACCTCCATGTAAATTGCATTGTTAATCCGAGGTCTATTTCTAATGTTTTAGTACCGAAAGTTTTGATGGTTGAATTATTGACAGCCTGTAGTGTAAGAGGATTTTGTTGTCGTTTCTCGCACAATGAATTTTTGATAACACTCACCTCGGCTCCAGAGTCTATCAGAAAGCGGTGGCCAGAGAGCCTATCAGTCAAATAAAGGAGTTTTGTTGTCGTTGGATGAGTATTAGTGCTAGAAATAGATGGTAAAGTGAGTTTATCTATTAAGTTTCTGTTTTGATGTAACAAAACCTCTGATTTGTTTGTAGAAGAACTTTGTTGACATGGTGGAATACATTTCCTCGCCTTGCCGCCGAAGTTGAGGTGATACCAGCATAAATTCGAGTTCGGAGGAACCGTAGGGAAAGGAACGTTTTTCTTTCTTGACTGACTTAACACCAACTTCTTTAACTCTGAGACCTCTTGTTTTAGCTCCTCGATTTGCTGTGCGTCTTTGCTCACGGAACATAGCGTTGGTTGTGTGACGTTTAGAATCCTATCCGCGATTTCGGCTTTATCTGCTAATGAAATATTATTATTTGAAGCAAGGATAAGTTGAATATTTGAAGGAAGTTTTTGCAAGAATATTTCTTCAAGGATTGAGTCGTCTAGATGCATAGAGCCAACCAACTGTTGGAGCTGACGTAAAAGTTGTGATGGTTTTTTATCGCCTAAGTCTGTGATGTTGAATAATTGTTGAATTCTTTCTTGTTTCGATAGCGAAGTTCGGTGGATTAACGTTTCTTTTAACTTGGTATATGGAAACAATGTTGGAGGATTCTCAATAAGGTCTCTGACTTCTGCTACATACTGAGGATTGAGTAATGAAATTAATTTGTAGAACTTAGTTGTTTCAGATGTAATACGGTGTGACATAAATGTCGCTTCTACTTGAGAGAACCATAATGTCGGGTCCGCAGGCCAAAATTCGGGGATCTTGAAGGAATTTGTTAATGAAGATATTTCAGGAAGCGGAAGGTCAGCAGGTTGGGTATCGGAAACAGGAACAGGAACAGGTATGTCGTCCATCCTGTTTGACAATCGGGGTCACCAAATATGTAGAGTAGGAGATATACGTTGTATTATAAACTACTCTACATGTGTAAAAATATAACTAAGAACGTTAAACTAGTATAACATGTAAAGCAAAATAATAAACACAAATGAATTTGGATCAGAGCGAAAACGGGAAAACACTTTTATTTATTTCGTATCTAACAACATTAAAACATTTTCATCGGTGTCTTGATCGAACTGTGTGATCGACACATGGTTGCTAGATGTAACTGTAACATAACTAACTGAGTTCTCTTCTCAGTTCCATCAGCATTTTCTACCACACGCTTTAACATGCCATCCTCAATCACCATGGAGTCCCATTGCGCCCAGTACGATTTTACACTTGGTGAGTGTGGTGCAACATCTTCCCATACTGGTTTGCTCTCCTCTGCTTTCCATTCGAGTATAATTTTCAAAGTTGGGTCTTTTTCTTGATCTTCGCGTAGTCCATCGGGCTGCCAATTATCGTCCACTACTGTTGTTCTGGCGACGATGGCAAATTTCTCTTCTAGTCGACTACAATGCTTGCAATCATCTTGGCACGGCCTTCTGGACAATGCGTCGGCATTACGATGGCTGGTACCTGTTCTATGCTCGATTTTGAAATCGTATTCCTGCAGTCTTTCTTGAATTGTAGCAGCCATTTTAATGCAGCATGGTCAGTTCTAATCAAAAATTTCCTTCCATACAAAAATTTGTAGAAATGTTCCACGGATATCACGACTGCCAATAGTTCTTTTCTGGTAACACAATCATTTCTCTCTGGTTTTGACAAAGTCTTACTAAAATAGGCAATAACCTTCTCATGTCCGTCTTGTATCTGGGAAAGAACGCCACCAATTCCCACGTTGCTTGCATCTGTGTCTAGTATGAATTCTCCTTCAGGTAACGGATAACTCAGGACAGGTGCGCTTGTCAAAGCATGTTTAAGTTCTTTGAACGCAACTTTGCAGTCCATTTCCCAGATAAATCTTCGACCTTCTTCAGTAAGCTTTGTCAATGGCTTGGCTATGTTGGCAAATCCAGGTACATATCGCCGATAATAGGTACACAAACCAAGAAAACTTCTAAGTTCGTGTTTGTCTCTAGGCGCTGGCCAATCTCTCACGGCCTTTATCTTTTCCAAATCAACTGCAATACCCTTATCAGAAATCACGTGTCCAAGATAATGAACTTCCTTTTGGAACAGGTGACACTTCTTGGGGCTGAGCTTCAGGTTAGCCTTCCGTAATCTCTGAAAAACCTCTTCCAAATTCTTCATGTGGTCCTCGAATGTTTTACCTACCACAATAATGTCGTCGAGATAGACTAAACAGGTTTTCCATGATAGTCCAGCCAATACTGTTTCCATGAGTCGTTCAAACGTTGCAGGGGCATTGCAGAGCCCAAATGGCATTACAGTAAATTGCCAGAGTCCGGTACCAATGGTGAAGGCTGTCTTTTCCTTATCCTTTGAATCCAAATCTACTTGCCAGTATCCGCTCTTCAGATCCAGAGTGGAGAAGATCTTCGAGCCAGCCAAAGTGTCTAGTGTATCATCTATTCGAGGTAGCGGGTAGATATCCTTCTTGGTGACGTTGTTAAGTTGACGATAATCAACGCAAAATCGTGTAGAGCCATCCTTCTTCTTTACTAACACCACTGGTGAAGCCCACGGACTGCTTGAAGGTTCGATCACACCTTCCTTTTTCATGTCTTCAATAATTCTTTCCGCTTCCTCACGCTTCGCCAGTGGTAGTCTTCTTGCTGGTTGGCGGATGGGTCTTGCGTCGCCGGTGTCTATCTTATGGTGAACCACATTAGTTCTCCCGTTGGTCTTCTTGTCAACTTGAAACACATCTTGAAATCTTCCAATTTATTTCTTCGCCTTGGTTCTCTGGTCGGCATTTAGTTCTTGGAAGGAGGTTGATAATTGGTTAATTAATGTGTCCGGAACGTCCTGAGATAGGTTTCCTTTGGCCTTAACAGTTCGAATAATCGAGGAAACTTCCAAGCATTCTCCTACAATTGTTCCTTTCTTAAGAACAACAGGATAAAAATTTACGTTCATTATACGAACTGGTATTACTTGACTGGCTTTGATCAATGATTTTCCTACAACAACTCCAGTACCAGTCTTCACATCATCATTCTTGGGCTCAAGCATAACAATATTCCCCTCGCAGAAACTACCATCTAATTGTGCTTGCACGATAGATTCACTTCGTTCTGGAAGGGTAACATCTTCAGCCATTAGTACGCGCACAGCCTTGTCTTCTCGAGGGTTTAAAACAAGTTCTTCTTCATTGACCATCATTAGTTTATTCTTCAAGTCAAGTTTGAAACCGTGCTTTTTCATTACGTCCATACCGAGTATTAATTCATCTTCAACGTCAGCTACCAGCGCACGATGTTTAAAGGATGTATTTCCAATAACTGGTGGATTGTGGGGCTATCAGATTACGAGTTGACTATTGCCCCTTCGCATCAACCCGACTTAGTTTTCCAACTCCTTTTCTTCTTTTGTCGATTCCATATGCTTTTGCATTTTTGGAAGAACTAAGTTTCTTTCTTTCAGCATCCACTTCATTTACAATTCGTCGCATTTTCTCTTCTAGGTCTTCCGTGTCTTCTTTTCTCTCGGCATCAATATTTCGCACTCGAGATTGATTATGTGAAGCTTGTTTAGCAGCTTCATGTTCTAGTGCATATGAGAGTGCGTCAATTAATGTTTTTGGGCAGGCCAATCGCAGTGCTTGCTGCGTTTCGCTATCTCGAACTCCGTAGATGAATGCTTGAACGGCCAATCACTCCAAAACGCTGTCAGGAGCTGCAGGATGTGCGAGACGAAACAAACGAGCTACGTCGACTTCAAATTCTTGAAGGCTTTCTTTTGAACTCTGATAGCGGTTCCTCAGTTGCGTCTGGTACACCTGCTCCAGATGCGCATTGCCGTACCGCATGTCCAACCGCTTAACTAGTTGGTCGTAGTCCTCTTGTTCTTCTTCCTTCAGTGTTTGTAGGATGTCGATGGCTTCCCCACGCAACGAGACAGTCAACGCTGTAGCCTTCTCTGTAGACGTCCAGTTATTTGCTTTCGCAGCCGCTTCAAATTGTTTTAAATAATTCGGCCACGAAGATTTTCCATCAAATTCCGGTGTTTTGATGTGCATTGTTGTACTAGTATCAGGTTTTACTACTTTCTTTTCTTCGTGTAAACCTGACTTCACTACATCGGAATTCAACATTGACGATGATGTAATTTCAGTGAATTTTTCTCGTAATTCTCCAATCTTCTTGTCATAGTCAACTTTTAAATTCTTCAGTTCTTCTTCAGTTTTTCTAGAATTGTCCTCTAATTTTTGTTCTAAACTGCTGGAATTTTCTTCTAACTTTTGTTCTAAACTTCTAGAATTTTCTTCTAATTTTTGTTCTAAACTTCTAGAATGTTCCATTAATTCTTCCTTTAATATTCTGGAATTTTCTTCTGCTCTTCTAGAACTTTCCATTAATTTGTCTTCTAAACTTCTAGAACTTTCTTCTGATTTTCTAGAACTTTCCTCAAATTTTTGTTCGAATTTTTGTTCTAATGTTCTAGAATTTTCCGTCAATTCATGTTTTAATGTTCTAGAATTTTCGGCTATTTCCTGTTTTAAATCTTCTTTTAATGTTCTTATGTTGGATATGTCGAATAAGTAATCGTCAGGACTTTCACCAGAATCGATTAATGCTTGCCGCAGTCTTTCCTGAAGCAGAGACTTCTTTTCTGTCTTATCTAACTCTCGTTCTTCCAGTTCTGTCTTCAGATCACTTACTTTTAATTCACATAATTTTAATAGTTTAGCCATTTTATTTATTTTTAATTGACACTTCACAATTTATTAACCCCACACCTGACACCTATTGTAACGTTTTTATTTATTTGGGTGAAGTGTAAATATTAGACAATTATTATTAATGAAAATAAAAGTTTATTATAATGATAAATAGATATTAAATATAACTAAAAGATGATAAATATAACGAACACTACGATTAAACAAATATTAAACACTAATTAAGACTAAGAATATTATAAAACACTTAAACACTAAGATTATTTATTTAAACAATATATAGATCACTTATTTATTTATACAACTGTATTTATTTATATTCACCACTCGTCTACTATCTGTTTATATCACCAACTGTTCAACACGCAACGCTTATTTATATCAGACTGTCCAGTGCCTTCGCCAACGGTGCTTATATACCGTAGCCGAAAATTCGAGAACTCACGGGAATACTTCTAGATACAACACAATAGGTTACATCAACCGCGTAATTAAGCAGGCGCCGGCCAGTCGGTTGCGTCATCGCTAACAATAGACGCTCGCTCGTCCCTGCGACAGCGGCGGCGACACCGACGGGGACAGAGGCGGTAACAGTGGCGGCGAGGGCGGGCACTGCACATTACAATATAAAATTCCATTTTAAAGTTGAGAACATGCGTCCTACCTTTGCACGTATAACAAAGCAGCATTTAAAATAAGTCATTATTCGATTATTACGATGGTCAGATCGCAGCCCTGTCTTCTATTCCTGCGAAAAATGTGTTACGTTAAAGCAAAGAGTTCAGCATAGATAATCTGTATCAAAAAACCATTCAATATCTAACGGTACCGCTTTCTCAAGAATAGAAAAATAATTAACACGAAGAGATTAACTTTATTCAAAGTTTACTAAACCATATGATAGAAGTCTTGATAGCCCGGGGAGGCAATACACTCCATTACTTACTCAAAATAAATTATACCTTAGCTATAAAACCTAATAAGAGAAAAGAAATTTGCTACTTTTCTTCATTTTTTTATTTCAGGAACGTTTTGGAATAAATAAAGTGTTTGCTAAACTTTTTTTATTTTCTAATCTTAGTTTACAGATCAGTTATTCATATTTTAACAAAAAATAACAAATAAACTTCATATTTCGGTTGTTACAAGTAGACAAAAAACTTTTGTTTGTATTGTTTTTTTTTTGTCACGAGACCAGCCACAAGATTGTCTAATCTCTCTTTAGATAGTTGTCTCTAGATGTGCGGTTGTCCTTTGTTAAATGGGACAAAATTTCATCTCCAAAATGTGACTGTGGCTACGATCGCCGAACATTGCATCCGATTGTCCACATACGAACCTATTCCGGATCTTGGCAAGAGATTCCTGATGCAACTCCAGAGGCAGTTAGTTATCCAACTAAGACATTAACGTTTAACCAACAACCATCTTCTGTATTTTTATTTCGTATTTTATTTCATTTGACTATATGATTTATAAATTATGTATATTATTTGAGCACTTTCTTGACATACGCTAAATAAAATAAAATAAATAAACTTTAATATTAACTTTTTGGAAGCATTGCTGGTTGTTGCATTTGTTTAATTGTTATTCAAATTAGTGCACGACGAACCAAGTGTAGCCGTTGCATGTTAAACTAAATATTATTCGTTTTCTTGCCAACGACGGTGTGAAATTAATTTTGTGAATACTAACAAGTTGGTGAATAAACTCTAAAGAAGATACAGATATATGTAGGAATGGTATGCACGGTTTAAAGAAGATTGTGAATCTGTTAGTAATAAAACTGGAATAGGAGGCTCAGGTGCGCTACGCTGCTACTGAATACTAAACTAGAAAGTAGTAGGCAAGTAACTGCTTGTGAAACTTATGTAACGGGGTTTTGGATTTTGTTCGCATAGAAATTCGTTTTGTTGCAAACGATGTAATTTGTTGTCAAAACGAACATTTGACTGCAGGAGCTTTCATTCTGAAGATGGTAGTAGATAATTACATGTCTGTAACTCTACGACATACGTCACTACGATTTACGTATCTGTCACACCACATAAATGAAATAGACATACGGCAAATAATAGATAGCACATGTACGTACAAGACAAAAGTACAGAAAAAATGTCAATTAAAAAAAAATTAAATCAAGGAATGGCAGCAAAATTTGAATTATTTATTTAATACATGTAAAAACGGCCGCGCTCGAAACGCCATCTAGTCTATAGTTATACCTACAGTGCAACAGAGATACCTGTAAGCGAATTGAATCTGCCCTACCAAAATTTCCTACCTTTTTCTTACCATGTTTCGACCTTCCTACCCTAAATCAACTTTAAGGAAGATTCAACAACTCAATTGGAGATTCATCTTCCCTGTTTCTACCCCAAAAATTTACAGTGTATACTCTATCTAACTATAGAGCGTTGGATAAGATAGGGCCTAAGATTCTAGTTCTCTGATTGGTTCAAACGTGAACCGAATTTATACAGTAAAATAATTAACGCGAAATTTAAATTTGCTTGACAACTGTATCAACAAAGTCAATAGTACACGATTTATTACATATTATTAATTTGTTCAGTTCTGTTTGTTAAGTATATTATTGCTCTTTTCGTTTATATAATTTTCATAGTGTTTTAGCGTTATATTTCATATTACATAGTTTTCGTTGTGCGCGTTTTCTTAGTTTTTAGTTAGTAGTTCGTTAGTTTTGTCATTATTCTCTTCGTTAATACTATGGATAAAAATAGATAGATAGCACATGTACGTACAAGACAAAAGTACAGAAAAAATGTCAATTAAAAAAAAATTAAATCAAGGAATGGCAGCAAAATTTGAATTATTTATTTAATACATGTAAAAACGGCCGCGCTCGAAACGCCATCTAGTCTATAGTTAAAACGGATAGAGTATAGGATTTTTTTACATAGCTAATATCAGAAGATTTGAATTTGTAAATACAGTGCGTTCTAAAAAATTCCTAACTCGGAGTAGGCTTTGAACAAAGAAACGTATGTGAATTTAAAAATTATTTAATTAGCTGTCAATTTGACATGAGATATTGTCAAAATTGTCATGCAAAGGAATCAAAGCTTTTCTTCTCGAATCTTATTTTGGAATAGAAACAAAGTAGAAAACGGCGAATGTCAATATACTGTATCCTTATTTATTGTCTTTTCTCCTTAAAAATATATTTCAAGATCAATTTTGACATCTTGACTTTTGAATTGAATAATGATCAGATATACGTTTCTCTGTTCATAGCCTACGCCGAGTTAGGAATTTTATTGAACACACTGTATAACCTGAAATATCAACAGTATTGGGAAACTGTAGTATACGAGGACAGTAACAGCGAGTGGAAGTGGATACTCGGCAGTGGTTTTGAAGAGTTGTGGCATACGGACAGTCGGTGATACTGAGGCTGTGGAAGTTGGACAGTTAGTTACATAAATAGACAGACAGTGAGCTGAAAGGTGTGAATTCTGTACGAGCAGTTAAATATACAGACGTTGTTCTCAGTTGAGTATATAGATGATGTGGAGGTCGGTAGGTCGGACAGTTGAATGTGAAGGGACATAAATGGTGGAAATAGATAATTAGTAATATCGTGTAAATAAATAGTTTCGTTAATTGTTTAAATAAATAAATAGTGTTAGTGTTTAGTTTATTATATTATATAGTATTTAATAATTGTTTAATATTAGTAATCGTCATTGTTATTATCTTTTTAATATTTATTTATCGTCTTAATAGACATTTATTTTAATTAATAATAATTGTCTAATAATTACACTTCACCAAAATAAATAAAAACGTTACAGTATATTGTTCAATTCTATTGTGAACAGTATTAAATTTCATACTGTTGTTAATTGAATTGAATTCAATTTGTAAAACAATTTCATTTCCATACAATTGCGTCCACATTTGCGGAGTATTCCACATTCCTATTAATTTTTCTTGTCATTGTGTTTATTTCGGAAATAAATTTGTATGTACGTAATGGAAGCTAATATCCTTTTACATTCATTATTTATAATGTCTAATTTATAACACTGCACAAAGGTAAAAAATGTTTATCTCTTTATAATTTGACAGGAGAAAAATTATCTCACATGTATTCATTAAAATTCATGAACATATTTGCCTTAAAAACCAATTATATACCTCGTATTCTAAAATCTAGTATGTATTCTGTTTTATTCACATGGACATTAGTTCAAAATGTGATTAATCTTCCATGATCAGACTGTGAATAAAGTTTCCTTTCTAAATATGAAAATAAAATAAAATTTAATTCAATGAATTTTACTCGTTGTTCTGTTGTGAATTATTTCATTATACGAGTAATTTTCCAAGGAATATATTTTCAAAATCTGAAACAAAAAAAATTCCATAAAAGTCATTAAATTTTTAAATAGTAAACAGCGTAGGTTACAATATTAATTTTAGCGGAAACATATCAATGCAATCATCTATAATGCTAATGTTGTGTTGGATTCTTAATGTTAATGAATATTTTACAGAAATTCGTTATTCTTATTTGTTGCTTTTATTTTATTAAAAAGTTGTTTGTTTATATATTTTTTTTGTAATATAAATGTTTAAATATGCAAGCGCTTCGACGGAAATAGTTTGCATTCAAATATCTCCGTACTCAATTTCCTACATTTCAGAACAATTCTATTTGTTTTCAATTTGTTTAAGTGAAGAAATAAAAACAAAAAAACATAACTTTTTCAATGAAATTCTCACAATGTTTAGTTTGTTTTTTTCTGATGGGTGAATCATTATATATTTTTTCTTACATTAGCAGCTTTTGGAATACTTTATACATTTGTTTTTAGTAACTAAAATTAATTATTATTGACATGTGACTAAGATATTTATTATACAATCAAATACAAAATTAGATTTAATTAATAGAAATAAACTATAATTCATGTTTGTAAATGTTTACATTGATAGTATGATTAGAATATTGTCGTTCACATTTTTTTCCCCAATTTTAACCTTTTGATATAGGGATTGTTCTACTTTGTCGCTTTTCCAGCCTTCAAAACACTTTAATTTGGTGATGTTTGCACCGGAATTAGCCAATAAAGTAGCGGCTGATCGTCGAAAAGCATGACTAATGTATAACTCTGAATTCTCTAATTTGAGGAATTTAGCAATAATTTTTGGCATTGGTCCGAAACTATTGATGCCTACTGGTTGTACGGTGCACTTTCCTTGTCGGTAGTGTATGGAAAATGGAGCCACACCCAAGCTTACAAGGACGAACACTGCATGGCAACGGTAATGGCGGCTAGCCCATGAATGTATTAACATTAGTTTGTGTCAAATATTTATAAAATAAAACTCTTAAAAGGTACTGCATATTTTAATAAAAAAAACCTTACATGGCGACAGCGAGCTGGAAGTGTTGATAAAAGTGTAAGATTTCTGTGTAAAAAAGATTTTTAGCTTTCTTTTCAACATGGCAAACCAATCTCTTTCTCTCTATCAAATACCAGCTCTAGAACAATTTTCATTTAAAGCAGAAAACTGGGAACAATGGCAGCTGCGATTCACCAGATTTAGCAACGCTGCAGGGTTAAACACAAAACCGGAAGAAGAGCAAATCAATTCCTTGATCTATTTAATGGAATCACAAGCAGAAGCCATTTTTCAATCATATAAGCTTAATGCCGCAGAATCAATGGATTTGAAAGTAGTAGTAGGAAAATTTAAAGCACATTTTGTACCTACTAAAAACGTAATATATGAAAGATACTGTTTCCATACCCGATGTCAAGCTGAAGGGGAAAGCGTAGAAGACTTAGTAACAGCTTTACACGCAAGAGCTAAAAATTTCGGATTCCCAGAGAGATTTTTAAATGAAGCAATACGAGACCAAGTCATAGTCGGCATTAGGGACAAAGTATTGTCTGAGAAACTCCAATTAGATTCTACACTGACGCTTAAAAAACTGTGACATTTGCCAGGCAATTAGAAGCTGTCAAAAAGCAGCAAGAGACCTTTAGAAACGGCAATTTAAGTGCTGTTGACAGAGTTAGTGCTCCTAGAAAACAATGGTCTGAACGAAAAGCAAGTTATAAAGGTAAAACTGGTGATAAGTGCTGTAAGTGGTGCGGAAATATTGGAGCACATGCGAAAGCGAAATGTTCGGCCCGTAATGCTGTGTGTGGAAAGTGTAAAACAAGAGGCCATTATGCGCGAGTATATTTAAAAGCTAAGTTTAAGCTGGTGTAAAATGTAGAAACTGACTGTCAGGTACAGTGACTTGTTTGTAGGTGGAGCTTCATCTGGTGCATTTTCGTCTAATTGGCAAGTGAAAGTTAACATTTCCGAAAAAGAATTTGGCATAAAAGTTAATACGGGAGCTGACGTAAGTGTTCTTCTCGAGACTTTGTGGAAATCTAACTTTGAACATAGTGATCTATTAAAAACTGATATATTAATCACGGATCCAGGTGGTAACGAACTTCCAATCGTTGGAGTGCTTAAGACAAAAGTCGGTGTTAACGGGAAAAGTGTTAATGAAGACTTTCAAGTCGTGTCCGGTGCAAAACAAACGTTGTTAAGCGTACATGCGTCTGAAAAATTGAGATAGTTAAAAAACTGTTTTAGGTGCAGACCGAAGTTAATGGAAATTTTAATACATTAAACAAATACTCAAGATTGTTTAATAACTTGGGAAATACTGGACAGATGTACACAATCAGGTTACAAAAAGATGGTGTTCCATTCGCGTTGAGTGTACCTAGACGTGTACCGCTTCCTCTTCGAAAAGCAGTCAAGCAATAGCTTGATGAGATGTGCCAAAAAGGAGTAATAGAACCCGTAAATGAGCTAACAGATTGGTGTTTTCCTCTTGTTATAGTGCACAAGCCAAATGGTCAAATCAGGTTGTGCGTAGACTTGACACGACTAAACAATAATGTACAAAGAGAACTATTTCCATCACTTAATGTGGATTTCACGCTAGCACAGCTCGAAGGTGCTAAAGTCTTCAGCAAATTGGATGCGAACAATGGATTCTGGCGAATACCTCTGACGGAAGACGGCCAGATTCTGACTACTTTCATAACACCCTTCGGAACGTTTAATTTCAAGAGGCTTCCTTTCGGCCTAACATCTGCTCCGGAGGTGTTCTAAAGACAAATAAATATGACACTAGAAGGTCATGATGGCGTAATCTGCTATTTTGATAATATTATCATCCATGGCGAAAATGTGGAAGAGCATGATCGCCGCTTAGATGCTGTACTGAAGACGCTTGCAAAAACTGGATGGACCTTAAATAAAGGAAAATGTACATTTAGAAAACCATCTATTAAATTATTAGGTCATATTGTCTCGCAGGAAGGGATCTCCCCAGATCCTGATAAACTTCAGGCGATGTCGAAGTTGCCGACACGAAAAAGCATAACCGAGTTGAAAAGATTC
The DNA here is from genome assembly GCA_963082715.1 of Harpalus rubripes. Lineage (NCBI taxonomy): Eukaryota > Metazoa > Arthropoda > Insecta > Coleoptera > Carabidae > Harpalus > Harpalus rubripes. The sequence goes on along the minus strand of OY720451.1, from coordinate 38,246,676 downwards.
CTAGGAATGGTCAATTTTATAAGTAAATTTTTACCAAATTATTAAAAACAAGTAAAGAATTTCAATGGGGAGACAGCCAGATAAAAGCTTATGAGTGAATAAAAGGAGCTCTTCTTAATCCTCCAGTCTTACGATAGTAAATTAGAAACGCTGTTGTCCGTCGACTCTTCATCTTTTGGTCACGGAGCTTGCCTGATGCAAAAAGATTCAAAAGGACTTTTCAAACCCGTAGCATACGCCTCTCGCACTCTGTTACAGTGTAAGCGTCGTTATGCCCAAATAGAAAAGGAAGCAGTAGATATAGCTTGGGGTTGGAAAAAGTTTTCGTATATTATATAGTCGGTAAATCTATATGTATTGAAACCGATCACAAACCCCTGGTCCCAATCCTGGGATACAAATATTTACTGGCTTATTCTGTAAGAATGCCGTTATACCATAAGGTATCGTTATGATGAAAAAGTTGTTAAATAACGATAATTTTCAAAAAGCGTATTCTGTAAAACTATTGTCGTTATATTGAAATCGTATTGTCGTTATTTTAAGTAGTTCGTGAACGATAAGGATTCACTTGTTATTCAGTCCGTTAATGTCAAATGTTAGCAAATGGAAGTGTTAATTAATTTATTATTTATATTTGCGCGGGAAGAAATGGAAAATAGACAACAAAACATTTATTCATGCATCAAATATATAATTAACTACCATAGTTACATTTTAGAAGAAATGTTTGTGGTCGTGAAAGTATTTTATTAGGATAATATTAATTCATTTGATAATCGTTTTTTACAAATATTCTTTACTCAATAAAGAAATAATAATTAAAATAATAATGTTGATATTTTTTTTGCAAAATGACATTACAATGACAATTTAATTTTCAATAATAGCTACTAACTTTTCTAAAAAAAATGGCTAAAGTCGTTGTGACAAACGGTATGAGGACGTTTATAAAGGTATTACTTAGTGAATACGATTTTTACAAAATGTCGTTCAGGATCACATCGTTATATTTATAAATAACGATAGTTGTTATATAAATAAGACTGTTAGATTCCTTGACACCAAAGTTGCAAAGACTCAAGATGAGGCTAATGAGATATTCCTACCAAAAAAAATAAACCCCGAGAAAAGATTTATTGATAGCTGATGTCTTATCCAGAAGCCCGATCGGGTCAGAAGAAAAACCTGAGTAAACTGAAGAAATGTCGGCGTATGTTAAATTAGTTTTAACACATTTTCCGTCTATGGATTAAATTGTCATGCAACAGCACGAAGATAATGTTTGCTGTGAACTCGCTAAATATTGCAGAGAAGGATGGCCGTCACGTCATAATATCTCGCAAGAATGTATACCATACTGGGAACATAGACATAACGCTGCAAGAAGGTATTGTCATGTATGGTAGCGGAATTATAATACCCTAATCTTTAAAAAGAGATATCTTAAATAAATTGCACGAAGGTCATCAAGGCATTAATAAATGTCGTGCTATAGCAAGATAATCAATTTGGTGGTCTGGATTAACAATCCAATTAGAACAGTTGATAAACACTGTGTCATATGTATCCAAAATCAGCCTGATAGGATAGAACCACTTTTGCCTTCAGAGTATACAGAACGTCCCTGGAAAATTGTAGGTACCGATTTGTTGAAGTTAAATGGCAAATGGTTTTTGATAGTGGCCGATTATTCGCGGTTCTTTGAAGTTGCTAAATTAAATAATTTAACATCAGAATGTGTCATCACACATTTAAAATCGATATTCGCCAGACATGGTGTACCCGAAGTAGTAAAAAGTGACAATGGGATCCAGTTTTCTAAAACTGCTGGTTCATTATATCATGAATTTGTCAAAAAATATGGCTTTTCTATAGTGACATCGAGTCCAAAGCATTCACAGAGTAATAGGTTCATATAATCCGAAGTTAAAAACTTTAACACTCATATTAAGAAAGGATCAGGTCTTTATGAAGTATTATTAACTATTCGTTCTACGCCATTTCAAAACAAATATACACCTGCTGAGTTGCTCATGGGTCGAAAGATTCGTGGAATCGTTTCTGTTGCTGCTATTCAATTACGTCCAACAACAGTTAAAGAAAGTATTCTAGTAGAAAAAGAAGAGAAAATCAGAAAAAAATATTTTGATAATCGCCATAAAGTTATCAATCTACCAGACCTTCCAGTAGGACAGCAAGTGTGGATTTCTGATTTGCGACAATAAGCTAAAGTCAAAAGTAAACATGATTCACCACGATCCTTTATAGTGAGGAGTCCGATGGGGGTATATATAAGAAATCGTAAATTTATACATCTTCTTCCGAGTACATCTGATGAGATCGACAGAGAATCACTTGCCAGAGTAGAGAATAGTGAAACTGG
>OY720451.1:38215830-38244090 GCA_963082715.1 Harpalus rubripes | reverse complement strand
CTTGTTATAAATGACGATTAAATGTTAGCGCTGAAATTAGAATATTAAAACACATTTATCACCCAAACCGGTATATACAGTATTAATACAAAAATAATAACAAATCTAGATGACCGTCGCCTGGCCGAACCCGGTCACACGGAATCCTCCTTCACGCCGTGATTATTTCTGTAAAAGAATTAACACATGAGAAATACTCAGTGAGGAGGCAATCATTTACAAAAGGTTCAGGCATTCACACACCGTACACACATGTTGGCAACTACGGGCAGTACCGCTAGTTACTACGGACCCTCTGCCGCTTCGGTGGTGATCCGGAGACAATCCTCTTAACCAACTGGATCAGATCACTACAGCCCTAACTGCTGCTACGCTGGCGACCACAGAATGTGGGTCACTACAGCCTTCCCTGCTGCTACCGTTGGCGACCCTCGGGTTCACACGAGCGGCCACTACGGAACCACTGCCGCTTCGGTGGTGATCCGGAGACATTCCTCTTAACCAACTGGATCAGATCACTACAGCCCTAACTGCTGCTACCGTTGGCGACACCAGATGCGGGTCACTACAGCCTTCCCTGCTGCTACCGTTGGCGACCCTCGGGTTCACACGATGCGGCCACTACAGTACCCAGTACTGCTCACACGCACACCCACAATCATACACACGCTAGATCAACTCTCTCATCTGAATCACTATAATATCGATGTTCTCACACTGAAATCTAGAAATAAACTGAAATAAAATACGTGAATACCAGTATCATTAAATGTAGCTCTTATCCAACAGCATCGGTTACGTACCTCAATAGCTAATTAGAGACAAAACATAATAAATTTAATAAAAATAATCTTACGCAAAATAATATCTGTGACATACTGAAGTTATTTAAATATATTACTAGTAAGAACGACATTTTTGATTTAATGGTATTTCTGAAGTTCAAAAATTTTGAACAATAATTGATCTGGATTAAAAAAATATATATAAATCAAATGGTAAATTGTTATTGGAGATGTTATAAAACAAGATTTTAAGGCCACATTAGAACGTAAGACATAAACCAAAGAAAGGGATTAGAGAAAATAATATTAGAGAGAAAACTGCGTAAATGTGAAGTATTTTTAATGCGTACGGCATATTTTTTTAACAATTTCGAAATATAAGTTGTTAGAGAGATGCGGATGGAATTATTGTTATGTTAAATTAATTTTATTTCCATTAATAGAAATATGATAAAAGATACTCACTACCGTTCTTGAAATGTGTCACAAGTAAACGACTATGTATTTAACATTTAATCAAAGTAAAAGCGAATTGCTTTCTTACTCAATCTGCAAATTAATCGAAATGCATTTTACTAATATTCCATTTCCAGTGATTGAATTACCAGAACAAAAGTAAAAATTATAGCAGAGAAGTCAATATTCTTTTATTATGGCGCGAAATTGCCTATCCGGCAAGATCTAAGTGGTCAATTATATTTTGAGAAACGAGAAGTCACTTGTTCTGTCTGTTGGCTTGGTAGCTGCGTATAGAGAAGTGCTCGTTGTGTTGTTAATTAATCAAGTTTGTAATATATCATCTAGCAGAACATTAATTAAAATGTCATACAGTGTGATTCAACAAGGATTTGCTATTAGATTCTATGACAATGAGATAACTTGTGGTGATGATGCATGTTTATTGATCACATCTGAATCTATTTTTAATCTCATTGTAAAAGTCTGATTTATGTACCGCATTTAATCAGTTGAGTGATATGATAATATATGGTACTTGAAATGCCATTTCAAATTCATGGGTACAAAATAATTAAGTTGGTTCATATCACAATACACAATACCTAAATATTAAATAGAAAAGTTTTAATCGTAAATAAATTATGTAGGTATAACAGGCGAACGATAAAAAACTGACCTAGTTTGCACAGTGGTTTGCGGACTAATTCAAATATTGTGATAGGGGTAAAATGTTTTCAGATTAAGTAACAAATAGCACATGGTTACGTAGATTAGTGTTTTCAAGAACAAGCAATTTGTACAAATATTAGTTTTTTTCTTTATCGTAGGACTTTAATAAGATAAATTTTATTACGTAAATTTTACTCTTTTAATTACAAATATTATTTTGTCTAATGGTGTAGCTAAGTAATATAGATAGTGTAAGGGGCCTGAGTTCGAAATCCGGGAGTTGACTTTTATTTTATTTTATTAGCTACCTAATTACGTAGTTATAGAAATAATATATGTGGTTAATGCAATACAATATTGTAATACTGGTTGCCTCTTTAGCAAGGAGGCTTTGGTAATAATGTTCAGCACTGGCGATAAATTGTTAAAATTTATAGCGCATAATATTACGATAAAAAATAGTATAAAAAAGCTATTTCATTAAAAATAATTATAAAAAAGTTCTATAGGTAATACAATTGAAATATGCAAAAAATATAATTAACACAAAAAATTGTGCAACAAAGGTTTTATGTTCTGTTATGACAGGTTAAGTTAGGTTAGGTAAATTATGAATTTTTGCATCGAAGATTTTTTTGTATAATGTTTTTCGTACGGATAAATTTTAATTGTATTTTTTATTATATTTATTTTGCACGCTCTAACTTTATTGTACGAATTAGTACCTTTTGTATAAATACACTTTTTTCTTCAAGCGTATTTATTATTTATATTGTGTTACTGTATACACACTGTAGAAGATATTTATTATCTTACTAGTAAAATAATGTTGTTCATTATTATACTAGTAAAATAATGTTAGCTTCTTAGTTCACCGCTAGTCATGCGAGTGTAAAATGTCAATACACACGAGCTAAGATATTTGAATTTCATACAAGTTACGAACATTATTTTTTAGACGAGCATAAATAAATTTTCTTTATTTACAAAACTGAATAATTATCTGTGTTTATTTAATAAAATTATATATCTATTTATTGAAATAAGTATATTTCAAAATTAATTAAAATGGACCCGTTTAGTGTTACGTCACGAAGGTTTCCAAACAAGAAAATGGTGTCTTCGTTGCTAAGGCGATTGCTATGCTAAACCAGAATTTAACGTTTAGCGCTCATAACCTATAAATTTATTTGGGTATTGAAATGCTCAGAAACACGTTATAAAGTTTTGTTCTGTTGTAAATAAATACTAACCTGACTAAGTTTATCAACGTATACTTCAGATTTGGGTCTCTTGAAAATTTACAAGTTAAACGTTCGCTATAATGATTGAAGTTAGCTGCGAAACAGATCACCATGGTCAAACAAATTTAAAATAAAACCTTAAAATATACACTGTACAACTTACAAGACGTAACAAGTACCTACTTGTAACAATTATATTTTTTTCATCTATGCCCTTTAAAGAGCCTAAAATTTGAAGAAACTGAAATCTCTCATTACTAGTTTCGCGATCAATTTTAAATAACATAGCAACCGTTACCACGGCGGCAGCCATTTTCTTATTTAAAAACCTGGCCTACGTCATCACTAAACGGGTCCATATTTAAAATGAAACAAAATTATTTAATTCTGAACAACCTTGGCAAACTAGAAAAAATGACATAGTAAACCTAGCAACCGTGTCAACTATTACAATATGAAATATATCGTAACTCTAATGTTGTAAGTTCAACATTCAGTGTTCGGATACTACGTTGATATGTTATACTTATCACGCTCGAATAAAAAAAATATTATATGTCATTCGGAGTAGAACGCGCTTTATGTCTTTCACTCAATTTGCGCACAAAAACTGCAATAAGTGCGGTAATGAAATTCTAGTGTGATAATAATTTTCATTAAAGCACTCAATACTTTCATGAAAATTATTACCATACTAGAATTTCATTAGCGCACTCATTGGGCTAACAAAGCTATTACAAATTTCATAATTAAAATGAGTGCGATATGGTGTACGGTGATAGATAAAATCTTGTATGATATTCGAGGGATACATCATTAACGCACTATGTGATTGCCCTACGAGCCTGTGGGGCGAGTTAGGGTAATCACAATACGTGCGTTAATAATGTCTATATCCCACTCATATCGTAAACAACCGATATAGAAACTCCTAAACATAAAATACCGTATATTTTCAAATATTTTTTGACAAAATGACCAAAATAGAAAAAAAATAGTATAAAATACATATTTCATGACATTTCGGCGCACTTGTCCTTTAGGGAACTCGCAGCAAGCCGCTCGTTTCTAGCAAAGACGCGTGCGCTAAAATCATGTCTTATGAAACTTGTATTTTATTTTAATGTACTATTATGATACACAAACATTTCAGTAGATATTAAATGGGGTATTGAACCATTGCAACGATATAGTAAACTTCAATAATTATAAAGTGGCATAATTAAAAATAAGAATTTTAGTATAATGAAAATGATGAAATATTACTTCGTTGTAATAAAAATGTTTAATTATTGTAAACGCAACGTCACTGCCCCGAATCGATCAATCTGAACCTGATATTCGTTGTTTTTGTATGAATCGAAATGAAGAACTAGCAACACGACTGTCATCCTTATGACATTCTCAAAAAGTACATTGAAATAATATTTATTTTAAATATTTTATTTATTTGAACATTTTTCTTTGTGTCTATATTTTTTACTTATTAAATTGACAAGAGAAAGAAGTTTTAATAAAGATAAATGAAAATATATGCCTATATGAATACAATGCAGATACCTCTGCTACATCTTTGAGAAGCATAACTAACTCGCGCGGTTTGACGTCGCAAATAATTTTAGACATTGAAAAATTCATATCTCGTTTAATGAGCATATGAATACATAATATGATTTAAGTATGTTGCAACATTTATCGCGAACAATTGCCAATGTTTAACAATAAAAAATTTCAGTTCATATTTGTAGGTTATAATCACTAAGTAGATTAGATTTGAAAAAAAGTAATCCATACTTTAATTTTTCACAGGCATTATTCACTCTTAGAAGGAAGGCTCAAAGCAACACTTCCACTATAACCTAATCCGGCTTGAAAGCGGTGATAGAGTTGTGATAGGTTTTCTTGTTACACATTTTTTTCTTGTTGTTTGTTGATGGATGTAATAAAGAAGCACACAAACATCTATACCTTAACTGGGATTAGAACCCGGAACCTTCGGAAGCAGAAATTTTATCGCTGCGTTACCTCTGTAGGTTAATGTTAGGTGTATTTTGTGTATATTGTAGGAATGTTAATATGTCAAGAATTTAGTTAGTTTTCGATATACAGAACTTTATCATGTGCAACAACTCCGATCGTATTGTATTAGGTTAAATCATTTTCGGAACATATGCAAATTACAATCTTTGGATTGTTGCCTGAATACACTGAAAGCAGGGTTCTTTTTAGTCTCTTCTACGCTTTGGTTTTGGTTTTGAACATCCAATCTGTGTTCCACTAGTAATTGCACTGTTCTATTTGGCCAGTCTTTTGTCTGAAAATGTTGCACTATTCATTATATTCCACGAAATCCATTTTCTAGTTGTCTTTGCCACAAACTGCAGAATTAGTTCAGCGTTCCAGGCGTCAGCATTTCATAATTACTCATTTTACATACATTTGCATTTCGAGAAACATAAGAAGTAATTAACTTCTAAAAACAAATTGTGTTATAATTATTTTTAGATATGCATCAACTTGCATGGGATTTAATGTAATATATGGACGTGAAATAATATTACCGTATGTTATGAAAATATATACTATGTACTTACCTACTATCTAAGAAAGTATACCAACTTGATTAATGAACAGTACCTATATATTTATACTTGGTATACTACTAGTAGAAAATTGCTAGATCAAATTATATAAGGTCATAATGATAAGTGTTAACAATAAAATATAATGAAATATATTTAAAAGGGAACAGCTTTAAAATAAAAACATTATGACCCAAAAAATGGAATATAAATATAAAGATATATTACGAATAATTTTATATTTTGACCAAAAACACAGAAAATTAAAATATATACATATATAAGAATGGACCCAGATTTTTTAACAATACTATTATTATTATTGTTATTATTATTATTATTATTATTATTATTATTATTATTATTATTATTATTATTATTATGTTTCGTGACTATTATATAAACATGTTGATACTACAATGTGTATGGAATAAGTCAAGAATATTATATGGGTGCATACATAAGCGGGGAATATGGATATCATTGTATGAGTTGAAAGTTCACATATTCGCCAATACTGTAAGGACTGAATTGTAAAAGAAAAGATTTTTTTTTTAAAGTTAATGTTTTTGTCAACTTTAATTTATTGGGGAGGTTTATTGTGTGTAATTAAGCCTATTTTTTCTGGGCTGTTTTTGGTTACATTTGGCTTGGTATTCAGGACATGGAACTAGTCTCTTGTGTTGTAGGCATGTTTGTCGGGAACTGGACTGGGGGAGCCTTTGTTTTTGTAAACATGGATGCAGGGTTCCAAAGTGGAATTGTCTATTACCTTTAAAATGTTCGGTTTTTTCGAGGGTTGTGCGGCATTGAAACTTACTCCAGCCAAACAGCAGACAATTCTTTTTTGACAGATAAAAAGCTTGCGGGGAGCCACAGAAGCACACAACAATTAACGTCCGTATTACACTTATGAGTTATATAATAGTATCTTTACCCGACGCAATTAGACTATTGTCATCTGCATATGGAATCAGAAGACAGTCGTTCGTTGAAGAAGTAGTTTAATCATTAACATAAATTATGAATAAAATGGATGCTAGGATAGTACCTTACGGTAGATCCACGGTAATGTAGTACATGTGACTTTATAGTGTGATTGTTAGAGAATTGATCACTGTGCTTAGAAGCAACGTATTGGTCTATTATTTAAAAAGCTGACAATCTATCAGAGAGAAACCCCACGAATACCGAGTTCTTCCAGCTTAGATAATAAAAGAGAGTGATCAACACAGTCGAATGCTTTACTGAGATAAAAAAAACCATTTTTTGACAAAAAAAAATATTGATAAAAATTGTAATTCGTAAAGCGAAGAAATTTTAATAATGGAGGACCTGTAAAAATGAATTGGTACAAGCCAGTATGTGAAAAGTTGACGATTGGGAGGTTTGACGTAATGGTACATAAAATTTAAAGAGACTGGCAGATTGAGTCCATTGCTTGAACAAGCACATTTTGCACTCCTAAGCAGATAACAATGATTATTAAATGACATTAGCTTACACTTAAAAATACTGCCTCGTGTTTCATTACACAACCGTTACCGTTAAGCGTGGAAATTGGCGAGTATAACGGCCTAAGAAAATTTACTTTAATCTAATCAAAACTGAAATTAAAATCAGGATGAACGAGCGGTTTATATTTTTACAAATATAATATTTTTTTTTTTTAGGATGTGACTGCGAAACATGTTTTATAATCATATGTAGTCTGAAGGCTAGCCTATTTGTTGGTGACAAGTAGCAGAATATTCGAGTGAGTCTCATCCCGTGGCCGCTGAGTGCCGTCGACTCCTTTTAGATTTTGGTTTAATCCACTCACTTGCTTTACTGGATGCAAGCAAAAATTCGGTGAGGGAAACCGGTGGAAGTCCAACCACATAAGCCCCACAGGAACAGATTTTACTAGAGTTTGGCAAAATGGTGTTGATCATTTTATGGTTCCTTGTTGTGGGAAATATTAGCGATATGAATCTAAAAATTTGTAGGAAGCTAAACCTTTGGTGATAGTTTTGGTTTGAATATTAGAAGTCAGTAACGCTTAACATCAAAACATGTTGAAAGCCAGTAACGTTTTGTATGAAGCTTTGTTGTAGGCCAATGGCGCTTTAAGCGTAACTGCAGATTGGATGCCATATGTTTTAGAATTGAAGAATAAGGAGTCTGGCGAATTACATGAGCTCAGTAAAAAAAAAACAAATATTCCAAGTTTGGTTATTGTAATGCTGGATTCAGTTGGTTCAGAATATCAATTAAATTTATGTGCGAATATAGTACTGGATTGAAGTAGGCCCTGGGTCTGGTCTGAACAAGTAATTTAATTGAAATATTTATTCAAGTCTTCGCATCTTTGATTAAATAGGAGTATTTGTTTTAAGCCTTTGCACCATTGAGTTGAATTGAAGGTTTTGTTTTACGCCGAGTTTAAATGAAATGATTGTACGCCGAATTGAAATGACATGATTGTACGCCGAGTTTAAATGAAATGATTGTACGCCGAATTGAATTAAAATGTTTGATTTACGCCGAGTTGATTTGATTTGTTTGTTTTGAGCTCTGTAGCGCCATGTTGATTTGATTTGTTTGTTTTGAGCTCTGTAGCGCCGAGTTGATTTGATTTGTTTGTTTTGAGCTCTGTAGCGCCGAGTTGATTTGATGTTTGTTTTGAGCTCTGTAGCGCCGAGTTGATTTGATTTGTTTGTTTTGAGCTCTGTAGCACCGAGTTGATTTGATTTGTTTGTTTTGAGCTCTGTAGCGCCGAGTTGATTTGATTTGTTTGTTTTGAGCTCTGTAGCGCCGAGTTGATTTGATGTTTGTTTTGAGCTCTGTAGCGCCGAGTTGATTTGATTTGTTTGTTTTGAGCTCTGTAGCGCCGAGTTGATTTGATGTTTGTTTTGAGCTCTGTAGCGCCGAGTTGATTTGATTTGTTTGTTTTGAGCTCTGTAGCACCGAGTTGATTTGATTTGTTTGTTTTGAGCTCTGTAGCGCCGAGTTGATTTGATTTGTTTGTTTTGAGCTCTGTAGCGCCGAGTTGATTTGATTTGTTTGTTTTGAGCTCTGTAGCGCCGAGTTGATTTGATTTGTTTGTTTTGAGCTCTGTAGCGCCGAGTTGATTTGATGTTTGTTTTGAGCTCTGTAGCACCGAGTTGTTTTGGTTTGTTTGTTTTGAGGTCTGTAGCGCCGAGTTGATTTGGTTTGTTTGTTTTGAGCTCTGTAGCGCCGAGTTGATTTGATGTTTGTTTTGAGCTCTGTAGCGCCGAGTTGATTTGATTTGTTTTGTTTTGAGCTCTGTAGCGCAGAGTTGATTTGATTTGTTTGTTTTGAGCTCTGTAGCGTCGAGTTGATTTGATTTGTTTGTTTTGAGCTCTGTTGCGCCGAGTTGATTTGATTTGTTTGTTTTGAGCTCTGTAGCGCCGGGTTGATTTGATGTTTATTTTGAGCTCTGTAGCGCCGAGTTGATTTGATTTGTTTGTTTTGAGCTCTGTAGCGCCGAGTTGATTGATTTGTTTGTTTTGGGCCGTGGTAGCGCCGAATTGATTTGATATGTTTGTTTCGAGCCCTGGTAGCGTCGAGTTGAATTGATTTATTTGTTTTGAGCCTTTAATGGCGAATGTATTGAACTTTAAAAAGCCATTGTTTGAACCTTAAATGGTCGTGGAGATTAAATAACCATTGTTTGGATAAATGATGGTTGAAGCATCATAGCGCTTCATTTCTGCAGAGGGTGTGGACAATTAGATGGATGTACTTTAAATATTTTTTTTTGCAATTTTGTTAGGATACGACTGTTATAATTGCTAATAACTGTACATCAATTACTGTAGCCCAGGCAAATGCCAACGTAACTACATCGTTACGTCATTGATCACGGCTGGTCACCAATAACGGAAGAATTAGTAGTCAGTTGAATTGTAAACGTTCAGAGAAATGGTTCAATATAATAATTTAAAAGGGAACAGTTGTTTGATTTGTTATAATCCTCTCCTTTACTAACATTATTCCTAACATATATGTGTTCTCTTAGATATCATATAAATGATCTAAATTTTGGAAATGAATACAGGCTGCGAAATTAGATTTCGCGACCGTTGACATAGTAACGGCCGCGAATTTAGGCAAACAATCACTTTGACAATTGAGAATTGCATGATTTTGTTTATCAATATCAACTCCATTGCCACCTTCAAAGCCAACTTTCTATTTACAATTAAACTGTTTGTCAGCGAAATCCTTTAGCGCCCTCGAAATTGTCTTACCTCGGCCGCAAGCGGCGCCGGCAACAATTTTTCTCTCGGTGCCGCTAAAGAGTGATTTCGCGGCCTTGATATTCATATACCTATTATTGACAGGAAAACAACATTTTTTTAAAATATTACAATCTAAAAACTAAAATTCTACAAAGTAAGATTTTCCTTGACTTTTAAAATGTTTCTATGCTGCAGTTTTTATTTTCTTTCCATTTCTCGAAATTAAATATAGTACGACGCACGTCTACTTTACACGACTAATGCCCGGTTGCAGAAACGTTCATGAACGCATTGTTTGATTAGCGGTTCATCAAATCGAACTAATTCGAATAAGTTTCCTTGTTCTTATGACATTTAAATCATTGCTGTCAAAAAATCGCGTTGCATTTGTTCGTTTTGATGAACCGCTAACCGAACAACGCGTTGATGAACATTTCTGCAACCGGGCATAACTCTAATACATTCACATTGCCTCAGAAATACACGTTGTTTGCATGTTACAGCATGTTTGTACAATCGTACTTATAAAATGAAACCAAAGATAAATTCCCAAGAAATGGGAATTTATATTCTTACAGGAAATATTCCCATATAAATTCCGTTTTTAGGAAATATTCCCGTTGGGAATTTTCTCATCTCCCATCACTAGTCATTATTAATAGATTGTTATTTACAGTGTTCATCTTGTAATCATGTAATTGTCTTTGTTTGTGTAATTTAATAGAAATCATAGCATATTTCATATTTTGTTAATTTGTAGATAACCGTTTACGAAATAAATACATAGATTACAGATTTCGATAATAATTTAGGTTCGTTTGTAAGGGCCGAAAATACGGGGCCGCGGCTATGTACAATAAATAATTATGGTTCGAACAAAGTTAATACTTGTTTTTTTTTCAAATTTTTCATATCACGTTTCACAACTGTTTGTCCGTGAGATATACCTAGTAAGAACCTACCCTCTCCAGCAAAAATCTGTCGTCATTACTCAAACTTAGGAATAAGAATAGAATGGTGCGCTTAGTATACAGTGAATAATCCATTAGGATATAATATTTGTTCATAAATCTGAATTAATTAGGATTAAACCACAATTCTTTTATCTTCAATTCTTTTTTTTCAATTTCATTTTTCCTACGCTTGTGACATACAGTATCTTAAACGTAATTCATTTCGATGTAAAATTATTACAGTTAAAAAAGTAAGCAAAATAAGATTGAAAACCCGGTATGTGTCATTATTTCACTAATGCATATTCAAAACATGGTTCCTAGTGATTTCTTTTAATAATAGAATTAGGTACTGTTAAGTTTTTATTTTACGAAAGTTATATACCTATAGGTACTGAAAAAATAGGATAACGAGTAGGCTCTGGAGGAGTGTGCAGCTGTCATGCAAGGAGAAATGAGCCGTGGAACAAAGACGAGGACAGGGGACAGTAAAAAGAATAGCGAAAAAAAAGTCAGATCTCAAAATATAAATGTTATATAGTTATATGTTAGTAACTTGCCAACTCGCCTTTACTGTCCTCGCATACTATAGCTTCCCAATATTCAACACTACCAGGTATTCACATCCACAGCTGTCCTAGTATACCAGAAACTTTCCGATTACTCCACTCGACACGATACTGTATACGCTTACCACGATACTGCTGCACTACTAAAATGACTATCCATGTAACTGCTCGTCAACTTAACTTAGCTGACTATGTAACTATGTATGTAACTAACTCTCGGGCAAAGCTGCGTCCCTTTTATATAGCTGCCATTACCTTCTATAGAGGTTCGGGCGACCGGAAGTAATTAAACACGCTGCGACTTGTTTGTTTACGTCGCCCGACTGCACGCGCGATTACTTCATCACTATACTTAAGACTATTACTTAGCGCTTAAAAAACAGCATAAGAATTAATAAATAATTAAAAATGACTTAATTGCCATTCTTTGTTTCGAAGTTTTGCTTAAGTTAGAATAATAATATATTACTCTTTCTATCACTAATAATAGTCTTTTGTTTAAATACATTTGAAACACGTGAATATTTTTTTTTGTACTTATAGATATCTTTTTGAATATAATTGAATCTTGAAAGAGATAAACATAAGCTTGTGAAATTTTGAATACAATATGAATATTTTGTAGAACTTTGAAAGGCCCGCATAATAATGTTACAGAATACATTAGGTATTAGTTTAAAAAAAAATATTTGTGCAGCTTGTGGTTTATGTATGTGCGACATTACAGCCACTAAATATTTAATGTTACGTAAAATAAGGTTGATACGTACATACTATGTATGTTTTTCTCATAAAGGCCCATTGAAGTTTATTATAATGCGTGTTTAAAATGTTACCACACTCTAAAAACACTTCTGTATTCAGTACAATGAGACCATTATCATTATTATTCCCACAATCTGAAAATAAATATTATAACAACTGTTTTCCCTACTCAATGGCATCAAGAAGTTCATCTCCATTCATCCATGCCCCGGATATCGACTATATCTATTATTAACTTGTCGGAATATCGCAACAAGATCAAATTACCCTCGTAGGACACGCTGGCTATCAGCCCACTAAATATTCCATGATCTCACAAGCACTACCCAATCAACTCACCGCGAAGTCTGTACGCATCTGGGAAATGGAAACGCGCAGACGGCTTGAGAAGTGCGTCAGGTTCATCTTCAAAGTATATTAATTACACATTCTGACGCACTAACTCAAACTAAGGGATGAATGATGATATTTATTTAATTAAAATAGGTTGAAATGAATTTATAATAATAGAGGGTTCACCAATTCACCAAGGAAGCATTATAATTTAATTAAAATTTTAATTGATTTATTAAATTTGTGTACCTTAGATGTAAAATATTTATCAAATTTAATTAAGTTCGACTTGTAAAGAATTTATTTGATAAAATGTACAAAAAAGTACGGGCTTAAGCCTCATTTCCACCGAATGTTTTAATGCTTAATGCATAATAATTTGTACATAAGGCTTAACGCATTATAACAATTTACTAGGATACCATTTCCAGCTACTCTGTTAAGTGACTAATTCGATAGAAATGTCATATTTTTTTCCTTTTTATTCTTAACTCTAGCAGACTGCAATTGCAGCAGTAATTCTTGATTGTTTTAATATGTCATATACATAATTTTCTGTATCTATATGCAGATCGCAAAATTAAAAACAGAATACTTATAAAATAGACTGACAGTTGACAATTCAGATTAGAAAATTAAGAAAGACAGATGACAGTTATGTATGTCCATCTCACAATTACGCTTAGTCATTACGCCTTAAACCTTGGAGTTTGCAAACATTTGTTCCCACGCATTGCTCTTAGTTCTTAAGCATACCTGGAAATGGTAGCAAACTTTGCCATATGATAAACATTTTTACGCATTGCGTTTAGTTATTAATTATAGCTCTTACGCATTAGGACAATCGGTGGAAATGAGGCTTTATGGTTAGTCATGAGAGAGTTACTTTGAAAGTCCGCAACCCAAAATACTAATGACCCCAGACATTTGATACCATATTTAATTTTATGTCAAAATTAATGTCAAAATGATAGGACCATCACTAGGCAGGCAAAGCAATCGTTGATTAAATATTACATTTTTTTTAAGAGAGGAAGCTATACCTTTGTTCCATTTAAGCTATTTAGTAATGTATATAATAGGGTATAGTTTTGAACTCTCTGATTGGCTAAGATGGGATACAAGTTTACCCAATGTAATTTCGGCTACTTAAAACTGGTGCTGATGTCAGCGCCATCTGCTGGCTTAAGTTGAATAGAGTATAGATGCCTTTGTAAATTGTCTTTCAGGTTGCACGCAAATGGACTTTAAAGGTAACTCTCTCGTGACTAACCCTGTATCAGTTAAATTTAAAAAATCATCACGGCATATTTACCTATTTCGGGGCGTGCCAATTTGCTTTGTAGATCTGCTTTATAGATATGGAATGTACGCCACCAAAATAAGGGGACCACTTATTACCAAAAACCAAATAAATCAACAGCAAGATATGAATTTATGTATATGTATAAATTAATATTATGTTGTTAAATTATATGTTTTCTAATTCTCTAAATAAGCAACATTTAATTTCTAAAATCTTGTTGGAATACTGTTTACAAATTTTGTTTTGTACACAGATTTCGGTAATGATGATGACCTATTTGAACCGTGCGGGCATTTACCAGGCGTCACCACACGGGCACGCATTGCTGCCGTAGAAAATGCACTACAGGGGTCACTTTTGTGTCATTTAAAATTTGAAATATTAGGCGTCGGTCGGGATCGAACTCTTTCACCAGCTTCGAGACCAGACACTCACGCACGCTGCTATGAGACCCCCCATAAGACGTGTAGGTAATCGACTTTGTTGTTAATTTTTAAAAAAATATATTTGAATATATTAACTTTGTCATCAATCGTCAAATGCTCGGCGAGGGAAAAGAAAATGACGTTCATTTTTACCTCTCGCTAAGAGAGGTATTGTATTCATGCTAAAAATCGCATATCCAGATTTTAGTGAATAAGCACGTCCCTAGAATCCGATTATAACATTTTTACGATGATGTCCGTATGTATGTATGTATGTATGTATGTATGTGTGTGTGTGTGTGTGTGTGTGTGTGTGTGTGTGTGTGTGTGTGTGTGTGTGTGTGTGTGTGTGTGTGTGTGTGTGTGTGTGTGTGTGTGTGTGTGTGTGTGTGTGTGTGTGTGTGTGTGTGTGTGTGTGTGTGTGTGTGTGTGTGTGTGTGTGTGTGTGTGTGTGTGTGTGTGTGTGTGTGTGTGTGTGTGTGTGTGGATGTGTGTGTGTGTGTGTGTGTGTGTGTGTGTGTGTGTGTGTGTGTGTGTGTGGATGTGTGTGGATGTTGGATTCACCATAACTCAAATACTATAAGACTTAAGACATTTTTAACTACGGATTCCTCAATCTGACAATAATGGGAAGAGTCGAGTCAGTTTTGGTAACAATTGGACAACCGGAAGTAGTAGTTACAAGAAAAAAATCATCTAAATATTATTTATCGAAAATTTATGTAAATACTTATATTAAAGAACGTTAAATTCTTTATTCGATAAATATAAATTCATTATTATATCTTCTATAGATTTAGAGATAAAGAAATGCATATAAAATAATTTAATGTAAAAAAATCTCAGATCAAACTACTTCAAGACAAGAAATTCAAATGTTTGTAATTGACACATAAATGTCACTGTCAAAAATATTTGTATACCATTGTCAAAAATATTTGTACATCATTATGAAGATTATGAAAATAAAATAAAGTCAACAACGCAAAAGAATATACGTAAAAAAGAATACAAAAGGAATTTGCGAAAAAATGACGAATGTAAAGAAAAAGAAAAGGAAAGTAGAAAAAGAAAATTTCAGGACATTGAATATAAAGAAAATGTATGTATTGTACATAATTTATATTAAAATATCCCATAGATTTTGCAAATATATGTGAGAATTATTTTGTAGTGAGATATGAATATATGTATTTGTATTTAAAAATATTTTTCGTTTTATGCGTACAACTATACTCTATCCGTTTTAACTATAGACTAGATAGCGTTTCGAGCGCGGCCGTTTTTACATGTATTAAATAAAGAATTCAAATTTTGGCGCAATTCCTGGATTAAAAAAAAATCTTTCTAATTGACATTGACATTGTTTTTATGCATATTTTTACTTGTAATCTCCGTACCTTTCTCTACATGTCGGCGAAACACTACGAAAATTATATAAACGAAAAGAACAATAATATAATTAATAAACAGAACTAAACAGAAATTAATAATATGTAATAAATCGTGTACTATTGACTTTGTTGACTTTTATTTATTTTATGTCAGACGGCATAACATAAATTAAAATAATTGATACAGTTGTCAAGTCAATTTAAATTTCACGCCAATTATTTTGCTGTGTAAACTCGGTTCACGTTTGAACCAATCAGAGAGCTAGAATTTTAGGCCCTATCTCGCCCAACGCTCTATAGTTAATACGGATAGAGTATAGGTAAAATATCTGGCGAGAGGTTATGTGCTGGCCACATCAGATTTTTATATATGGCTACGGTCCGAATCCATAGACTCGTCAGTTTTATATAAAACTGGGAGCTACTTGCGCGACATATAGAAGCGTATATTTCAGATCATAAATTGTAAAATATTATTTTGTAGGAATTTTGCATTATATTTAATATTGATTCAATAAAAAATCCATATTTGAATCAAAAATAATGATTTCTATTAACAAAAATATTAATAGAGAAAAATGAATATGTGCACTTTTCCTTGAAGGTGTGATTAGCCGAATCAAGTGATGACGTAGCCGGCTTGTTCTAAAAGTGCACGCACTCTACCTATATTATACATACAGCGACATTATTATTGATAGTCTAATTACCGGGGATTAAAAAACGAGCGCGAGAAGCTGTAATAACAGCCAGTATAGCGAGTTGTATATTATACTTTATATACGATATATGTGTTACATATAAGATTTTATAATTTTGTTCTATAATCCAAAACTATATAATCCATATGACGTATTTTTTCATTAAAATTAGGTAGTGCAAAGTTTTGTGAAGCAATATAGGTAATTTAACTAAGGCAATGAAGGTATGTCATTTTGAAAGGTCATTTTTTGCATATTTATTAGAAATATTCTGATTGGTGCATCAGAGGAAATAATGATTATTATTCTTTGCGGTATTTATATATGACATTATTATCTACAACCTTTATATGAAACAATTTTGTCTGAAATTAATAGGTATAAGTAACTAAGTACAGAAAAAAAATTACATTGTATTTCCTATATAACAGATTTCAAGTAAACACCCGGTACCTATATTGATATGTTATTATAGTATTTTTTAATATAAATTATATTTCATCATTACCGATATCTGTGAGCAAGCAGATTGGCACACCCAGCAATGGGTAATAAGCCGTGATGATATATTTATTTAAATACGCTAAATACCATAATAAATTGAAGCAGATAGCCCCGCGCATTAAAGCGCTGGACCTATTATAATATGTTTGGCCAAATTTAACGACTGGATGTAGGTATTCCTTCAAGATATCTAAAAATCAATTTTTTTATCTCTAAAATCATACAAGATTAAGGAAAACTTTAAAGAACTTCAAGTGTAGAAATTGTGATGATAGAACCTCTCTAGGCCTGGTGAACTCCATACAACTGTTGTGGATCCAACTGTCTGCTCAAGAGCTGGGGCAGGCGGATCTGATCCTACCGCTGCTACTGCTACTGCCGCGTCGAATGTATCATAAGTCCAGTAGTGGTACATTGTTTAATAAGAGTCCTAGCTGCAATGTACAGTATTGTAATACTTGTAAAACAAATACTTGTATTCTGATGTAACCTCATTTTGTCACCGGTGAAATTTTTACACATAACTGAATGAACTGAAAATAGAATAACTCGAATACATCTATGTTAAGAATAGTTGCAAATAATGCTTACCTGTAATATATGCACTGTATAAAGTATTTCACTGTTTGTACAAATATACATGCACTTGTTTATGAAAGGCATGTGCTCTGATTCCCGCATTCCTTTGACAAGAGCTCTGTAGTACGAATTAAGGTCGCTAGGAGCGCTAATGTTTGTGATATGATTTATATATTTTGTAAAAACGATTTATAAAATGTAACATGACGTAAAATAAGTTTAGAACACAAAACTGTTACTGTGGTGGAATTAGTAGAATTTTCTGAGAAATAATTATTATTGTAAACTTCAATAGCGACATCTTTTTCTCCTACCTTTGAAAAAAACCTGTTTTGTATTCGGATTCACTCATTTTCACAGTATAAAAGCCGGGTCGTACAGTTATAGAATCAGTTCGTCTTCAGTCGAGAGTTTAGTATTTGGCTCTCCTGACCAGCTGAACGCCAAACCAGTCCTGCAGTCGAAAGGTCAGCTCGTGGCTTTCCTGCAAATCCGCCGCCGAAAGTTAGTCTTGTTGAACGGTCACCTAGACGTAACTTAGCACCGCCGAACTCGCGACCGTTGTTAAAGTTCGCGAGAGATTTGAATACTTCATTTAAGTCTGTTTCATTAGATTTTCACTTACCTGCTATTGCCGCTTCACGGCATCGTCAAATACCGGTGGTCACAGTTGAGCAAGGGTTTCATTTATTTATTTGTTTATTCTGTCCGTATCATACATTTTATTTTATAATAAACATTAATAAGTTCGACCTGCGTTTCTGTGCAACAAAGAAGACGACGTCAACATGACGCAAACGCCCCCGGGGGTGGCGTCACAAAATACTTACGCTTGGTACATTATTACCTAAATCTAGTCAGCTCTACGCATTATTGTAGAAATCTGAAATAAGTTTAAAATTTTTCATGCTGTAGTAAATACTTTCAAAATTTAGCTACCGCGGATTAATATAATATACACATACGAACACACAGCACTTTGAGAGATATTACCATGAAAATGTTAAAAACGGATGCTAGGTATTCTATTTATCCTAAAATGTATAACTACAAAAGTCTCATAAGTTTCTGTTTCTTTTCATTTACAGCAATATTAAAACCAACTGATTTTAAATAGCATTCAATTTAGCAGTCAGTGTTGCAGTATGCGTGCAACTTGGGTATTGCACTTTGACATTTAAACGTAATAAATTCTTTAGATGTATTGTGTTGTCATATCTCAATAAAAAATGTTATTCTAGTTAACCCATGTAGAAAAAATGCATAAAAAGTAAGTTATTTAACTGTATATTTATCAGATTTATATTTTTAAACAGCAGTCTCAGACTGTAAAAGTATGCAAATCAAAAGCTTTTATCAGGTGTGTGTATAGTAACCTTGACCTTCGCTGCTTTATGCGTATTCAAGCTAAAGCTTTAAGTTTTATACCTACACATACACACATATTTTAAATAAATTCACTTTGATGCTTGTGTTGATAAATAAAAACCACATAAAACAAGTGACGTGTGCGTTTCATGTGTAAGCTCCGAAACAAAAGGATATCTTACTGAAAAAGTATATTTGTTTTGCGATGTCGCCAAACACGAACATTCTTAAATTCTTAGGCGCTATAAAAGCAAGTCGGACTTTTTGTTACAAAAAACCTTTTAAGGAGTTGCGTTTAACAAATGAAAATGTACATTTAACTATTACCTACTGATAGGGAAGATAGAGTGTTTATTCATTTATTTAATATTTTATACGTAAAAACATATTTAAAATAATAAGTATTGCAACGATACAGTATGTAGTCGTTTTAATTTACATCAGAGACTATACGAACTTATGTTAGTACGCAATAAATTTTATTATTCATATTTTTTTTGTTTTTTGTCCCAGGACTAATTTGTATATCAAAGCCGCGAAATCACTCTTTAGCTTTCAGAGAGAAAAAGTATCGCCGAGGCTTGCGGGCTAGCCAGGACAATCTCGAGGGCGCTAAAGATTTTGCAGACGAGGTATACATACTATTTACAATTCATGACTAGCTAGAAAGTGGCTATCTCTTCTTTAGAAATTGTTCCGTATTTTTTTTTTTGGTCATGCCAATTTTTCTCTTGATTAAATGTTGCAATGATCAGTCAGATTTACTTAAGATAGGTATCATTATTAGAAGAAATCTCGAGAAAATTGTACAAAACTTAAAGAAAATTTATGACATGTTACTGACAGTTACATTTGTTTCAATAATAGCCTCCTATGGGGCCTATTCTGTAACTTAGTGGTTAATTTTTAACTATTGGTTAAATTTTTTAACCAATCAAATATGTTGACATATAACAAAAAGAGGGATTTTTAGTTGTCAAATCAATATCTATTGGATAAAAATTTTAACCAGTGGTTAAAAATTAACCACCGAGTTACAGAATAGGGCCCTATATCCTTTAAAGCTTAGTATAAAATTATCAACCTGCAATTTTATATTTGAATGGCAAATTCAGAAAATCGCTATTCACTTGTTTTTCTGTGTAATGTAACATAAATGTTTGAAATTTGGCAGAAATACTTTTCAACCCTTTGTCTGCAAGATATAAAAATTTTAAATCGATATTTCAATATACCCCGGAGCCAAAAGTATGGAGTTTTAAACAGGATTCGTTTTTTTAAATGCCACCCGGTATTTATTTACCACGTGGCATATATTAATTTTGAAGTTCAGTAATATATATTTAATTTTTTGAAACATCTCAATTATTGCGGGGCCCTTAATGTCGCGGGGCCCTTGTGCCCGGCACACCTTGCACACTGGTAGTTAAGGCACTGATAAGAACTCGAGTTTTGTGCGTAAGGTATTGTTTTTTAGAAAAATTCTTAAAAAATGAGTTTAATTTTTCACTCGGAAGGCATTGTGTATCTTCGAGGTCCTCGGCGCTCTGACGTCTAGACTCTTGTTTTCTGTCAGGCGTTCCGAAACGCACACTTATTTTTTTTACTTTTAATAATCGCAGAGTAAACCATTTTTTACTCGATTACCCAAGGGCGTAAATTCAAAAATTTTGGTCACTTATTAAAAAATTCTGAGTTTTACGCGTTAATTCTTTGTATGAAGCACTCCATAAAATTTTGGGGAACAGATAATATTAGACCGGGCGCCAGGAAACATCCCGTTTGAAAAAACCGGTGGATTCATTCTGATTGATGATTTAAGTTCAGGAAGATCTAAAGAATGAAATTCTGAATGTTGCCAGACAAAATCAGTGGTCATTTTTTTTTATATACGGTCAGGTAAACGTAGTTTACTACTATTAAAAAGTTGTTTCTATAGGGTATGAAATTACAAACATCACGCATATTATAAAATACAAATTTAGTATAGTAAAAAAGGCGCGTGCCTGTGTGTTTGGTCACGAATCTTGGGAACCGGGTTCGATGCCGACTGACCTTAAAGAAATATTTCGAATTTTAAATGGCACAAAAGTGACCCTTATGGTTCACTCTCTACACCATTAAACGACCGGGGTCGTTTTCTTTGTTTCCCCCTCCGCAGCAGTTTATACCAGCTCCAAAGTTTGCAGCAGGCCATATTATACCCGACACAGTTTAGACGTATTTTTAACATAACGTCAAACTAAATAGAGTGATAGCTTATTTTGATTGCTGAGTTAACAAATTTTAAGTGCAAATTCTAATAGTTGTTCCAGAAAAAGCACATTGATGATAAAATTTTCGAAGTTAGATTACAAATATATTACATTTAAACAAACCTGTTTTGCCAGATCCCTGTATTAGTTAAAAATTTCGCACTTTATTAAGCTGTATTTTATGGTCAAAAAGTTATTTTTATTTTAATATTTGTCATTTAAATATCTCTATAAATTGAGACGTTTTTCAATAAAATGGGATGCACTGTTTTAAAGCTACAGTGAAAAACATGGCATTTACTATTGTAGTATTTGAGATGGTCAATTAATTTTTACCAATAAGAAAATATGTATATATTATTGACTAATAACACACGTATCTCGAACAGACATTGTCTTTATTTATATCAATCAAGTATGTTGACATATAACAAAAAAAGGGATTTTTAGTTGTCAAATCAATAACTATTGGATAAACATTTTAACCAGTGGTTAAAAATTAACCACCGAGTTACAGAATAGGGGCCAATATCTCCAATCGTTATCAAGTGTAAACAATTGGAGATATTATCAATCGAAACGTCGTGTAGTATATTTTTTGTAAAAATTAAGACAATGTATGTTCGAGATACGTGTGTTATTAGTCAAAATCAACCATTGTCTACAACCTTCAAACGTACATATTATTGTTCTGTACAAGCCACCCGTGCCCGAGTAAATGGTGATGGTTGATGACAGGAAGGGCATCCGACTGTAGAATCTTCGCAAAGCCAAAGACGAAAAGAGGTTGCAAGATTGTAAGGCATATTTCTATTTTAAATGTTGTTTGTGTGACAATTTATTAAGAATTGAGCCATCTTGAAATTTTTCTCCCTTAAATTTGTTAACTTAGCAATCAAAATTAGCTATCACGCTCTCTAGTTTGACGTTATGTGAAAACTCTCTTATAATTCAAACGTTTAAACCTGGTATAATCTGTTGCGGAGGGGGAAACAAAGAAAACGACTTATTGATGGTGTGGAGAGTGCACCAAGAGTCATTTTTGTGTTCCTTTTAAAATTCGAAATAATTATTTTTGGCGTCGGTCGGCATCGAACCCTGTTTCCCAGATTCGCGACCAGACACTCAGGCACGCGGATTTTTTATCATATTAAATTTGTATTTTATAATATTCGTGATGCTTGTAATTTCATACCCTATAAAACAGGGTTGTTAAAAACCCGGGCTTTTTTGGGATATGTCCAGCCCACAGTTTTTTTAAACCCAACCCATTTCTGGGTCTTTTTTTAAAAAAGAATTTTTTACATTGTTCATGAAATTCAAGTTAAAAAGAATTACAAGAAACACTAGTTTATTACATTTCAATTACAATTCCTAATACGATTTTTACTAAACTGTAGAAATTTATTCGTGATATTTTCATGCATACATTCTTCTAGGTTCTAGCGAACTTGTAATAACTAGCTCGCTGTGCCGCTTGTGTTTTGGTTTCTGGATGAACATACTATTACTATTATTTAGTTCGGAGTTGAGTTTCAAACATAATAGTCATCATGCCGAAAGTAGAGCTTTCTGGGAGAAAACAATCACTAGATTGAGCAAATGTTGTTAAAACAAATTATGGTAAAACCAAATGCAAACATTGTAATATATTAATAAGTTCAAAAATAAAAAGAGTTAAAAAACATTTGCAAAATTATATAAAGTACAAAAAAATAGTGACAAGTGCAAGTTCATCATTGTCGTCAATACTAGTGATGGGTGATTCGGACGGTGAAATAGAAGAACAACATAAAAAACGTCAGTGCAATTTATCAAACTTTGTTATATCGACATCACAAAAAGAAAAATGCAAAATCCATAATAATATTGCTTTATTGTTTTATTGTAATAATATCGCTTTTAATACTACAAACAGCAAAAATTTTAAGAACATGATCAATTCTTTACGACCTGCGTATAATCTTCCTAATCACCATAAATTAGGAGGTAAATTACTTGACGAAGCAGCAAATACGGTGATTTATCAGATCATTTAAAAAATGAAAATTGTTCCTTAATTTTATTATTAGACGGGTGGTCAAGTATCAGAAATGATCTAATAATTGCCACCAGTATCCATCTTTATGAACATATACAATTCTTTAATCAATTCTATAACACGTCTAAATTTTTATAATAACTGGGCTTTTTAACAGGTTTTTTCAAGTGGATTTTTTCGGGCTGAGTTTTTTTCATGACAACCCTGCTATAAAAACAACTTTTTAATAGTAATAAACAACGTTTTCTTTTTCTTAAACGTTACAGCGATTTCATCAATAATTCCTCTATCCCTTATAAGAAAAATTGACCACTGATTTTGTTCGACAACATTCAGAATTTCATTCTTTAGGTCTTTCTGAACTTAAATCATTACTTAGAATGAATCCGCAGGTATTTTCAAACGGAATGTTTCTTGGCTCCTGCACTATATGTGAAAAAAGCTATTTTTCTATCTTAAATTGCTATTTCAAGGCTTACTTGGGACACCCGATATACAGATATCCAGGATAACTTGTCCAAAATGGGGATCTCGAGAACCGTACCAGAAATGAAATAGGTTCATTTAGACAAAAGCTGCAATATTTTAATGGCGTTTTGATGTTTGAAAAAATGCATGTCACTGAGTAGGCGAATGTATATTTTGCAGATTTTAGTTTGCTCATCTTTAAAATTATGGAAAGTTAGAATTTTAGCTTTCCAATATTCATTTGTTTCAAACAGAAAAATACAATAATTTTTAAATGTATAGGATAAAAACAATGGTTACGACAACGAACAAATGAAATCAGCATTGAGATATTATTTGCTTATTTTTAAATTTATTTTTTTCATTTTTACCTCTCGCCAAGAGAGGTATTGTATTCATGCTAAAAATCGCATATCCAGATTTTAATGAATAAGCACGTTTTAAGGTCCCTAGTATCCGATTATAACATTTTTACGATGATGTCCGTATGTGTGTGTGTGTGTGTGTGTGTGTGTGTGTGTGTGTGTGTGTGTGTGTGTGTGTGTGTGTGTGTGTGTGTGTGTGTGTGTGTGTGTGTGTGTGTGTGTGTGTGTGTGTGTGTGTGTGTGTGTGTGTGTGTGTGTGTGTGTGTGTGTGTGTGTGTGTGTGTGTGTGTGTGTGTGTGTGTGTGTGTGTGTGTGTGTGTGTGTGTGTGTGTGTGTGTGTGTGTGTGTGTGTGTGTGTGTGTGTGTGTGTGTGTGTGTGTGTGTGTGTGTGTGTGTGTGTGTGTGTGTGTGTGTGTGTGTGTGTGTGTGTGTGTGTGTGTGTGTGTGTGTGTGTGTGTGTGTGTGTGTGTGTGTGTGTGTGTGTGTGTGTGTGTGTGTGTGTGTGTGTGTGTGTGTGTGTGTGTGTGTGTGTGTGTGTGTGTGTGTGTGTGTGTGTGTGTGTGTGTGTGTGTGTGTGTGTGTGTGTGTGTGTGTGTGTGTGTGTGTGTGTGTGTGTGTGTGTGTGTGTGTGTGTGTGTGTGTGTGTGTGTGTGTGTGTGTGTGTGTGTGTGTGTGTGTGTGTGTGTGTGTGTGTGTGTGTGTGTGTGTGTGTGTGTGTGTGTGTGTGTGTGTGTGTGTGTGTGTGTGTGTGTGTGTGTGTGTGTGTGTGTGTGTGTGTGTGTGTGTGTGTGTGTGTGTGTGTGTGTGTGTGTGTGTGTGTGTGTGTGTGTGTGTGTGTGTGTGTGTGTGTGTGTGTGTGTGTGTGTGTGTGTGTGTGTGTGTGTGTGTGTGTGTGTGTGTGTGTGTGTGTGTGTGTGTGTGTGTGTGTGTGTGTGTGTGTGTGTGTGTGTGTGTGTGTGTGTGTGTGTGTGTGTGTGTGTGTGTGTGTGTGTGTGTGTGTGTGTGTGTGTGTGTGTGTGTGTGTGTGTGTGTGTGTGTGTGTGTGTGTGTGTGTGTGTGTGTGTGTGTGTGTGTGTGTGTGTGTGTGTGTGTGTGTGTGTGTGTGTGTGTGTGTGTGTGTGTGTGTGTGTGTGTGTGTGTGTGTGTGTGTGTGTGTGTGTGTGTGTGTGTGTGTGTGTGTGTGTGTGTGTGTGTGTGTGTGTGTGTGTGTGTGTGTGTGTGTGTGTGTGTGTGTGTGTGTGCGCGTGTGCGCGTGTGCGCGTGTGCGCGTGTGCGCGTGTGCGCGTGTGCGCGTGTGCGCGTGTGCGCGTGTGCGCGTGTGCGCGTGTGCGCGTGTGCGCGTGTGCGCGTGTGCGCGTGTGCGCGTGTGCGCGTGTGCGCGTGTGCGCGTGTGCGCGTGTGCGCGTGTGCGCGTGTGCGCGTGTGTGCGTGTGTGCGTGTGTGCGTGTGTGCGTGTGTGCGTGTGTGCGTGTGTGCGTGTGTGTGTGTGTGTGTTGGATTCACTATATCTCAAATACTATGAGACTTAAGACATTTTTAACTACGGATTCCTCAATCTAACAATAATGGGAAGAGTCCAGTCAGTTTTGGTAACAATTGGACAACCGGAAGTAGTAGTTACAAGAAAAAAATCGTCTAAATATTATTTATCGAAAATTTATGTAAATACTTATTTTAAAGAACGTTAAATTCTTTATTCGATAAATATAAATTCATTATTATAGCTTCAATAGATTTAGAGATAAAGAAAGGCATATAAAATAATTTGATGTAAAAAATCTCAGATCAAACTACTACAAGGCAAGAAATTCAAATGTTTGTAATTGACACATAAATGTCACTGTCAAAAATATTTGTATGCCTCTGTCAACAATATTTGTATATTATTATGAAGATTATGAAAATAAAAAAAAGTCAACAACGCAAAAGAATATACGTAAAAAAGAATATAAAAGGAATTTGCGAAAAAATGACGAATATAAAGAAAAAGAAAAGGAAAGTAGAAAAAGAAAATTTCAGGATATTGAATATAAAGAAAATGTAAGTATTGTACATAATTTATTTTAAAATATCCCATAGATTTTGCAAATATATGTGAGAATTATTTTGTAGTGAGACATGAATATATGTATTTGTATTTAAAAATATTTTTCGTTTAATGCGTACAACCAGGTAAAATATCTGGCGAGAGGTTATGTGTTGGCCACATCAGATTTTTATTAATAATTTTACGATGTGAGTATACCATTGAAATATTTTTCAAATTTCGTCATAAATATGTCTTGTCTACTGTCTGACGTCCATATAGAAATTTTAATAGTACCTAATTTAAATACACAAGACAGTTAAAATGTTGAGAATTAAATAAGGAATTTAACACTGACAATAACCAAATTATTATCTTTAATAATGTTTTAAATTATGTCATTGCAAGAACGAATGTTTTTAATTTTTAGCCTATACATTCAATAATTGTTGCATTTTTGCTGTTTGACACAAATGAACGTAAGTTGCTGTTACACATTTTTGCAAAGCTAATTTTTTTTCCATGGTGTAACTTATAATGTAGCTTTCTAATATATGGTGCACATATAGAAATTAAAACTTTGATATCATAATCTCGATTTTCCACCGTAATCAAATTCAAAAATCGCCATTCGAACAAAAGAAAAACAAAAAAGTGCCCTGAAGATATATAAAACAACTGTCACCCTCTTAATAATAAAGTTAAATTTGATTCCATAATAAAAAAAGTCTTGTAGATGAACAGAACTGTTGTTGTTTACTACGAATACGACCGTAGTGAACTATCAGACAAGAAACTTTAAGGTTTTACCACAAAACTGCGCTCAGATTGCGGTGATTGTGGTATGCCGACTTGACAACACGTTCAGAAACCGCGTTCTTAAATAGTACTGTTTCCTGAAAAAAACTAACCGCGGTTCCGTGCTTCTCTTTTCTAACATAATATTAATCGACTTCGAATCTCTTATAGTCTTTGTGATCCTATATTTGATACGGTATCCTGGACATTCTGTTTCTTGTCTTTTGTTTTCTACAAAAGTCTCACAAGAAAAAGAATAATGAATGACTGTCGTGAAACAGTAGTCTTATGCTCTTGTGTCGTGTTTGTCTTGACTTTATCTCTTTTTCCGTTCTTTCACACTTTATATTTATTTATGCATACTCCTACAACATACACACTACACCCAAATTCTTATTTTCATAAGTTTATAAAGGCTGATTAATCTACAAAGTTACAAGCAATAAATTACTTCTTCATTTAATAAATATTGAAATACATAAATGCATTTATTACCTATTCGTTATTTTCTGTTTTAATTTAAATAGGTTCTGTTCAGAAATTTATGTCTATTAATTAGGAATAAAAATATATAACCCGTTTCCCGTGGGTTATATAAAGGCTGTCTCAATAAGCTTGCTCACTATTGGCAACTTTTTTATTTGAAGAGATACGAATTTGGTTAAATGAACAAAATTGTGCCGTTTTGAATCACAAAATTAGTGAAATCAGCAAATATAAATTTATATCAGCGGTTTCCAAAATACGGGATCTAATTTTTTAATGTTAAGTAGTATCATATAGTTCTTATTTGTGTATTCGCTAAAGAACTTAATTCCGAATTCAACGGTAAAATCGTGTTATATCCTCACATAATGATTTTTTATTTTGAAGAAAAATCCATATTCAGTTTTATATTAATTTTATATAAATACTCGTATGTGTATAATAAGAGTGTCAAGTATGGAAAAATGAATTAATGTTACGTAGAATTAGACTGCCATGAAAGAAATAAGTAAGAATTTTGTATAATATTGACATTTAATAAAAAAATCTGATGTGGCCAACACAAGACCTCCCGTCAATTCCACGTTTGAAATAGCAATGAACTTTAAGTAAAGTATTACTTCCGGTTGATCGTTCGTAAACAAAATCTAATTTGTTGTTCCAATAAATACAAAAGTCTGTAATACCAAATTTTAGATTATATTTTATTATGTTTTTCCTCGAAAATCCACATTAAGTACCACTTCTGGTTTATCATATAGGTATAGTTTTCGATTGTATCAATATATTTTTAACAAAAATTTGTTCAGAGCTTCAAATAAAGTATCACTCCCGGTTTATCAATTATATCCAAAATCTAATATGTTGTTTCCCTTCATACAAAAGTTGTAAATAATAAATTTGACAAGTTTTGGAGTATATCATAATATATTTTTCAC
>OY720451.1:38183330-38213330 GCA_963082715.1 Harpalus rubripes | reverse complement strand
TTAAAGTAGTACTTTACTGCCATGTGTTAATAATTCAACCAAAATTTCCCTTAATAGAAATTGTTAAATATTTTTATAAAGAAATCATGTAAATGAAAACCTCAACAGAGAAACTAGTATAAAACACACGTTATAGAATGATATTCAAGCCCTCGTTTGTTCGCTCATTCGCCGCCACACGCTCGTGAGCGAATTTGGAACTCGTGTTAGAATACGTTGCCTTCTGTGACTTGTGTTTTAATATACTATTCCGATCCCTGCATGAATGTTTCCATGGAGATCAGTTGTTTATTAACTATTTATATCGTATTTCTTCGCAATGAAAAATAAAATAATGCGTACCTACAGATTTTACTTATCCTTTTCTCAGGATCGCGCAAAAAAAATTGCCTTAGCCTCAATATGATGTGAAAGTGTTTTTACTGGACTCATAAGATTCCAAAGCTCGCCAACGGCTCGTCCTGGAATATGCTTGCTTACCCAGTAAAGCATCACTTTGAGGTCTTGTTACGTAAATTACTATACCGTGCGTTTTATTTAACTTGAAACATGGGACTTGTCGTATCCATAGTAACCAAATGACAGCAATGTATAAGAGCGTTCCATTTAAAATAGAACATAGCAAATAAAATATGTATTTTGATTTAATGATTTTAGAAATAAAAAAGATTGCAAGAAATATAAACATTTAATAAATGTTCACTGTCATCCACAATCAATTCTTGATGGGTTTGAAAGTGGTGCGATTTAAAATATTATTTCCTTAGTCAGAGAGACACCTAAATGATTCTTCCAAGATGGACGTGACACCTGACATAGGCACAGGAATCAAATCCCTTTCTACGGAATAATATAGCTTATTTGTACGTACCTATGTAATTGTATTCTGTAAATTAAGCCATACGATAAATAATTTCCTAAGTGAACGATGTACACTGGTTTTGCTTACACCCGCAGCTTGCCCTATCGTTTTCGTAGATAATCTATTATTATTTCGTACCAGCGTAATAATTTCGGCCATTTTCACCTCCGTTAAAACATTATTTCGTCTTGTTTTCTTTACATGTTGACGTTTAACGCAACCATCTCTCTTAACTTTGTTAACAATTCGTGATATAGTTGAAGCACTTGATATTGGTCGATAAGGAAATGATTTACGAAATAAATCAGATACCTGTCTGAGACTAACGTCTGCATTATACCATTGAATTATTTGCAAGTAACAATACAACCTTAATTGACAGATAATATTCACTTGACAATGACAGCCTATGTTCTATTTTAAATGGAACGCTCTTATGCATTGCTGTCATTCAGTTACTATGGAAATTGTAAATCCTATGTTTCACGTTAAAAAATACTCACGGTATTTTATTGCGAAGAAATAAATAAACAACTGATCGCTACGGAAACATCCCTTATAGACAATTTTCTGTGCTAGCTCTGTAAAGAAGTATTTTTTGGTCTAAAAATGATCAAAAACTGCTCATTTTCGAATGATCGCGAAAAAGTATATTGTCCATCACAGATAACATAGTATATGCACCACATTCATAAATTCATTTCGCAGGATTTAAATGACTCGCATTCGGCTCATCATAAAATATATCTGCTTCACGCAGTAAAATTGTTATTTCTAGATTTGTTATATAATATAACATATACTATTACTAAGTTTTAAACGTACAAATTTTATATACCTATCTTAGCCTTGAAATCAATTTCTGCCACGTTCCCTAACCGTTTAGGTTTACGTCAAATAAAATCGGCAATCGGGTAATTTAATTTTTCGAGCACGGTTTATGAGATGATTTCCGGCTAGGAATGAGTTTTCGCAGGATATTTGTTGGATAAATCTGCTTGAAATGCCAACTACGAGAGATCTGGTAGTGATTGATGGTACTACAACGTAAACGAGCCTTTAAAAGTTTCAATAGCTCTCTACCTGCGGACAACATGGTACTCCAGTTTGCACTCATATTGTCATGAATGCATATTATGCAGTTATGAGCTACAATTAATATTTATTACAGTATGGATGGTATATTGTTTCATACAACTACACATTGAAAAATTAGTTGTTTGATTAAATTTTAAAACAGAAAAATTATTTTCATTTATGTTTTTATTTTCAATTATATTTTTTGGAATTAAATATGAGAAGCGAACTAATTAATTTATCATAGTTTTACGAAAACCACTGCAACATAATGATTAAACTTTTACTGTCAAATTTGTGTGGCAAAATATACAAATAAAAATATAAAAAAAAAACTTATAATTTCAAGAGCTGATATTCGAGTAACTTGGGTCATAAAAGTACACATACATATTTGTTTATTTGTAATCCACGCAACAGGACAAAAGTCTCAATTACAGGGGGATGAATGAAAAGCATTACAAACTTATTGTGTAGACATAAATTAGACATAGAAAATAGGTAGTCTATATACTAACATTACAACAATGAAAAGACGAAAATCTTTAACATACCTAGATGATTTACAGTATCGAAACAAAGTTATTACAATAATATATAAAATTACAAGTGAAATACAACAGGTAGAAAACCAGTAACTAACAGACGTATAAATTTAGAAAAAGAGTCCATCATTGAAAATAGTACATAATTGACGGATTGGAGATTTCATCTCATAAATTCTTCGAGGAAGAGTACACTTAAATATTACTTTATTACGTGAAGATATGCGTGGTACAAAAATTGGAATACATGATAAGTTGTTGGAGTCATCAACAATATTATTTAATAATTTATATAAATATTGACAAAATTGAATCTTCTGCGATTGTGTAAGGATAGCAGGCACAAATTTGACAGTAAGTTATCATAAGAATAATCATGTCCTGGATATAATCCAGATATTTTAAAACTACAGTACTTAACAAATATGCTCTGAATTATTACAATTGTGAGACAATATTTGTTATAAATAAAATTCCGTATTTGAAGAGCGTGTTCCAATTTTATACGCACAGGTGTGAGGTACAAAGAATATAGCGAAGAGATAGTTTTAAGTGACTGATTGTTGTGTATAATAAATCCAAGATTTTTATATGACATATTTACTATTTCATTTACATGAGGGTTGAAAGGGAACTTTTTATCAAGTAGAACACCGAGATCTTTATATTGGTGTACTCTGTCCAAAGTGTGGATGTCCATATAATAAGAGAAATCAAATGTAGATCTTTTTACATATAAGTTATAATTTTACATTTTGTAAGATTAAAATGTAATTTAGAGGATTTAGATCAAATTAAAAGTTTGTTTAGGTAAATCATTTTGCAACTTCATACAATCTTTAGACGAGTTAATTATTTTAAATATTTTCATATCATCAGCATATAGCAACAATTCTGAATCCTTCACACAATCAACAATGTCATTAACAAATAAATTAAACAATAAAGTTGATGTTGATGTTCCTTTAATAAAGCCATGTTACTGAGTCTTGATATATTTATTAGTGGCATTGTAAATATGTCTATGGAGTATAGATTAATAGATTTTGGAAAGGTTAGATAGGATTGCAAAAGGTCAATAATTAGAGCTGTTAGAATTATTACCAGATTTTAAAATAAGAATAATATATGAAGTTTTGAGGCAAAGTGGAAAAGTGTTAGCAGAAAGAGCAAGATTGAAAGGAATCTGAAGTGGCCTAAGAAATAAATTACTGCATCCTTTTAAAATATAAGCTGGGATATAATCAGAACCAGGACTGCGAGAAAGTTTTAGTTTGTTTATTGCTTCAATATCATTCTCGGATATATCTGAAACTGATGATTGACTACGTCATTAACATATTTTCCAGGTAAAATAGTTTCATTACCATGAGACACGTAGACACTAGAGAAAAAATTAGCAAAACCTTAAATAATATCAGGGGTATTAGTTAGTTCTTGTTCATGTAAATACATTGTACTTGGATTTTTTTTATCATTAATGAAGTTCCATTCTCCATGTCTAATAAATATTTTTCATATTCGACTTAATTTGTTTCTTTATAATAGTTCGTAGACGTTTAAATTCAGAATTGTAATAATCTGTTTTATGAATTAAGGATAATTTACGGTAGGTGGATTTCAGTTTCATATTGTTGATGATATTTTTTGTGAACCATGGAGGGTATTGTGACGATTTCTTATAATTTGATTGAGTTTTGGGAATACATTTCTCAAAGACGCTGTAAACTATGCCATAAAATTCATAAAAAGCAGAATTAATATCATTGAACTGCAATAAACTTTCCCAATTTGTGTTAGCTAGTAAATAATATAGTTGTTCAAAGTCAGCCCAACTGAAATTGTAATAACATTATTTATAGAAGAATTAGGAATATTTGAAGAAATTATAAAGGGACAATATAGAGCAAGAGAAGGATGATGATTATCTTCATGAACAAGAGGATCAAGGTTACGAGAAACAGTACATGGCTTATTAGATATCACAACATCTAATATACGGCCAAAGGTATTAGTTACTGTGTTATACTGTGATGCATCGATAAAGCTTAAAAAAATTTAAAACCTACAGATGATCCCATTACTAAAGTTGTCAGAAAGGGATTCATTAAGTTTGGCAGTATTTAGATCACCAATAATAATATATTTATTATCGAATAAAGGCAAGAAA
The DNA here is from genome assembly GCA_963082715.1 of Harpalus rubripes. Classification (NCBI taxonomy): domain Eukaryota; kingdom Metazoa; phylum Arthropoda; class Insecta; order Coleoptera; family Carabidae; genus Harpalus; species Harpalus rubripes. Next base: position 38,208,676 of record OY720451.1, on the reverse strand, counting down.
GTTTCAAACAAATAATTTACTTGATCAAAAGAAGAAGAAGAAGGAGCATAATATATAACAAACACATATATAAATTTATTAGGTGACAAAAATACTTTAGCACATACAATATCAGACAGACAAACAGGATGAAGCTCAATAGGTATGAAAGTAGATTTAAATTTATTTTTTATAGCACACAGAACACCATCTCCACGTAATTGGCCAATAGCTGGTATACCACTGTCTTTCCTATAAACATTAAATGTATTCATAAATAATTCAGAATCACTAACTGAATCATGAAACCAGATCTCAGTGAGTGCAACTATATCATAGTCCGATGAACAGCAGTTATTATAAAATTGTTCTAATTTCGTGTTTAGTCCTCTAGTATTTTGATAGTAAATATTTATTTTGCAAAAAAATTGCTAATATAAACGTACTCAGTGTTAACAAAAAATAAAAGCAAATGCCAATATAAACGTATTCAGTGTTTTTTTAATTTTATTTATTTATTTATTCAACAGGGATAACCCCAATTACAGAATAAATTTCTGTACCGTAGTACAGAGTGCAGTATAAGAAAATTCAATTCAATTATACAATTAACAAGAGGAAATTACAATACCCACTAAGAAAGAAGAAGAATATACCTACATAAAACACTATAACAATAAATAAACACCAGAGCTATTTAATTTCAAGTAGCATACTTTTAAACTTACCCAAAGCAACCGAAAAGTCTAGTTCAAGACAATATCTATTATACGTACTACACATTGAATAAACAGGAGAGTTTTGATAATAATTCGTTCTTGCGAAATTACAGGCAAAAACTAAAGAGCTCCTAGAGTTAAATGGCATTACATAAAAATTAAGCTGACTGAGAATATCAGGAGCTTTAATAATATTATGTACAACTTTATATTCAAAAATAATTCTACATGAAATATAGATAACAACGAATCATAATCAAAGCTTGGCCAAACTAAATTAATTCGATAATTACAATGTTTTTAAAAAAAAATTGTACACTTTCAATGGCTAGAACGTGACAATTGTAGAAAGGTGACCAGATTAAACTTGCGTCCAATTTACATATTACAAGTGCTTCAAATAATGTTTTTAGGCATGTTACATTTTTAAAGTTACGAGTTATTCTCAGTACAAACCCTAAAGTTCTATACGCAGAATTAATAGTACTATTAATGTTCAAATGAAAAATTAGATTTTTGTCGCATAATACACCTAAATCCTTTTTTGATGATTGCCGCGCCAACGAAAAAGTACCCATAACATAATTAAACTCAATAACATTAAATTTTCTCGAGTAACTTACAACCTCACACTTGTTCAAATTAAAGAATAATCTATTTTTGTTGGGCCATTCAAAAATTCTGTGTAAGTCCTTTTGCAGATTTAGGCAGTCGTTAATATCATTAATAGTACAAAATAGTTTAAAATCATCAGCATATAATAAACATGAACTGAACGATAATGCGTGACCTATGTCATTTATGAAAAGTAAGAAAAGCATGGGGCTATATAGAAATTTGACTGAAAACCATCAATAAACACATACTGTTTTCTATTATTAAGATGTGATAATAGTAATGACAATAAATTATTAGCAAGGCCAATAGCCCTCAGTTTGCTTATTAAGATCTTATGGGATACTATATCAAACGCAAACATATTGAGTAAAATTTAGCAAATTAGTAACTGTAGACCGCCCTGCAACAAAACCATGTTGACAATCAGATAAAAATATGTAGCGTCTGATTCTTAATTGATTGAAACATTATGTACTCAAATATTTTAGCAAAAGGACTTAAGCAGGAAATGGGACGATAATTTTTAAATTGAGTTTTATCACCAGCTTTGATCACAGGACGAATTCTTGCTATTTTAAATTTATCAGGAAACGATTCTTGTTGAATACATAAATTATACAAATAATTTAGAGCTTCTGAGAAAAATTGTGAACAACCTTTAATAACATAAATTGGTATATTGTCAGGACCAAGAGATTTACTATTGCTTTGCGTTTTGATTGCATTGATTACATCCAAGGAAGATATCGCATTTAACATAATGTGACTATTATTTGCTGAGAAACAATGCTGTTTTTATGATTGAAGTTATTCGAAATATCAGCTCTTCAAATTTTTCGTACAAAAAATGGTTTTGGTTCATCTATGTCGCATCGCCCAACAAAAATATTTCAAGGGCTGCATATACATAGAATATAATATTTATTTACGACCATAATATAACCCATTTTACCAATGAGTATGATAAAACAACGTTTAATGTTTAAACAAAAAATATGAAGGGGTCCAACATTTTTAATGAGAACTCTGAGACTGTTTTTTCGATACCAGTGCATCTACGAGTATACTACATTTGTACAGTGTGTTCAAAAAAAAATCCTAACTCGGAGAAGGCTATGAATAGAGAAACATTGAGTGATATGAATAAAATTGAGTATATACTTTATACTCCAAAAATGCAAGTACATGCTTCATTTCGTAAGAATAAAAATATAGAAGTAGATACTCCTTTGAGTATCTACTCCCTATATACAAAACAGTTAAGTATCAACTCAAGTTTTGTATGAATAAAATATAGTATTTACTACCAGTATGAAGTATATACTTGGAAAAATTGGAGTTTGCTAGCGACCAGACTCAGGCTGTTCGCCTCCTAGGAGCAGTACTATTTCTCGCAATAAATAAATACATCATCACGGCATATTACCTTTTGCTGGGTGTGCCACGATTTTAAGGCGTTATACCGATTTTCCAAAGAAAACGTTGAGTTCATTACAAATATATTTTTGGGCGAATAGAAGGGAGAAAGAAGAGGTGGTGCCGTATCTAATATGGACAAAATGAAAATTGTCCAAAGTTTTCCTCATATAATTTTTTTAAGGATTCCAGAGCAAAATTCTTATTTTTTTTGTTTCCAGAGTTTGCGATTTTGAAAAAAAAGCATTATTGCAAACCATTATGTCACTATTTCCGCACTTTTCTCATCCTCATCATTATTACGGCCACTAATCATTTTAATTAAATTAAGGACGCCAAGTAGCCTGTCAAATTTGTTTCAAATAATTTGACGTGTAGGAAATTGTCAAGAAAGTCAACACTATCTGTACACCTGTAAATGCTGTACATAGGAGCATCTTCTTCATTTATATAAGAGCATCTACTCGTTGAGTCTACATCACTTTTATTCATTTAAATTGGAGTAAAACCTCACACTTCATGCTAATACTTTTGAGTACATACTGAGAGCACATACTCATTTTTATTCATATTACCCATGTCTGATCATTATTCAATTCAAAAGTCAAGTTGTCAAAATTGATCTTGAAATGCAAATTTAAGGAGAAAAGATAATAAATAAGGATACAGTATATTGCCATTCGACGTTTTCTATTTTATTCCCATTTCTAAAATAATATTCTGTAAGAAAAGCTTTATTTTTTCTATTTCGGTGTTCTTATGAGTCTATAAAAGCACTGTTTATCACTGAAAACACGACGTTTAGAACCTCTATAAACGTACTGTTTTTGGCGCCTTTCGTATTCTAGACAGATGAATTACATACAACCTCAAAATGGTAAGTTGTCTATGTTAAAATATTATCTCTAATTATTGATTTTTATCTTAGCTCTAGGTGATAGGACTAGAAAGAAGAGAAATTTATAGCTATAGCCCTATAGCTGTGTTAGTTCAGAAAGAAGAATCTGTGAAGTAAAAATCTTTCAACTAAAAAATTATGAAACAAGAAAAATGCGCTCAGATTTACTTTGCCAAAACAATTTAAACGGTAAGTTTTATTTATTACAATTTAATTTTATGGTTATGGTAATCTTGCAATTTTCAGCTGATTGTATTGTTATATCAGGCAGGTTTTCAAATGTATGGTGCACGTTACTTGAAATGTTAACACTGTCAATTCAATTTGTGGCTAATTTCAAGAAAATATGAAAATTTTATGATCCATGATATCCAGTTCCACGTCGAGGCGAACTGTCGAATATTAAATTTTTAAATATGATTTAGACATAAGTGCCATATTCAAATACAACAAATGTTTTGTATTAAAGAATGTTAGAACAGCTGTTACTGTTATGTCTGCAACTGAGCAGTGGATGTGCGTTGAAAAAATGGTGGAATGTAAAAGTGTAGATCAATAAATTGTTCTTTAAAGTACTTTATTATTTAAAGAGTTTTATTTATGATAATAAGTAACAAGGACCAGCGATCCCGATTCGTTATTTGATAAATTTAGCTTTGTTACAAGATATGCCAAAACAGGTGGTTCATTAATAAATCGGTGAAGTACATTGTAAGTATTGGTTTTCCTCTTCCATAATTATATAATGTTTGATACAATGTTTTAATGTAAACAATCAGTCAAAATCACACAATACACAAACTGTCAAAATGTGAAATTTCAAATGTTAGCGGGAAACGTTACCAATATACCTGACAAAAAAAACCACCAAGATATATTTTTGACAAGTCCTCTTTAAAAAAATCTAATTGTAAAATTACCCCAATAAAAAAATAGTATAAAAAAACATGTATCATAAGGCACTCATCCTTTGTAAAACTCGCCTAGTGGCTGGTTTTCCAAACTTGGACTCGTACGTTAACAGATTGCCTTATGATACTTGTGTTTTAATGTACTATTAGATAACATTTTTGACAATATCTCGTGTCAAAATGGCATTTAATTAAATACTTTTTAAATTGACATACGTTTCTTTGTTCATAGCTTACTCCGAGTTAGGATTTTTTTAAATACACTGTATATCCGGTGTGCCTGAGTGTCTGGTCAGGGGACCCGGCTTCGATTCCGAACGATGCCAAAAATTATGTCGAATATGAATTGGCACAAAAGTGAGCCCTGTGGTTCACTTTCCACGCCAGCAATGAGTGCCCACATGGTACGAATATTACATTATTACCGAAATATGCGTAGAAAAGCAGTTTGGTACCCCCAGCAATGGGTAATATGCCGTGATGATATATTTTTTATTTATTTATAAAATTAGTAGCGATATAAAGAAGTATTTTCAAGAGGCTTGTATGAAATATTTATTCTATCTTTACCTTTTGTTTATTTTACATTTGAAACAAGTTTCTTCAAAAGAGACGTTGTGAACGGAACGTACAAGGCATTGTCGTTAAGTTCTGGATATTTTTATTTAGGCAACAACGCGTATAAAACTCTAATAAAGAGATTGCCATAATTTCTGTTTAATTTCCGAAACCGTCTTTATTTGAAACGTATCATTTGTAAGTTGATTCATGTTTCAACTCAGAGAAATGTTTACCTGATGCAGAACATTGACTTTGTTTGACACCTCTACTATTTGGTATAAATCTAATGTTAATAAAGTTTTATTTTACTAGACGAGATGTGAAATATTTGGTCAAGCTTCAGCCTTTGAATTCAGTAAAATGATTTTTCGGGTACGGTTTGAGTACCTTATGATATTTTATCTGCTATAGACATGTTTTCTTGTAAAGGAGAATGCTTTGATGTTATGATATAACACATATGTTTTAAAGAACGATAAATCACATACCATAAAAACCTTATAAAATGACTATGATTAATAAAATAAATAAAAATAAAATAAAAAGACTTATGGCCAATTGCATCGCTTATAGTTAAATTATTAACCGTAGGTTAAATTGATAATATAGTTTCGAAACGATGTGTCAAATGAGTTGTTAAATATTATTGTCAAAATTTCGATACGCACTTCTTTACCTCCCGCTACCCTTGATAAGGGAGGTATAGGGATCGTGATAAAAATCGCATATCGAGATTTTGGTAAATGACCACGTTTTAAGGTCCCTAGAATCCAATTTTAACATTTTCACGATGATGTCTGTGTGTATGTGTGTGTGGATCTCCTTCACTATAACTCAAATACTATCATTTAAAAAATATTGAAACCTTGTATTTCGAACTTTTTCTGTAATAAAAGAGCCCATTAGATTTTGGTGAAAATCGGATAACCGGAAATGGCACTTTACTAGAAGCTAAAAATAGTTTTTCTTCGGAAAATACCTTTAAATGTTATTTTTTGAGATTAATGTTATTATAAAAATTAAAGATTATTAAATTTTCTATATATTTGCATTAATACTTTTTCTATATATTTTATGGATAAATTTATAAAATTATCTATAATTTAAATCCCAGAGCCTACGCTTTAAACAAATAAAACGCAGTTATTCAAAAGTATGTAACTGACAGATAAATGTCACTATCAAAGAACTAATCATTTCAAAATAATATTAATAACGTTTTAAAAAGAAAAAAGTAAATAGAACAATAGAAAAGGAATTCAATACAGTTTCCAGCATAAGTAAATATGTAGGTATATATTTAGAATAATAAAAATTAACGATTCACAAAAATGTTTAAGCTAATCCCCTTTTTTGGATTAGTGAATTCCACGGGTGAATTCTATTCTATCCCGGTATTTAAAATTTAATCTTCATTTTATTATAGCTCCGGTGGCTCAATGGTTAGAGTGCCCTCGGGGCTATGGGTTCGAATCCCACTAAGGCATGGATGTTTGTGAATGTAAACCCACTCTGTAATTGGGATTTAATCCTGTTGAGGGATTTACAAAAAATAGTTACTTGGATTAGATTAGACTATATTTTAAGAAATAAACTGTCAAAATTAGAGTAAAATTTGTTAATTCAAAATTAAGGATTAACTTAAGCTTTTTTGTGATTCGGGCTGTAAATGGCGGGAGGTATTGTGATGGCCACACCAGTATTTTTGTTAAACTGTATTTCAGACATTAACTATAAGCTGTGCAACTGGCCATTAATTTTGAGTTAAATAGAGTCATATATTCTATGGAATATATCTACACGGTAGTAATAAAACAATATACGTATTAAGAAATGAAGTAATTAAAAAGAGTATTTTTTCAAACGTAATATTTAATAGCAGAGTAACAAAAAGAAGATAAGGCCACATTGAACAGATGTAAGATATAAAGTTTAATATTCACGAATGAAATGCATTTCAATTATTAATTCTGTAAGTAGATAATTGCAAAATCAATGATGAATACGTGATATATGTATGAAATGTTTTACAGAATTAGAATCATTACGTGAACGAATGAATTGCAAGAACTTGTTGATTACTGTAATTTTTTAGCGTGTGAAACAAAGCATATTTTTTTATTTAATATTGTAATTTATTTTTCTTTTGGTAATGTGTTTTTAACGGTGTGAATATTTTCATATTAAAGATATGAAATTTTATTTCAGTCTATATATTAGATATGTGCATGTACATAGGCGCCGAAATTTAAAAATTGCATTGATTGCTCGAGGTTTCAAGTACAATAAAAAGTACAACTATTTATGTGTAGTTAAAAAATGAAGGTGTTTTTTTCCCTAAACGAAAACTGACGTCGTATACAAAAACAAGATTTTTTAACGAATCGCGTACGAGAGAATGATTGAGAATAGAAAATTAGGTAGACTACGGAAAACAAAATTTGTACTATCATTTTAAACAATTATTTATGTATGTATGCAGTGGCATGTTAAGCAATATAAGCGCCCAAAGCCTGTAAAATTTTGCGCCCTTTTCGATGATGAGTTTTTTTTTTTAGATATAATAAACACACAAACTTTATTCAAAATAAATGTACTAATTTTTAAAAAAATAGTTGGACTATAATCAAAATGAAAGCATTCAATCAAGAAAAAATAAACATTATTCCAATTTATTCAATAGAGAATATACGTCGGTATTTAGTAACAGAAACTTACAAAAACAATTTATTTTCATCACAGACCGTACATAAGGAACGAGGAACTTACCTAAGACATAAAACTAAACTAAAATAGTAAACGAAACTTAAACAAACACCGGTTAAACAGTCTGTTAACTTACCTGTCAGTTAAAAGAAAAACGTAGCATCAGGTACGTTCAATAGCTCTAGCGCTAGCTAGCTGCTAGCTAGCAACTGTTAGCGCTAGATGACTGAACGGCCTGCTAAGTATCAGCTGACAACGTTTTGCTCGAGCACTGGCTAGCGTATGATTTCATTGCTAGGTTAGCGCTAGATACCAAATTCAAAATGAACGAACAGCGCGAAATATTTTTTTTAACTTATAAAGACGGAAATTGTACAATTAACGAAAAGAACCAGAAATTGGTCTATAATATTCAAAGAAAGTTTATAATAATTATATTTCTTGTTGTATTTTGGTATCATACATCTTAGTTTTATGTTGCATATGCACAGTGCTCTAACTGTATATTTGTCTGGCTGCACATAGTGACTGCTACAACAATTTCGTTAACAAAATCTGTTTTGTCACAACACAATCGCCTAAATTTTGATTTTAGTCTCAAATGTCAACTTTAATGTCGTTCAGTAATTAAACCTTTTCGCTGTAATACAAGCACTAGCAGCTAGATAGCATTTTTGGTCATTGAACGTACCTATCGATATTATATCATAAGTTGTAAATATTACACATGTGTAAAATTTTTGATGCCACATTATCACTGGTAGGACCCTACCCTATACGTGTGTATTTGAATTTGGTGACCTTCAACAGGCTCGCTTTACGCGCTAGCATAGGCGTACGTAAGATGTCTGCCTAGGTATCTAAGAGCAAAGATTATTTATTTTGATATCAATAAAGATATAATAATTGTTCTAAATTAATAAAACCCCTTAAAAATTACATATAAATTTTAGTGTAACCATAATATACTGAGGCGGTCGATAGAAATGTAAAATAAAATAAATATATTATTTTTCTGGGTCAATCGGTAATCTAAAAAAGCTTTTTACAATTTTTGTTTATCTTTATTAATAATAATATTTTATTCATTCGGAGATCAAATACATGACATAGAATAAGTCAGAAAAAAATTACATACAAAATGAAAGAAGATTAATAGTCCAATCAACGAACGTTCAATAGAAGGTTGTAGAATGCATGGAGGGTGTCACAATTTTTGACTTCAGGGCTTTGTTAGGAGTCGTTAGGAGGTAAACATACTAAAAGTCCCCGGACATAGGAGGTGCGCGGGGTGAAGGTGGGGACCGAGAAGGTATCTATTCTTGGTTTTATTCTTATATATTGAAGACGGTACGTCTTAGCAAAAATGTTGTTATATACAAAATGAAAGCTGATAAAATTTTCTACATTTTTTCATTTTTACGTTTTTTTCTATCTTCAACCGTTTATGAGATATCCGCTGTCAAAAATTACTAATTTTCAAAAAAAAACATTTTGCCCCACGTTTTTCGTTGAACTTTTCTCTTTAGCACCTCATCTCTTCGGTGTACAGAAAAATCCCCACAAAAGAAGTTGAAGAAGATTAAATTTCCATCAAAGTGGTATATATATTTTATATATTATCTTTAACCAATCAAAAGTTATGGCAATTTAAAATTATTGGGTAAATTTTGAGATTCCGCTGGAAAGCTGTGCACATTGCACATTTCCGTTATTTAATAGTTAAACTTTTTGTTTATGCTACTATATTGTGTGTTTACTCTATGCAACCTGGGAATATGGTAATTGTAAGGTAAACAATTGATTTAAATGCAGAAAAGTTCAACGAAAAACGTGGGGCAAAATGCTTTTTTTTTAAAAATTAGTAATTTTTGACAGCGGATATCTCATAAACAGTTGAAGATAGAAAAAAACGTGGAAATGAAAAAATTTAGGAAATTTTGTCAGCTTTCATTTTGTACATAACAACATTTTTGCTAAGACGTACCGTCTTCAAGATATAAGAATAAAACCAAGAATAGATACCTTCTCGGTCCCCCCCTTCACCCCGCGCACCTCCTATGTCCGGGGACTTTTAGTATGTTTACCTCCTAACGACTCCTAACAAAGCCCTGAAGTCAAAAATTGTGACACCCTCCATGCATTCTACAATCCCTTTATTGACTGGACTATAAGACATATTTTACCTATTTAAATACTCCTGTACACTATAATAACATTTTGATATCAAATAAAGTTTAAATTTTAATTTAAATTCCTTAACACTAGTAATATTATTAAATCTACTATCTAACTTATATAATTTAACGCCGATTTTGTTAGGATTATTTTCAAATAGTTATTATTATTTGGACAGCCTTTTACACAACAATTACTACCCGACATTATGTCTAGTAGTCTAGTGTGGTAGTCGTAATTTTCTTGCGCTGAACCGCCCTACACACGAACGCCGTCACTCTGTCACTGGCAAAACCTGGCGTACTGGAGACAAGTACGCCCAATCTCCTTACGTTACCCCTCCCTGGTCCAAGTTCACGCACACATAGCCATAAACACACGGACACCAATACATACAACAGTGTCGCTTCTGTTGATGTTAGTCATGTATATATTCTGTGACATTGTTCTTATAACCAACAGTTAAGTTAATATACTGTTTAACTGGTGATAAAAATATCGGACCTAAGTAAATTAATTTTTTCGATCTTTGTTATTAGTAAAAACTTCAATAATCTCTGTAAAATCAAGATTATTTAACAAATCATTTTAAATAGCCATTATGGCTAAACTATACAATTTTGTGTTAGAGAGTTTTGATCTTTCTTAAAACTCTTAATTCTTTTAAGAGTTGAAATGTTGAAAATGACCGTTCTCCCGAATAGTTGGTAACTGCTTTGCATAACACGGGTCTTTACTTTCAATTGTGCTTTAAAACTTAGTAAGTTATTTGTTATTTGACTCATGCTGTCCACCGTCCCGGCGCCCCTAAATATTTTGCGCTACAAGCCCGGGCTTCATGGGCTTGTAGGATAATACGCCACTGTATGTATGTGTATTTTGAAACTAAGTTGCAATTGCAAAAGTTAATTTAGAACTTAGTTGACCAATTTTTGAAAGTTTCGTTGCGAGTAAATATACGCAGGGCCGGCCCAAGCTACAGGCAGGCAATGCGACCGCCTGGGGCGAAATTGGTTTTAGGGCGACTTTTTCAAGATTTTCTTTTTCGTAAAGTAAATTAAAATTTATTCATTAGTATAGTATATTGATTCGTCTGAGTTCAGTTTTATGTAAAGATTCTGGGACCAAAGTGGGAATTTATGGGTTGCATAATCTTCCAGTAACAATTACTTGTAGTGAAACAATTTTCAGCAAACTTAACCTAGTAATTAAATCCTATTTGCATTCTACTATGAAAACAAGAATGTTTAAATTTATTGGCGTTTATATCAATTAAAACTGTAGTATCAAAATTAAATACTGGAGAAGTAATGGTACTCCACACTCCAGGGAATTTACTGAAAAAAATACCCCCAACATCAAGAAAACTACAAAACTTAGCGGAATCCTGTATAGAAAACTGCACTGATTAACCTATCAAAAGTTTCCGGCAATAGGAGCCCGCAATGCATATAGAAATTTACATGAGTGCAAAATTTTATACAAAACAAGATTCTTGTATTTTTTTTACCTAGGATTAACTTTGAAAGAGTTACATTAGATATTTATTTGTGCTATTATTTTATACATAATTTTGTACTCGTATAAAGAAATATTTCTTAAATATATGGGTATTTAAATTTTAACAAATGAATATACGGAATTAATCAGAGAGCATTTCCGAATCATTAATTGATCGTGATTTCAAAAAAGGTTAAAGTGCTTATGAATGCAAAGAATGTGTAGATTCAGTTTTTAATGAACAAACGCCTTATTTAGCTAGAATTTAGGAATTTTGTTCAGCACCAAAAAACTAGCAGGGTATCGTCCTGTGACTGAAAAGAACATTGCTGCTGTTGAGAAAATAATCGAAGAAGACACAATAGAGTCTCAAATGCAGTAATAGAGCATTATGTACAGATTGGATCAGTAGCTAATAGAATCATACACGTTCACCTGCATGTAAAAAGAGTTAGTAATTTTTTGTGCCATATCAATTTTCTGATTTCCAAAAGGTGAAACGTGTAAGAATTTGCCAGGAAATTTAACTCTACTAAGTAGTAGCGGTCGCTAACTTTTCTCACAATTATGTTTTATCATGTGGTTATGAGATGTGTCTTCTCTTAGGGTAGCTACAATAATAATAATAATAATAATAATAATAATAATAATAATAATAATAATAATAATAATAATAATAATAATAATAATAATAATAATAATAATAATAATAATAATAATAATAATAATAATAATAATAATAATAATAATAATAATAATAATAATAATAATAATAATATTTATTTAGATTAGCATATAGCTAGTATTTACATGAAATATACAAGTAATAATCACAAAAAAATGTTAAATGTGTAGTGTTAATACAATTCTCTTAATTTTTTCTTAAAATTTTGTACAGTTTTACAATTTTTAATTTCGTCCGACAATTTGTTAAATATAATTAATCCATTATGGAACAGTGAGTTATTTGTTGCACTTTTTCTTTTAGTCGATACAAAAAAATGTTCTCGTTGGCGTGTGTTGTAATTGTGTACATCTTTAGCTACATAGAGATTATTCAACATACAAGCTACAAGCTACAATATCTCAAAACAAAAAAAGGAATAGAATTTTTTTATACGTATTTGTATTGTTGCACAAGACAACAGAAATTTGTTGACAGTTTACTAGTTACACAAACCATAATGGTCGAAACGCTGGGACCAGAGTCTCAAATTGGGACAGTCCCGCAAACTATTAAGAATTGAGAAAAATGAATCACATAAAGTTTTATATTTTTATTTTAAATTTTAGAGACAAAATTTTGTTCGATCACTATCTATTCAGTCTTTCATCGATGCTAATACAAAGTGGCGTATTTCTCGGAAACAGACAGGGTTGCCAACTCTGCGTATGGCCATTCGAAGAGATTGCGACGGAAAAAAACGATAACTTCGTGTAAAATTGGTAAACGGAAAATTAACGAGGTAGACAAGGAAAAAATTGTTAAACTGATTCTTTAGCAATCTATTATTTATACATTATTCCGCAAATAATTAATTCTTTCATATCGTAATAATAGCGTAATTTAGCAAAACGGGGAGTTTTACGAAGAACTTGTTTCAATCAGTTGAAGGTCAGACCTATGTTGAAGCTTTTTTTATTCATTTTGATCAGTACTATGCCTTAAAGTTTGTACTCGAAGTTGTGAAACACTTCTGTATATTCTTTTATTAAGAGGCTGCTGCTCGAAATGTGTCTTTTTCTCCATAGTCCTGTGACTTTATTATAAATAATAAATTATTGAAATTTGGCATGGGCAATAATGAAGGTTGACTTTAGTTCGTTAAAGAGGCTTTTTAAAAAAATAATTTAAAATAAATGAGTAATTTGGTATTAAAGTAGGTCAATTTGACGATATTTACTAATTTTGTAATAGTGTGGAGACTGTATTATTGTACTGATTTCGTTCTACTTTTGCACACTATGTAAGCAAACCCAGTGTCGGACTGGGACATATTTCTGAGTGTGGCGATTTGGATTACCGGGCCCCCTATTCTGAGCCATTCAAAATATTATTAATGAACCAAAGATGGTTATGAATGAAGGTTTTTTTTTAAATACATTAATGAATGTAAACATTAAGTAAGGACTAAGGACACAAGCTGAACCCAAGAATCCGTGACATTGACGATTAACATGGGAAAACAAATTTATTGAAATACTCCTTGCATGGGGATCTCAAGCAATATAAGAGTTCTGATGTCGGGTAAATTAGACAAAAGTTACCCCATCAGAAGACCATTTTAATGGTGTATCGTTATTTGAGAAAAAATACATACATAGACGAAAACGGTAAATTTTGAAATGGTTTATTTTTGAGAATAACTACAAAAAAAATTTAAAGTATGTTATGTATTACCAAACATAACTGTAAGTTGTATAGAATTAGCAGTAATCTAATATGAAAATCGCGTCTCAAACACGTATATTTTGGCCGAGATTTTGCACATAGATTAAATAACGCATTTGCGAAGTGCGCATTACGAAGTTAATGAATTTAAATATTAAAATTATAAATATATTGTTATAATCATTTTTGGAACATTTTCTTTGTTGTAATCAAATCATATTAATAGTGAATGGTGAATACTATTAAAGATAATCTTTTTTTGTAGGAGCAATGTTTATAATTAATTTTCATTTTAGTGCTATCTTTCACAATTGATAATATTACGTCGATAAAAAATGTTAAATGAATTGGGAATACTTAAGTTTAAGTACCAGGGGCGCACACAGCGGGGCGGTCCAGTAGGTCCGGACCGCCCCTAAAATTGACAACTATTATATAAAAACTACAAATACACATGGAAAACTGCTAAGCAAATTACGAGGATTACGCTGAAAATTGTTAGTTATTAAAAGACCGTTGCATTTTTAAACAAAAAATCTTTATTGTTTTTCAAAATATTCTCCATTCAGACTAATAAACTTGTGCATTCTTTGAAACCACTTTTTAAAACATTCAGAATATTCATTTTCTAAAAGGTTCTCAAAAATTCTTTGAAATTCTGTAACTGCTGCATTTGCGCTGGAAAATCTTTTACCTCACATAATTTTCTTAACAGTCGGAAACAAAAAAAAATCGCACGGCGCCAGATCTGGGCTATACGGAGGATCAGTTACTAATTGAACTCCCGAATCCTTCAAAAAATCTAATGCTCTGGCAACAGTGTGAGAGGATATGTTGTCATGATGGACTAAGATGTTACGTAAACCGGTCCTTTGGCGATCTGTTTGTAATTTTGCAAACATCTGTGGTAAAGCCACTTCGCAATACTATTCATAATTAACAGTTCTGCGATCTTCAAGTGGAATAAAAGCAACAGGACCACTTCGACGAAAAAAAACAGCAATCTTTTTCTTAATGACGCTTCTGCCACGAATTACTTTTGTGGGCAAGTCTTCATCTTCGAATACCCAAACACTAGACTGCTGTTTAGTTTCAGGGTCGTAACTGAATACCCAAGATTGGAAGCTCCTCCGTCAAAATTTTGCAACATAAATTTACACCAGTCTACTCGATCCTGTTTTTGACTTTCTGAGAGCAAATGCGGTATCCAACGGCTTGCTAGCTTTTTTACCCCAAGATGTTTATGCAAAATAGCATTCACCGCCGAGGATCCAATCTTCACTTCCTCCTGAATCTCCCTATAAGTAATATTTCGATTGGACTGAATCAAGCTTGCCACACGATTAACATTTTCTGAACAGGCAGCATCTGCAGGTCTTCCAGGTCTTGCTTCGTCTTCTAGCAGCTCTCGCCATCGTCAAAATTTGCGCAACCAATGACTAACAACGGATAATGAAGGGGCAGCATCACCAAAAGCTGCTTTCAAATTTTCATGGCTTTCCTGGTATCCTAACTGTCTTTTATAGTCATAGAAAATCATAGCTCTAAAAGCAGTTCGCGGAATGCTCATTTTAACTACTTAACTTACAAAATTAACTACGTTTCACAAGGAAATCGAAACTTTTGAGAATTGTGGATAACAAATGTCAACTCACGTGTCAACTAATGCGACATTAAATTTTTATAATTGTTTCTAGCCAATTGAGCTTCCATGGCCTGCTACTAACTATTAACAGAGCATCCCTCGTATAAATAAATAATAAAAAATCATGAAATCCTACTTTACTTTTCACCAAAAATTATGCCACAGTCACGAATTTTTAAAAATAGCACTAAAGGGGATTTTTATTCCTGGGACGTCAGTTGGACCGCCCCCAAAAAAATATCCTGTGTGCGCCCCTGTTAAGTACAATCCCAAGAGTTAAGGCGACAAAAATTGTTATTAAAATGACAGTTGCAGAATTTAACTCCTACCTTAGGTATTCTGTTTCGCGAATAGATCTCATATTAAAATTTTTAATCTAGAATAAAAATGGAGTTAGTTAACTCTGAATTTAATAATTTTTATGAATCTGGTAATGAACGTCTACTATGTGAAAAGTGAAACGTCACATCAAACCACACAGAACTTAAAACTAAATTTTATATCTACTACATAGTGGATTTTGCACTTGCCCGTTGAGAGCACGTATTTCTAGAATACACTGGCCGGGGTGATGATGGAGTTTGGGGTGAAGACAGGGATAGAGAAGTAAGCCTATATTGGCGTATAGTTTTCTTTGACACGCTACCTACGCTTGTTCTCTGGTTAAGGTCAGACTCTTGAATTATGTTTATACTTGATCTACAATCAGTTCTTTATGATTTTTTTCTCTTTATCATATTGAAAACTATTAACTAAGTATGATAGTTACAAGTTTAGACCGGGCCCTTTCGCTCGCCGGGCCTGTGGCGATCGCCACATCGCCACAATGGCCAGTCCGACGCTGAGCAAACCTGTAAAAAGTTCGCTAGAGAGCCAAATTTGTATTATTGTTAATTATAACAAAATAAATTAAGTTTAAAATTCTCAATTTTAAAGTGTATTTTTGTATGGTTTGGATGACGAAATTTTGAAATTTGACTTAATAAGATATTAATATATGCTGTTTAAAAAAGATTTCAATTTAGAAAATGATAAATTATTAATGCATTATAATGTTAACGATCTAGCCCCATTGTTAAATTGTGAGGTACTCATGTACGCAGATTATTTTCTAAATAGAAGAAGTGGCCGATTGTCAATCTTTACAAGATAATATTAATGTACTGAGCAACTGGTGTGTCTCTAATAAGCTATATTTAAATATTGCCAAGTGTAAAATTATAAGTTTTACTAGTAAAAGACAACCTATTACACATGATTATTTTATAGATAATACTAAATTAACTCGTTGTGTAACACATTCAGATTTAGGTATTCTGTTTGATGTAAAATTATGTTTCGTACCGCATTGTAACACTTTAGTACCCCAATTATATAAATTATTGGGATTCATTTTACGTAATTCCAGAGAAATGACGAATATTTCTACTATTATTATACTTTACTTTTCTTTTGTGAGAAGTAAAATAGAATACGGCATGATAATTTGGTACCCATTCTATAATATATATCGTTCTACGTTAGAAAATCTGCAAAGAAAATTCTTAAAATATTTATGGTTCAAAACTCACGGTAATTATCCAGAACGTGGAACAAACCATTTAATATTAAACATTTATAATTTGCCTACTATTGCAGAAAGACATAGAAAAATTGTTTTAAGTTTCCTTTACAAACTAATTCATAACAACTATGACTGCCCTTACTTAGTTTCTAGACTAAATTTTCGAGTTCCACGCTCCAGTAGTAGGCTAAATGATTTATTTTATGTACCAACTCCAAACACGAACACTATGTGTAAATCTCCAATATATGTTATGTCTATCTTTTACAATGTAATTTGTGAAAATTATGATATTTTCAATTGTTCTCTGAATGACCTGTATCGTACAATTGATTGCTAATTCATTTCCTCTTTTTTGTATATGTATTTCTCACTTTACTTTATAATTGGGATGTATCCTGTTAAGTAAATAAAGCATTATTGTTATTACAATTTAAAATTAATTAAATTTTAGTGTGTAGCTTGCTTACTAGATGTCTCTCGCAGACAATTCACGGACGGGTACGTCCCACTTTTATCGTCTATTTTGTGATTGGTTTAGCATCCCCTCTTACTTCTTTCCATGCTTCCATCGCAGAAAGTGAAAGTAGCAAACATTTTAGATTCTGCATTTATTTCAATTTGAAATATTTTCCAAAATATACAAGTGTTTACGGTTTTCTTATTTTTTTAATGGGTGATACTACAGGTCAAAAGAAAGCTAAAACCTTAAAACACATGTACGGAAACGTTGCGTTATCGAGTTACAGCCCTTTGAAGGTGCACCTCAACAAACATTTTTTTGTTAATAATTTTGGTACTACTCGCACTAAAATTTTGAAACTTGATATGAGGGTACTACTTATTTAGGTGCATATTTATACATTCTTCTGTTTCTTTATCTCAAGTTTTACATTGGTATTTTTTCATTTTTACTAATAAAATATATCAAACATTGCAAAAATACACAAAAAAGTTACTCTTGTTACAACTTGATAAAAGCAGTAGTTTTTCAGTTATTTAAATTTTTAAAAAATCAGTATCCAATAAAATAAAAAATAGGTAAAAACTAGTTACTGATTAAATTCATATAAATTCATTCTTGGACGCACAACTATACCATTACCGTTACAAATATTCATAACGCCAAATCTGCATTTTCACCAGCACGAAACTTTTCCACTTTTTTTTTGTTAATGAGTAGAGAAATTTGCCAATAAGATAAAAAACAGTAGTCATAAACAGATTTTGTTCTTATTTCTTTATGTTCTATTTTCTGAGGCTAAGGTAACTTGATTTTATTTGAACTGTAAAGAGGCTGCTGCTCGAAATTAATTTTTTCTACAAACACTATTAAAAATTGAATTTTTAACGGGGCATCCTTTAATTAAAAATGCGATATTTCAATTCTAGTGTTAAAAGTAAATTACCTTGGTAATGACGAATGAAACAACAAATCGACATGTTTGACATATGTCAATTTTTTTTACAAATACAAATTTAAATAAAATAAATGTGTTTGTAGAAAAAATAGTGTATGCTATACGTGTTAAAAGTGATTTTATTTTGTTCGAAGGTTTGGATCACACTTATGTCATAAATAACTATTTTTCAGACTAATACTGTGACATTATTATTAATAATAAAATGTAGATATTTGGCATAATGAATAACGAAGGTTCACTTTAATGCGCTACATAGCCTTTTTGTGAAAAAGTGTAAAATAAATTAGTAATATGTTATTAAAATAGGTCAATTTATCGACATGAGCCAGATGAGAATAAGCCTGCTTCCCTTGTAGTAGTCAGTCAGTTATCAATAATAATTAAAGATACAAGTACAAGTATTCCATCGTTTTCCGAAATCATGTCTAATTTTAAAAATGAACAACGCATTAATCTGAAATTATTTGTAAAATTGAAAAAAACACCGAGTGCGTGTTTGTAACTGTTGACGGATGTGTACGGACAGATATTAATATAATGACACGTACTCGAGTGTATGCACAATCTATTTGTCGAGGGACAAGAGAACGTTGAAAACAGATAGATGTTACATGGTGCCAAATCCGGCAAGTAAGGTGAATATTCCTATGCAATAATTTTCTCCTCAGCCAGAAACTGCTTTACAGCATTGTGGACAGGAGCATTGTCCCGGTGTACAAGTACGACAGATATTGCATGACCAATTAGGCATGGACGAAGTTTGTGCCAAAATGGGACCAGAAAACCTCAGCCAGGGACAGAAATATGTCCGGTAACAGATTTGCAGTGAGGTTGCCTCTACAGAGCCTGACTTGTCGAAAAAGATAATTAGATAAAACATAAATTTTCCAGTACCATCCGGAAACCAAGAAGCAATCAATGCACTGGAAAACTTCCACGTCACCGAGAATATTATCGCCAGATCGGTATTCTTAGCTACTATGAGAAAGAGAGCGAAGGGACTTGATTCCTCGAAAGAATTTTCATTGAGTTAGTGGTAGAGTTACAATGATATATGTCACCTTCAATCAATATGTACACATAGGTACTATAAATTCTGAGAATAATATACTTGACGCATTTAATCTTTATTATAAAATGGTAATTGTAATCAAAAAAATCTGATGTGGCCAGCACATAACCTCTCGCCAGATATTTTACCTGGTTATACGCAAAAAACGAAAAATATTTTAATATAAATTATGTACAATACATACTTTTTTTATTTACATAATCTTCATAATAATGTACAAATATTTTTGACAGTGGTATACAAATATTTTTCAGTGACATTTATGTGTCAATTACATACATTTGAATTTCTTGCCTTGTAGTAGTTTGATCTGAGATTTTTTACATCAAATTATTTTATATGCATTTATTTATCTCTAAATCTATAGAAGACATAATAATAAATTTATATTTATCGAATAAAGAATTTAACGTTCTTTAATATAAGTATTTACATAAATTTTCGATAAATAATATGCTTATTCACTAAAATCTGGATATGCGATTTTTAGCATGAATACAATACCTCTCTTAGCGAGAGGTAAAAATCAGATTCAATCTTGTTGTGGTGTACTGCTTGGTATAATCATCAAAAAACATTTCCTGTTATAAGCTATAGGCAGCTTTTTATATTTAAATTTTAATTTAAAAAAAAACCATTATGGTTATTCTGTTTTAGAGAAAAACGGCTATGATTTCTCTCTTTTAACCTCTGAAATGTATAGCCGGCATGGTAGTTCTGATGGTTCAGATTTTTAAACCGTTGTTGCGGAGTCATAAGGCTTGGACAGTGAAAGTGCTAGCCTGTAGCCTGTCTCCTGTCTCCCTTCAATATTTCGTAAATAGGGGTGTATACTCTGTAGAAGTGGGGGTATTTGCGGCCCAACCTTCTGCCTTCTTCGTCTCCCACGTCGCGGGCAAGCTTACCTCACCGTGAAAGTGACAGCAGGCTCTTAAGTGGTATGCTGATAGGATATAGAATATTTTGTAAAAAAAAGTAACCGTTTATTTCTCTAAATAGAATAGTATTTTATGCACCGATGGCGTTATGATGATGATAAAGCCAGGAGGGCGACGAGGATCTAGCCCGAGGGCCTTTGACCCGAGGGATAGTTGTCGCCCGATGGGCCGATGGGCATTATCTTCTAGTAACGCTCGTGGTGCATACAAGATTTTATGTCTCACTAGAATATGTGAAACAAGTTTTTATTTATAATAATTTTGATTTGGCTCTGCTAAGAATGTTTTTTTTTAACAATTTTTGTTTATATCAACGTTTATTAATTTTTAAAACACCAACGTTCTTTATCGTTGGAGATAATGGAGGGTAAATTTGATGTTTCGAAAGATATTTTATCGAACCGGTGTAAAGAAATTATTTTGAATGCTTCTGCTTACTTTGAGTAAGAGAGACGCATACAAGTTCCCCTAATTATTCCGTTCTCGTCTGTAGAAGATGTAAGTACCGTAAATGGAACACTAACCTTACTTGCAACAAAATATACTTTTCTTATTGCGGCCCTGTAGTTTATTTATTTGTGCATTGGGAGTTCTGACTTATCGACAGTGGCTTTCTAGCTTCTCTGCGATTCCGGGTGTGCATGTGTTACTTTGGTAAGTTGTTTTTCATATTTTTTTCCAATTGAAATTTTTTGTGAATTTTTAATGAAAAATTTAGTCGAAAAACTTATCTTATGGAGGTTGTTGTATTAGACGTGATCTAATTTGAGTCAAAGGTAGAATTTGGTTATGATTTTGTTAACATAACCTCAAATGTTCAAACTTATGAAATGAACAGGGCTACATTAATTTTTATTTATTTCAGACAATTTCATATTGGCCGAAACTTGCAACAGTGACGTACTTAATTTGGAACATACGATATCTAAATTGGAACATGGGAAGTAAACGTCGTCGTGTATTAGGGGCTCGGAAGTATAATGATTTCAGTGAAGAAACCAGCATCAACTCTGTCAAGAAAGAAGAGAGGGCTATTTTCAAAAAAATATGAAGCTCAAAAGGTTTTAACCGAAGAACAAGAAACACAATTATGCGAAGGTATAATCAAAGTTGGAAAATGGGGATTTCCATTTAATATTTCAGACACAAAGCAAATCGTAAAAAACTATTTGGACAGAAAAGGAAGGAGAGAAAAAAGATTAAAAAATAATAGACCTGTAGTGCTACCACGCCACATTGACATTGATATGTCCCCCTTACTGCACTTTACCCCTTCGCCTTCCCATGGTCACTTGACAATCTCAATATTTTGGAACTACACGATATTGCTATTGCTTTATTTTTATTGATATGTAGAAATTATTGACTTGATAGAAAGCGACAATATAAAGTTGTTGCTTTAACCATATCGTGCAATATATTTTTGACAAAAAATACGAAATCAACCTTTGAAAACAGTTTACAGAATATTTTTCGTCGTAGCGTTCTCAGCGTTTTCTGCACTACGGTGCGCATGCTGTGTGAGAACCGGCTTTACTAATCAAAACATAACCTTAAAAGGAAGTGTTCAAAGTAATTTTGTAAATGTATTATTATTAGGTAAAACTTGAGTATAGAGGCCGCTCCGTGCGGGTGGGCAGGTGCCTAACTTTGAGGGGCGCCGTTTCAAGACAGTAAAGCAAATAATAGTAAATTTTTATAAAATGCTCTTATCTGTAAAGACAAAATTAGTATGCAACTTACAAATTAACGTGGTAGAAGTGAACAATATATTTTTTAATTTGTTTCCATTAGAGTTTTAGTTATAAGTAAAATAATTATCGTACCAATCGGTTCGTTATTATTCTAGCATTGTTCATTGAAATAATAACTGTGAAACTGTTGATTATAACAATGAATATATTGATTATAACTCAAGAATATTGAATACAAGAATGAATTTCACAATGAATTCAATATTTAAATACCTACTACCATTTTTCGAAGAACCAAATGCATTATGATTTACATACAATTCTGAAATCTTAGTGAAATAATATTACTTTGTACAAAGGCTCTTACCTACGGAGCGGTCCTGTGAGTACGTAGTATATTGAAAACTACAATAATAATGAATAATTTACTTTAGATGAATAAACGAATGCATGTTCAACCTAAACACTATACTTTATTACTTGATTATCTACAACTTCATCCGAAAGTTGAAATTGATTGTGGACTCATAGATATATTGTAACTTTGTCCAATTAATTTTTGATAAATATCAGTAGGATAAAAACTTAGCGCGGCAAATATGTTTAATTCAGGTGTAACAGATATCGGATGGTTTTAATTTGACATATATGGCAAAAGCAGATGAATAAAATTATGTAAAGTTTCTTTCTAAGGCGAAATAAACTAATAAAAAGGATATCATCCAAAGTAAATTAATTACTTTGAATTCTCATTATTCTGCGAATTAAATTGAAGTCTCGTAATAGTCAATTTCAGTTTTTGTTGCTCAAATGATTGTATGCGCAGTCGCGTATACACAATGTTTTTGAAATGTATGTATATTTATCAATCCAAGCCGAAGATATCCGAATCATTTATTAATATTTATTATCAATAGGGTATAGTACAAAATAGCAGTTGACTTGACTATGATTTAGTCGTTTAATATATCAAGTCAATATCAATTATAATATGGCATGGTTCCACCACTGGTCGGAGATGGATCGAACGATTTTTAAGAGACAACAAAAAATGTTTGTCAAAAACAAATTGCGAAAATATAAAGAGATCACGATCATAGGTGTCAGAACAAGTCGTAATTTTTTTTTTCGATGAATTAAAAATTTCCATTGAAGATGTTCCCCGAAGTCATATCGTCAATTATGATAAGATCAATTTTACTGACGATCCTGGTAAAGAACAAGTAATTATTAAACGGGGATCGAAACATCCTGAACATTGTCTTGACAGTAGCAAAGCATCGACTTCAGTGATGTTTGCTGCTAATGCTGATGGACTGCTGCTGCTAGTATATGTAGCGTATAAAAGTGAACATCTCTATGATATATGGATGAAACATGGCCGGAAAGGATGCTTATATAACAAGTAAAAGTGGGTGGTTTGAGGACTGGTGTTTGACCGTGGTTATTCCATTTGTTAAAAAATTGAATGATGAAACACCAAAAGTATTAATTGGAGACAACCTTTCTAGTCACCTTTTACTTTTTCTTATTTCAGTGTACAAAAAACATAATATTAGATTCGTACTTTTGCCCGCAAACAGAATTCACCTATTACATCCATTAGACGTGAGTTATTTAGGCCTTTAAAAAGAGCATGGAAACAGGTCCTAGGAGAATGGAAAATTTCAAATAGAGGTATCAATCCCAAAGTTAGATTTCCATCTCTTTTGAAGAAAACGCTAGAATCCATACAATTTAGCTCAAGCTCAAGAATGATAAGCGGCTTTAGAGCTTGTGAAATACATTTGACCCGGATATCGTATTGAAGCGCTTACCAACGTGGACTAAAACAACGAATAATGAAAAAAATCAGGAGTTTAAATGCGTCGATAATCGATGTTTTAGAAAAATTTAGATATGCGAAAGAGCCAAAAGTTAAAAAAAACAAAAGACTGACAGTTACGCTGGGAAAAAGTGTAGTTTTAGAACCTGAGCGGGCTACTAGATTGGAGGAAGAGATTATTCAAATAGAAACTGAAGCCGAAAATGAAAATTACAAGACTGATATAAATGAAACCCAAAAGACTGACAATGAATAAATAGAAATAGGTGCTAAAAATAACATGATGAAAGTGGAAATTATGAAATCTTAAGCGACCTAGTTATGGCTGAATCAGAAGATCTAAACTGTGATGTGACAAGAGATAATAATTATTGTGTAAGCGATTTTCTAATAGTCAAATTCATTGTACATGCTAAAAAGTCTAAAAAATCTGATGTGGCCAGCACATTACCTTCCGTCAGTTCTATGTATTTTGTACAAATTTCATACGGAAAGTTCCTTGCTAAATTAAATATTCTATTTCTTGTACATTACCTTCCGGCAGTTGCATGTATTTTATGCAAATTTCATACAGAAAATTATTATTTTGTGACGTTTTCTATATTCAGTGTAATGTATCTGCAGTAATAAAAGATTTAATATTATTATTATTTCTTGTACATTACCTTAAAGCAGTTGTATGTATTTTATACAAATTCCATACAGAAAGCAAAAGATCCTACACCTATTTCCAGTAAAATTATAAATCAAACACACTATGTCAATTTCACTTGACACTGACATCTTTCAATCAAAATTTTCTTAATATAGTAGCTGTTTCCACAGCTATGGCTACTTTATGAAATTTAATTTCTTTATATTTTTACCTTCCGTCACCTTTAGGTAAGGAAGGTATTGTCTTTGGTCAAAAAATTCGGTGGTGAGTTTTTGATGAATAAGCACGTTTTAAGGTCCCTAGAATACGATTTTACTATTTTTACGATGATGTCTGTATGTGTGTGTGTGTGTATGTATGTATGTGTGTCTGTGTGTGTGTGTGTGTGTGTGTAACAAAATTTTCGTCTACGATAACTCTAAAACTACAATTCCAAAAATTATAATTCTTTCGTATTCCTCTTCGTTGCATCCATATGAAGAGCTGATTAGATTTTGGTTATAATTGGTCAACCGGAAGTACCCTTATTTGAAGATTTTAACAGTTTTTCTTGAAAAAACGATGTTAAATATCATTTTTTCACATTTAATGTTATTATAAATATTAAAGATCATTGTATTCTCTATACGATTTGACTGCATTTTATACTTA
>OY720451.1:37955830-38178330 GCA_963082715.1 Harpalus rubripes | reverse complement strand
CAAATCGGCAAGTCTGGCTTAATGATATCTGCTCATCTGCTTCAGTTTAATTGATTATATTGACAGAGTGAAATTCGATATCTGTAAATAGAACTTTTTCGAGAAAGTGTTTGCTTTAAATAACTGTTATTAAATCGGATACTTGGACACCGATAAAAATAAATTGATAGTGATTTCTTTTTGGGATAATAAATATTTAATTAAAATTAGATTAATTTAAAACAGGTTTCAAACAGTGCCAAATATTATAAAACAATTTTAGATTTTTCCTAAAATATTATAAATTTAAAACTATAATATTGAGATATATTAGGTAACATTTTAGTTAAATTTCAGCGATGGGGTCATTTTACATTTTCTGATTTATTTTTATCCTTGAAAGAATAGTTCAAAGAATACCTCCCTTTAATTTCAAATACTTCAACGCTGACGACACAGTTTCACGGATACGACAGTCGAGCTCTGCCGCTATTTTCTGGTACTTGGTTTAGTATTTATTTAAATAAATGTATATTTACATACCTTACTAGTACTTTTAAAGAAATACAAAATAATAGTAATCTTCTCTCTTGTACACTCTGCTCTCACCTGTCACAATTTTAAGTTAGAACGGCTAAAACGGAAATCAAGTGGAGCGTAAATGTGTGTGCGTATGTAGAAATCTTTGTGTATGAAATCGTGACGTCAGAAATTTAGCCCGTGTTTACAATCGCGAAAGTTTATTAGCATATTTATGAATGCACCTATACCAAGTTTGTAATACAAATTACTCAGTTATAGATGTTTTTTATTCAAAATTACTATTTAAACGCAATTTCCGAGTTACCGAGTTAAAGATGAAAAAACTCAACTACCAATTATTATTTTTAAACCTTACAATGATCATGTGCATTATTTGTTACGATTTTTTCCACGAAAGTTGGAATTAAAAATTGTTTGTCTGCGGCGCTTGGTTACTTGGCCTTAGGTGTTTTTTTCTAATCCCCACCCCACAGCATTATTGCATAATTATGGCTAGAGCACACATACATATTTTTAAAAACCGGCACCTATGATGTCCAACAAATTTCATGGCTTATTGGTAAACACGATTCACGTATTACGAATATTTTTTAGTTCTGTTTTCTCTAATACACTTTTAATTCATTTATCTTTTTTTTGATAAAATTTCGCAATATGCTTTTTTAATTTATTTTTCGTGTTAAAAATATATTACGCATAGTTAAACCTGCAGCGGGCGCGGCTTTCAAAATTACGAGAGAGAGAGAGAGAGAGAGAGAGAGAGAGAGAGAGAGAGAGAGAGAGAGAGAGAGAGACTATGTAGATATTAGAACAACATAACAAATTGAGGTTATAACAGTGGTAACATATTGTGACTAAAAGTCCAATGAAGGATTAACTTAAGAGACATAATACCTTCGCCCAATAACAATTTTATGAGACTTTAAAACTAGGCGCACTCATTACGCCAGCGCACTCTCTCCAGGATTAAGAATATACTAAAGACATTACGGCGATGTATATGTGCAATTTCTAGGAAGGTTTAACATTAGCATATTCAACTAATCAATGTTTTACAATATAATAGATTAAATCTACTAATAATACAGCCTAGAGCCTAGCACATACGAGTAATATTAAAAAACTAATTTCTTGTTTCGCACAATATGAAACACACACCATCTGACGCAATATATTATGCTACATCTAGCAATAAAAATGCCAATTAAATTAGTTAAGTATTAATTGTAAAATTAATTAGTTTTTAATTAGTTAAGGTGCATTCACATATGCAATTAGTTTTAAGGTTTATAATTATGTTAACGTTTCAGATTTTTTGTGTCCATATAACTATATGAGAGCATTCACACTTCCCAATTGTTATGTTCAGTTAAAATATAATTCTTATATAAATAACAAACATAACGATAAATTTTATTTTAGAATTAAAATAACTAATCTACAGGCCCACCATTAGGATCTCGGAAAATATATAGAGCGCGAGCAGACACGTGACTCGAGCAACATTGACGTGTTTAGAATCAGCCGATGTGTGTGCGCGTGTCATTTTGACAAGAACAATGTCAATTTGACGAAACCAATGTTTTGACTTATTTTGATTTTGAACTATTAAATTGTTAATATTTTACAAATTTCTGGCAGTAAAACACACAAATTTAAAAATAGTAATATTTTACCAGTTCAAAATTAAAATAAATCAAAATATTGGTCCTGTCAAAGTGACATTGTTCTTGTCAAACTGGCAGGCGCACACATATCAGCTGATTTTAAACACGTCAAGGTTGCTCGAGTCACGTTTCTGCTCGCGCCCTATACCTAAGTGATATAAAGTCGAATTCGGTTAAATTAAAGTAATAGGCCATTTTAAACATGTATTTGTTTTTCCCCAAATTTCATAGATCACACCTAATTGTTTATTTCATTTACTCATTGCCACAATCATTGTTTTCGCCCTATAAAATTATTGTATTTTCGCTGTTTGAAACAAATGATCATCAATAAGTTATACATCGTTGGAAAGCTAAAAAAGAATTCTCAATGGTGTACCATTCCAATATGACGTCCATATAAAAATCATAATTTTGAACTAATACCTCAAAATCTAACAATGATAAAAAATTCTATGTAAACATTCGAAAGAAAATAAAAAGGGGGCTAAAGAAGTGCAAAACTAAATTCCATATTACATATTTCATTTTTAGAAGATATATGTAAAAATAATCAGCAAATTTTGAATTTTTGCAACTATCTAGTGACATGAATTTTTTGGGAAAAACAAAATTTTAATTATTACAAAGTTATCAATGGGCCCGTCCAACTTTTTTTGAATTTTTTGTGTTACGATGAATTTAAAAATAGAAATTCCGTATTTTTTGTTTTCTTGAAATTATGCTTAATAACGCCAAAAATAATTATTAAAGTTTTGGCGCGAAAGTTCTGACGTTAGCGTCACTCCGCCATAAGTAGAGATAACCGACATACGTTACCATTAAAATGTGTATATAATTTCAAAATATATATTTATTTGGTTTACTTACAAGAATAATGTTAAATGTTAATTTATGTAAAAATGAGGTAAATAAAATTAATAATTTTTGCTCCTTTTCATAATCAGGTTAATTATGATTTAATGAATCTGTTTTAAGACTTTCTTTAATATACTATTGAAGGTTATCATACTCACCATGTGTCATTATTATAATTAAAATAGTATTTAAACTATTTTCTATTTATAATTAAATACAACAATGCCAGTATTGATTACAAAAATCAAAACATAGTTCATAATAAAAGGTAATCCAGCATTTACATTCATATTTACTAAATGATTACAACAATGACAAGTATTGAGATTACAATAATTAAAACACAAATTATAATATAAATTTATTTAATAACTAAATTTTGTTTTGATATTAATAAAAAAATACTCCGATATATTAAATATGTGCATGTTAAAGCCAATCGCAAATTTATGAGCAAAATATGCATGGTCCACTTTATAGTGACATTTTTACATGGAAACTGGACGACTGTGGGTACGTTCGGCATTAACATTTTGAGCGCTCAGAGCCGTCGATTGCGTTCGGCATTAACATTAGAGCGATCTGTAGCGTTCGGCATTAAACTCGCTCAGCATATTGAGCTCGCTCTATGTGCTCGATGACCAAGCGCCGAGCACACGGAGCTCTCAAATCTGAGCATGCGTATAACCCTTTAACTCAACTGTCATGTGGCATGTCAGTTAAAAATTTCATTTCCCCGTAAAAACTAGCAACTCAGAACTTAACCGGCGGAGGGTAGTTCTCCGAATTCTGTACCGTGCTCTCGCCTAATAGTTCTAAGATATTTTGACGCATTTATAGCAAAAAGTTTTAAATATGAACAACAATTTATTTACGTGCCCTTTATGTTCATTTACAGTTAAAGCATGTTTTGTAGAAACATTACAAAAACATGTTGAAAACGAACATAAAGATGTAGAATATAGGGAAGTTAGAAATAATATTTTGTACAAATTACTCAATATTCATATAACCTTTTTCATAAAGCTTGTACGGTGAAACGTAATTTCATTTTTACCTACTAAGAAAACTTATAAAAATATAATATTTTAACACTTATGTGAAAAACTATTAATTCATTAATACGCGTTTTACTCCTGTACTATTCCTACTGCATATTTGTGTATTATAATTTCCCGCTTAACATATGAATCTGGAGCGTTCGGCATTAGCATTAACATCTGTGAAATCCGTCACGTGACCTAGGAGCTCTGAGCAATCCGTAGATATCAATGCCGAACGTACCCTGTAATGACGCTGACGTCACAACATGGCGATCATTTTTCGCTAAAAACTTTAATTACATTATTATAGGTATAAAAATACAAAATATATAGCAATTTTTATTTCGTTTTCATTTATTTATATTCAAAATTCATATGCGACATGTAATTTCTAAAAAGTCGAAGACTTGGACGGGCCCATTATATAATTCATGTTGGTCATTACCGTGCCCAATAGCTATTTATTGCTAATCCAATCCAGATAGTCTTTCTTGAAGTAATTTTTAATAGTAATAAGTATAGGGTAATTCTTTGTATTTATTAATAAATATAAAAGATATTTACAAATTAAAAATTTACTCGGCAGATATAAATTATAATTTACAAAAAATAATAAATAAATCAATTAAACTAACGCTTCTATTTAATAATATAAAACAATGAAAAAATAAACTGCATATTCATTTAACATCGCTGTAAAATGAAATAAATAAATATATCATTACCCATGACATAATACCCATTGCTGGGTTTGCCAATCTGCTTTGTATACAGATATCGGTAATGATGAAATATTTGTACCTTGCGAGCACTTACCACACGTCACCTCACGGGCACTCACTGCTGGCGTGGAGAGTGCACAACAAGAGTCAATTTTGTGCCATTTAAAATACGAAATAAATTGGGCGTCGGGCCGGATCCGAGCCCAGGCCCCCAGATTCGCGACTAGACACTCTGGTACAGGACTGCGAGACATCGCTATTCGCAATGAAAGTTAATCTGTAACCGCCTAGTGGCGACATTTATAACTATTATATTATTTGTTTTTGCCCCTTTATTGTTATAAGCATTAATACATTTTTTATTGTTTACCTGTCTTATCACATAACCTTTTAATTCATTTGCTTTTAAAAAAAGCAGTCTTTTCAAGATAATTTCTTCTTATTTTCTTTGTAAAAACTCCGTCCAATTAAAGACAAATTTACTAATAATTATGGATTCCAAAGTTGTAAAAATGGGAAATAAAAATTGTTGTATTTATGGTTGCCATTCTCGGTTTGGTGTAAATAAAACCATTAGTTTTCATTCATATCCTATAAAAAATTAAAGAAAAGTTCATTTAATGAACAAGTTTTGTGAACTTGAGTTGGTGGATAAAAGATAAAACAAATTCGAACTGGAAAAGAAATTACGAAAACATGAGAATTTGTTCTTTGCATTTTTCAAATGAAGATTTTATTTTGAAGGTATGTTAATTGGTCATTTTATCTCATTACTTGTAGTATATTTTATTTGCAATTACAGATATTGTCTGTAAACGACGGTGGCTAAAAGGTAATTCTATTCCTTCACGTAATTTACCAAAGCCACGCGCGGAATCTACATCGGATACAAACCGAAAAAGACCAACAGGAAGAGGATTGCTTCATATGTCAAGCACTTACTGTAAATTATTATGAAATTATGGTATTTGTCACATTTATGTTTACTACTTGTTGTTTAATATGGATTACACCTTCGAGCCGCCATTTTGTAAAATCAGTGCTGCCTCTGTCGGTCGTTTTCGTTGCGTATATTATACGTGAAGAACTTTGATAACTTAATTAGTTATATGTAATTAGTAAAAAGGGTTCAAAGCTGTGGGACGTAATAGAAATTGAAACTAAACATGTCCAAAAACATCTGCTATGCAAAATGCAATCATTCTATAATAGTTGATTCCACCTAATATTCAGTATGGGCTCCTGCAACACAGCAAGTTTTAGGGTAATATATTTGATGTTGTTATAACTTCATTTGTCTGGATCTGCTTTAGTTTTGTGTATGCAATTCCTGAGTCTGGTAATGGCAACTTGTTCTTTTTGGTTTCTTATTTGTTTCTAAGGTGTCAGTGTGATTGTTTTTAATTTGGGTATTTCAGTTTATTTTACACGGTGTTTCTCCATTATGGAGTCCATAACTTCTTTTTTGATTTTGGAATATTCCGCGAGGGTTCTTAGTAGGCAATATATATGAGTCTTTTTGGCTGCAGTATCGGCTTTCTGGTTTCCTTTTATGTCTTTTTATGACCTATATATATATATATATATATATATATATATATATATATATATATATATATATATATATATATATATATATATATATATATAAAATAGTAAACTTTCGTGTCTCTGCGTAAGTTATGATATCTGTAACGATATAGTCTGAAAGAAATAAAATGTAAGTGACTGCGCCGTGTAATTATTAAAATAAATTTTATCTAGCAGTCTATCCAAATGTCAAACTACCAATTTTTAATGACAGAAACAATTGTTTATGAATTGTCAATCATCTAAAGTTGTTTAGGAGTGAGCTAACATTATTTAATCGCCTGTTTATAATAATAACAGTAAAATACTATAAGGCCGAACAAACGGATATTTTACTAGTTTTAAAATATGGCAAAGGAAATTTTTGACAACCCATAAACAATTGTTACTGTTATTAAAAATTTGTTGTTTGACATTTGAAAAGACTTCTAGATAAAATTTATTTTAAAAATTACACGGCGCAATCACTTACATTTTATTTTTTCTGACTAAATCGTTAGAGATATCATAACTTAGGCACAGACACGAAAGTTTACTATTAAATGTATCTTTCTGAAAAACAGTAAATATTATTGGCTTTGTCATTAAAAAGTTATGGTCTATTCATGGTCGCGACACCTAAGTTTCATACACTAGTGGTTCACTAACAAAAACAAATACCATCTTAAAAGATGGATTAGTTCCCTATGGAATGTCATACCAAATTTCATTTAAATCGAACAAAGCGTTTCGTTATTATAAACAAAACAATTTTTTTTAGAAAGATTTTGAAGCTGAATACTGGATAACGGTGCACTGTCGGATATAGGTAAGTTTAGTTAAATCGTCTTATTATGGGCCTAGGAATCTGTAGTTAAGCCATGTCCCCCTATTGCCAAGACATCTGTATATATGTTTAAATAGCAATTAAATTTAGTGTTGCACTATTTGCAGCTTCATAAATTTCAGGCGAATTATTGGAAAAATCATTATCGCTATCGCTCATTTTATCCCTGAACAAATTAATTAATAAATTGTTTTAAGTAATATAAGCAACGAAAGCAAAAGAGATGTCCGTACCTTCTCTAATTTCATGAAGGTCATATAGGTACCCCGTTTGGGGTAATAACAAGAAGAGAGCATGCGCACTGTCACACGCATAAGAAGTGAACAGTTGACCTTAAAAAAGTCAGTGCCTCTTCTGAGAATCTGAGATTCAAACCCGGGTTTTCATGGAAGAGCTCAAGCCAAATGAGGTATAAAGTAAGTATAATGAATTTTTCTCAAATCAATTACCACCATCCACAAATGAAGTGCTTATTTAATCCTTTATAATGTATACCGGGTTTAGAAATGAAAAGTGGAGCATAGCGATTTTCAATGTTATTTTTTTAATACAGCTATAACCCTTTATCTATTCACTTTAGCGTAAAAAGGGTAAGGATATAAGTTGGTCAGAAATTTAAAAGGCTTCTTACAAAGATAACTTACATAATTATTCATATTTCACGAGATATTAAATAAAATTTAATATTCTTCTAGAAAAATTTTTAGAGTGCCTTGAAAAATGAAACAAGTAACCTAAATAAAATCACGGTGTATAAATATAGAAGGTGGGACATCTCATCAAAAATATCCGTGCTTACGAAGTTGGCATACCCCTGATCCCCAGATGTCTCAGCGTGTAAAGTTGGAAATGTTCCCAACGCATAGGTAACTATCTGTCAATTTAAATTGAAATTAACATACGCTACTTAATATTATGCAATTAATCGGTTTTGAGAAAAAGTATGGTACGAGCCCTATCCTACATTAGTTCACACAGTTGCCTAATTTGCTTAAAATTTTGAAACTGCCACTGTGGGTAGTTTAAGTGGGCAAGTCGCGTAGGAAATGGGCAGTTTGGGTGAACAGCATGGGTTAGTGGGCAGTTACGTTGAGCAATGCCCACAAATTAATGAAAGCTAAAAATTGAAGTTGTTTTATTTTACACTGCAAATTTAACTGAGTAATGCCAGGTTTCACCAACATGAAATAAATCTTCGAATAGCTTATTCGTCGAATAAGTGATAAATATCGCATCAAAACATAACAAAATAAATATCGTAATGGTTTCGATGAGATATTTTTCTCTTATTCGACGAATAAGTTATTTGGAGATTTATTTCAAGTTGGTGAAACCAGCTATAAATATAATTAAATTGGGCCACACACCCACACACAACTTATATGGAACGAGGCTCGTATGAATAATAAAATATTCTAAATTAAGTCTTGAAACTATGGCGTAGATAAAAAAATAAATTGCGTCTAAAAATAAATTTTCTCTTAAACTAAAAACATGTGACAAAATTCAAGAAAAAAAAAAATTGGAAAATGTGGGATAACCTCATGGCAGGGTGAATAAATTAGGTATTATCAGAAAGTATTTTAATTCACTAAGCCATTACCTGTGTGGTGGTGCCTAACAGATTTTAAAATACTTATAATAATATAACAGTTTCTAAAGCGCGGAAATAAGTTCCTACATGTATCTACTGCTAGGTTTATGCAGCATGTAAATTTTAACATTGTCACTAAGTTAAGAAATTAAATTAAAATGACGTAATTTATGCAGTATATTAAAATTAAGTATTTTATGTTTGACATTTCGTTTAATCTGTATATGTGAAATTGAAATATTTGAATAAACTTTGTTCGTCTCTTGTTTATAATTCCATGGCTAATCCAATTAAATTGTAATTCCGTGAATTTTCAAATTTTATTTCTGCAGTTATGAAGTAGCCAAAATGAATTTTTTTTGTATTGCTTCGGGTGTAGAAATTTTTGCTTTACAACATCCATTTGAAATTTTGTGTCTAAAATAATTAGGAGAGCAATGCACACGGAAAAACTTATATATATATATATATATATATATATATATATATATATATATATATATATATATATATATATATATATATATATATATATATATATATATATATATGAATGTATACAGACTATGGAATTAGAATGAATTGGAGTGTGCTCAGTGAGTGACAATATTACTGTGGAGTTAGAGTTAGAGGATTCATGTGTATTGGAGGTTGGGTTTAATATACAGGGTGTTAAAAAAGGTAAGATGTTTGATGAACAAATAGTAGAGATCAAAATAAGTCGAGACGTCTTAATAAGCATGGGTTCGACAATGAAATGGTTTTGAGATGTACTACTGGACAAAAAAATGGGACACTAAAAATATCCATATATTTTCAGATTTGAGATATTAAATATGTGAAAACTATATTTAACAACGACCTGTCTTGTTTGACTAAGGAATGTGCAAAAGGTTTTGCTCTATGGGTCAAATTCAACGCATTACGTTTGATAATATTGAAGGTGTCCCATTTTTTTGTCCAGCAGTGTATGTTTTTAATTTTTACATAAGTTTTTTGTAAGACTCCTAAATCAAGAAGGCCCTCTTTAGCTTTATAACTGTTCACAATTTATTTAAATGTTTTGTTTAGTCGTCATATGTCAAAAATAAAAATCTAACATATCTCAGTAATTTTAACTAATTAATTGATTGACACTATATTTAGACTTATTGATAAGACGAAATCTTCCATTTATCAGAACCGGTTCATTTTCAGACTCATGTTTATTGAGACTTATCGCCTTATTTCGATATGTGCTGTATGTTCATCGAATATCTTACATTCGCTATTTGGTTTTGACTGTCAGATGTATATTGTACGCTGCACTTATAATGACAGTATTCGGTATTTAGTAGACTCTCCCGTATCCGGTCCTTCGCTTTTGATTTTAAAGGTGCTTTATACAATTTAAGAATTTCATGTAATATTTATTATAAATTTAAAATAATCCGGAATCAGGATTTTGCGTTATTTAAAGAATGAATAATGTTTCTAGAAATGAAAATACGAATAGAATAACAAAGGAAAGAATGGATTGCTGAATCCTACAATACAAGAAAATAATTTGAGTTAAAGGCGTTTAATTTTCTAAAGCTTTTGTATTTTTCATTGTAGGAAATATAAAGCTACTAGAATATCTTCCTTCCCAGTTTAATATGAATATTTTGTATTATATCCGTTTATACGTACCTTCCATCAGTATGGCGAGAAATATTGTCTCTTACCATGTCATACAAGATACAAATAAGTTCGCATACACACGTCAGTTTGTAAAGTTCTCCGTGGTTGATATTTACGGTCTGCGTGAAATTTTATTAGGGTATTTTTTGTTTTATTGTTTTCTTTGCAAGCCTTGTTTGTGTTTTGTTTATTTGTTTAGCTTTTGTTTGGCGAATACTGTACCATGATAAACTGGCGTGAATCATGTGATTGGGTACTGATATTGATCCATTTATTGAATAGAGACGGAAGGAAATGTGATTTCAAATAAATAGTTAATGAAATTGACTGCCGCAGTATGTGATAAATAGTTGCATTATTAATAAACAGTAATAACCACAGTTATGATGGAAATATTTAGCATACTTATAGTTTGTGGCATAAATTAAAGAAAATATTTTTAGTTTGAGTATTAAATGAGTTTTAAAAATAGCAAGACATTATTAAAATTTAGTTTTAATCTAAAAAATATTTAATGTAATTTTAAATATTTGGTGGGTTCACTGCAATCACTAGTTGGATTTAATAGATTAATAACAGGATTGAATATGAATGTTAATCATTCTTAATTCTTTCATATTGAAATATAAAGTTGTATACGAATGACTATAAGATTTGTTTTATTACAGTTGGCATAATTATTGTAATGTTCAACAAAGGTAAAAGTTAATATTTATTTATTCTTAAGAAAATGTATTGTTTTATTTTCTGCTTGTGAGGGCAAATTTTGAAAAATTATACTACTCTCTTCTACTCCAAACTTCTCAGAATGAACATACACCAAAATTTACTACAGCATTGTCGAGAATAAATAAATAATTTAAGGATATCCTCCTATTTTCTTCTATGCCTATGCCAATAGGGTACCTTTGTAACCAGGGTATGGCCATGGCGTGGCTCACGTTTCGTCCGCCATTGTTGGGCCCTCTGTCATATGTGTTGTTCTTGCGCAAATTATTTTATAATTTCGTGACTATTTGTTTTATTTTAATGAAAAACACATTTACATATCATTTTAATATGTATTTAAAGTGTAATCTTTTCATTTTATTTACTGGTGTAGTTAATATACTTACCACGATTACTGACAATTTTGAAAACAACTAAAAATTACCAATATTAAGCACTGCAGATATTAAATTAGATGTTATAATAACAACCCATATCCTATATTCTACATAACCTCTAAATATATGTCATAATAATAATTGTGTACTTCTCAAATAAATTAATTTTTATTTATAAATTCATAATGTGATTATTAAATATTCTTTTATAATATATCACATTTCTTACAAATAAATCGGGAAATGAATTCTTATTATGTTTGACATGAGCCCGACAATGGCGGCGATCTTGGCCCATGGCCATACCCTGGTTATAAAGGTACCCTATATGAATATACTTATAAAACTAAAGTATACTGCTGATGCCCTATCTCTCACTTAAGAGGAGTCTGCTACAAACTATAATGTCTATCCTTCTCAGTTAGTTAGTGTAAGAATTTCCCTCCCGCTAGTTCCCTTTGCCCTTTCTACACCAATAAAATCAAAGCAATCCGGCGGTTGCGCAGAGCTATTCTTACAGACAAGTGCAGCTATATATATATATATATATATATATATATATATATATATATATATATATATATATATATATATATATATATATATATATATACAGGGTGTTAATTAAAAAGCGGGCCATAGGCGTAGGCGTTTAACATGGGAAATCAGTTTTTCCTTGCGCAAAAGTTCCCAATTAATTTTAGACAAAAGTGTTTCAAATAAAAGTTGTAGATAATTAAATTATACATCAGAATTACTAAACAGATTTTATTTTGCATGTTTAGTAACCTGTAAAATCCAAATTGAAATTCTATAAATATTGCTCATTTCTAGTGATAGCCATGGAATTTAAACAAAATTACAATGATATGCATATGGTTTGAACTATCAGAAATTCGATTTTCAAGTAAAAATTACTAACAATTATATTCTATCCGAAGTCCTTAAAAATATTTTGTTTTTATAATTACATCTAAATTATTGCTTAGATTTTATTTATTTTTATTTTGTAACCTGCAAAATCGAAATTTTGATAATTCAAAGGATATGCATTTCTTTGTAATTTTGTTTATGTTCTATGGCTATCACTACAAATGAGCAATATTTATAAAATTTCAAATTGGATTTTACAGGTTATTAAACATGCAAAAAAATCTATTTAGTGATGCTGGCGTAGAATTTAATTCTCTACAACATTTATTTGAAACATTTTTGTTTAAAATTAAATGGGAAGTTTTGCGCAAGGAAAAACTGATTTCCCATGTTAAACGCCTATGGCCCGCTTTTTAATTAACAAATATACAGGATATATATATATATATATATATATATATATATATATATATATATATATATATATATGTCTGCACTTGTCCAATGTTAGTCTCACAAATCTCACTACCACCAGCAGTATATTTTAGTTTTATAGGTATA
Organism: Harpalus rubripes; assembly: GCA_963082715.1. Taxonomy (NCBI): domain Eukaryota; kingdom Metazoa; phylum Arthropoda; class Insecta; order Coleoptera; family Carabidae; genus Harpalus; species Harpalus rubripes. Next base: position 38,165,306 of record OY720451.1, on the reverse strand, counting down.
TTCCTATATGCCACGAGATACCAGCGCTGCAGCGGAACATATTCGAACTACGAGTATATTGGTTGAAATTTTTACATTAGCGAGAATTGGTAAATAATGGTTTATGTGTTATTAGTTTAACGTTTAAAGCATATTTTTTATTTTGAACTATTATCAGTGTACCTTGGGCAGAGTTTTATGTATCGAGTATAAATTATTAAATTTAATAATTAAGATAATTAAGTGTGGTTTGTAGGAGGTTAAACAAATGATCAGTTGTGAAATTTGTTATAGGAATCAATAGGATTATTTGCTGTAGTTAATTTTTATTTAAATTTATTATTAGGTTGATATATACCTCTATTAATGATATAAATTTTAATAATTAAGGTAATAATTTGGAGTACGTTCCGCACGATCGAAATCCCACGCGGTCGAAGTCCCGCGAAGTCGAAGTCCCGCGAAGTCGAAATTCCACGCGGTCGAAATCCCACGCGGTCGAAATCCCAGCGATCGAAATGTACCCCCACCACTTTTTCCGTTCTACAGAAATTCAAATATTTCAACGCCGTCGAATCCCACCCGGTCGAAAAGTTACACGATACATATCCCTCGTTCCCGTACCGCTCTTTTTGTTGATCGTATTGGATTCTAACAATCTATGCTTCGCAGTAGTTCCGCGTCAAACATAATATATTAAAAAGAAATTCAAATCGCCCAAACGTCATTCAAATGAAGTATATTTTACACAATTAGTAGAACGCACCCTAAATTAGCCGGAAAAGTTTGGAGTTTGCAATTTTTTCTACAAATTATAAGTCGTGTACACCAAATTTCAGCACTGTGAACGCAAGTAGATGTTGCCATAAGACAAACTCCACGAATTTCACCGAATTTTGGCTGTGAATGCGGCTTAACGGTTGAAAATCCCGAAATAATATACAATGTTTCTTTTGGCGTCGGTCGGGCTCGAACCCGGTTCTCCAGATTTGCGACTAGACACTGAGGAACGCGGCCAGGAGACGCCATATTTGTAATATTAATGTATTAAATAAGATAGATTAAGGGACATCAAAATACAAATTTTATTCTCATTTAGCAAAACCATGAACTAACTCAATTCTTCTTTTATTTGGAAGGAAATAATTTGGAGTGATTAAAGTGCCTCATGTACAGCTGTATATTTTGCTGACAGCACAAAAAATTCATACGGAAGGACAAATTTCTTTTCTCATTATCTTCATGAGCATCAGTCCATCCGTAGAATGTTCGTTATTATAAGGCCCGCGGTTACGAACATTTTTCAACACCGGTTTTAATTAACCGCGGCTCGGGGACTTCGGTAAATGAAGCATGGTCTCCGAGCCTTTGATATGAAAGAAATGTAGGCAGAATGAATAATTCTCTGCAAATAATGTAACTAGAGTTTATTGTCAAGTTATTTCCAAGTGGAATAAAATTACTACGGCAATTACTCAAAAAGGAATTTAGAATTCAATTCGAGTATTCATTACTAATCTAATTAATACTGCCATGTAGAAAATACACTACTCAAAACCGTATAGGGATAAATATTAAGATTACTTATAATTAATAATAGTACAAAAATCACAAATTAGAACTTAAAAAATTAGTAAAACTTAAGTTTTAATTATGAATTATTTGAATAAACAAATAGTCTAAAATGTAAGATGAATAATTGTAATATAAACTATATATACACGCGATATTAAAATTTCTAGTACCTAGTATTACCTCTACTATTATTTAACACTGCTCTAATAAGGTTGGGTATGCTTAAAATTAAATTTTCAGTGTCTTCTTGTGGTATTGCTCTCCACTCTCTTTGAAGAACTGTGAAAAGGTCTCGGTGATTATTAATGTGGTCAGTTGCGTTTGTCACCCTTCTCTGCAACATATCCAAAGCATGTTCTAACGAATTCATGTTCAAGGACAAATGAATCTATGGTAATAATGAAAATGTTTCCAATTTAACTCATCCATTACAATTTGGGCAGTATAGTTCTAGCAATATTCTGCATCAAAACAAAATTTTCATCTACCGCTCCTGTATATGATACTACGACAGGTAAAATGACCGGTTCGGTGTAAATTTGACATGTTATATTGTCTTGGAACAAAACGAGATCAATTTTTCCTCTAATGCTCATGCCAGCACATACTATGTTTGTAACACCTTTAAAAAAATATATAGACTTTTTGGAAAGTATTTTAGCAATTTGTGCGATCTGGCTGGCTCTATACTTGGATTCTTCTTGAATCTACGATACATGGATTCATCGGAGAAACATACATCCATAAAAGATGCCTTCTACAATATCCTACCGTTAGAGGTGTAACTCTGATTGATCGCCTAAATATTAAGTGTACTTCGTGTAACCTATTGCATACAATTTAGTCGCTAACCAATACGCCATGTGTCCGATTTAACCGATTAAATTGAATACAGCGGTTTTGTATTACAGTATTATCTGTGTTTAGCCAGGATGTACAGCTCTAGTATCACCACAATGATATCATAACCGACTTACGACAGTTTGTCCATCCTTAAATTCGACTGCAACTTCAGTTTGACGTCGCGCAACTTGTAACATATACCAACTGCACGTAACATTTTTTCTTCTGTCACCTTTCTATTAATGGAAGAACTTAAATTTACACACGGAATTCAAATCTGTTAGACAATGAAGCGAAAACTGAGATTATTCTACAGTTAAATAAAAAATATGACTCTTTATAACAAATGTTAAATAGATGATGAAAACAAAAGAAAATCGTGTCAAAGTAAATAAATAAATATATAAGCAGTTAGCGAACCTTAGTTACGTTAACGTAAGCCGCGTACAGACCAAAATCAGCTTTCACGAACAGTTCGCGAGCTGTTCGCGAGCTGTTCGCGAACTGTTCGAGAGCTCAATGTCCACACCACTGTTTTCGAATCGAGACTCGAGTTCGGCATTTAGTTTGAAAGCAGTTCGTCAGAAGTTCGCTATAAAGCTACGCGTCCTGCATTTTCATTATTTTAAAATATATAGAAACTATGTCCACGTCGTCAAGCGAGGAAGAAAATATTGTTGCTTCTGCAAGTTTCTTAATTATAACAACATTGCGCTAAAATGACAGATAGTTTCCGTTCTACTTCGTCCGGTGGCATATTTAAAACCGCACTAATTTCTTGAAGTGAGTCTTTCTTCATATTCCGCTTTTTGTAATGAGGATTTTTTGGATTCCATAAATTTGGATGCAATTCATATTGTTCGTTTAAATTAAAAAATTTCTCTTCACTTCATTCCATTGTTAAAAGAGCTAACCACACTTTTAAGATTGATCATCACCCATGAACGTCCACACTAGATCTGCTGTTTGCTAATAATTTCTTTGAAGGTACCGCTCATGTAGCGATCTTTGACCGAACTCGAACCCGAACACGAACTGCTTGCGATCTCTGGTACACACCGACTTCTGCAGAGGTTCGCGAGCTGTTCGCAAGTTGTTCGCGAGCTATTCGCGAACTTGGTCTGTACGCGGCTTACGTGACGTGCAGTTGGCTGTTGTCACTTGACGTTAGAAATAATTTGCGCAGCTTATTTAGTTTCAAATCGTGATTTAAATAACTGCTCATACCGTACCGTTGATATCTAGGTTACGTACCGTAGAAACGTCATAGTGATTAGAGAGTTATTGCAGCTTCAACGCAAAATTAACATGCATGTTAAAGTCACGTGACAACCCGAATGTGTGTGCGTACTAATAAGGTTCACGTTAAATGAATAAGGTGATACTTTGTGTGCGATGGAATAGCGAGCGTTTAACGTCAAACGTTCTGTATGTGTGGAAGTTATGTTTCGATGAAAAGTGCGGCTGTTACTTCGTTTGTATTGCTTTTAACGTTAACGTGAGTACACTAATTCAATGCGGTAAATATTGAAATTGAAAGATTTTTAAAATAATTTGTTTTCTACATAACGTTAATGTTTACGTTCTTTCATCGTAGAAGTTACAATAACTCCCTATTTATTGCAGGTTCAACGCAAAAATAAAGTACACCTTAAAGTCGCGTGACAGTCCAAATGCGTATGCTTACTATCATACTAAGGTTCACGTTAATAGAAAATACGTAATCTTTCAAAGTTTGCAGTCTGTAGTTGCCCTAGGTATTACTCTGATAATTTTTTGACGTTTCTTAAAACCAATGAAATGCTTCATTGCATGTCACGTGTCTGCGTCTTAACCAATCCTGTCATTATTATACTGAGAATAAAGCTCTAGTGATTATTTCCGGGAATAATCTCTGTAGCTCTTATTTTTGTTGACATATGCTATGAATACATACGTAAAATGAGCGAAAAAGACCGATTTAGTTCCGTTTCTGATCATGAAATAAACTCAAATATTATAGAAACCACTTTTAGAAGTACCATACACGGAAAGAAAAAACTTAACCGTATTAGATAAGAACACACCCTAAAATCGTGACAGTGAAAAACATTAAGTATATCGGTAAATACGTATTTCTAGATTTGTTTTTGCTTCAACAGTAAATACAATTTCTAAAAAAAATAGAAATAACATTTGTAGTCCGAGTAAAAATGTGACTACCTTAGTAAAATATATTGACTCTATCAGCGAATATAATTTACTCACTTACGTTAGATTATTTTTGAAGTAGGAAATCCAATATAGTAAAATATAATATAATATTAACTAATACTAATATTCTTATTACTGAGAGAATAATATAATTTCCTCAAAAAAATTATAAATATTTTAAATAATAACTACTACGGATATTATGTTACCTGACTGTGAAATGTCTTCTTCTGTCGCAGAGAACTATATACAGTATGCCTAAATTATAATTTACTGTACTAAATGAAATTGAAATGTAGAAATAAAAACACCACTGGATAGACAATAAAATTATCTAACTTTTTTATTTGAACAATTTTCTCGATTATTGATACTTTAGAAATAATTTCAAACTGAAAAAATCACCAAATTCAGTATTTCACTATTATCTAGTAACCTATGAGAATTGTTGACAAAACAAAAGCACATCTAAGATGGCCTCCCAAAGGCGCACCACATGTCCCATATAACTGAAGTCGTATCTTTTATACTTCCCGAGATCCCAATAGTGTCCTTCAAAATCCGGACAGCCTATATAAATAATTGAGCGCCCCTGCTTGAATGTTTCTGATTTTGAATAAATGAATACAACAAACATTTAAAAATAAATTCATTAAAATCGGATCTGTTTTTGAGGGTTTAGAAGATTTAATGTTTTTTCTGCTTCGTTGACTTAACTATATTAGACAAACCTTAAGCATATTATGAAAGAAAAAAAAAATTTTTTGTACCCAGATCTGAGTATTGGGGTTTTCCGATATCGAAATGGTAAGCCTATAGTTGTACATAAAGATAGAAAGTAAATATTACAAAAAAAAAACATTTTGTTCCATTATATTTTATATTTCTTAACAATACAATATTATTAAAAAAAATTGCAAAAAATCAAAGGTTTGAAGGGTGAAACATAATTAAAATACAACAACCTTTATACTAATCGAAATAAATAAAAAATAAGTGTCCTCTTAATGTAATAATCAAATATGGCTTCCATTTAAAAAAATGTAATTTTGTGTTATATCTATAAAAATTTGCCGATGGGAAAATTAGTTTCGTACACCACCGGATAGATAATAAAATTACCTAATTTTTCTATTTGAAACATTTTTCTCGATTACTGATAGTTTAGGAATAATTTAGAAATGAAAAAAATCGACCGACTTTAGCACTCCCCCATTATCTAGTCACCTATGAGAATTTTTGGCAAAACAAAAGCACATCTAAGATGGCCTCCCAAAGGCGCACAATAAGTCCCTTATAACTGAAGTCGTATCTCTTATAGTTCCCGAGACCCCAATGGTGGCTTTTAAAATCCGGACAGCCTGTATAAATAATTGAGCGCCCCAGCTGAAATGTTTCTGATTTTGAATAGTTTAATACAACAAACATTTAAAAAAAAAATCATCAAAATCGGATCTGTTTTAGTGGGTTTAGAAGTTTTAACGATTTTTCCGCTTCATTGAGTCGACTAAAAGAATATCATGCTTGTTTGGCTAAAATATCAAGAAATAAAGTAAAAACAGATTTCTGCACAAGTACATGGTAATTTATTGGAAATGTTAATAAATTTTACCTAATTTCTGTTAGTAGTATTATCTGCTCTACTAAAACAATAAACTAAAATATTATTTAGTAAAAATAATTTTCTGCAAGAGATTAAACCAGCTTAGAAATACAAATTGATATATTTAAAATTACATATTTCTATAAAAGAAAAATAAGAAACTATTTCAGATTTATTTATTTACAAATTTAGTTAATGCAACTGCAGATGAGACATTTTAAGGCATTTCAACCAGAGCTGGGCAAAGTACCGGAAAGTAGTACTTGAAGTACAAGTACCAAGTATCTTGATGTTTTTAAAAGTACTTGAAGTACAAGTACTTTTTTAGTTTCTAAAGTACTTGAAAGTACCAAGTACTTAAAAAAGTACTTGTAAATTTGGGTGCAAGTACTTTTTCAGATAATTGATATTTTTCTGATTATATGGACCTTAAAAGGTGATTGTTGACAAAAATTTCAATATGCGATATTTATTTGGTTATTTAAAACAAGAGTTCCTCGCTGGAACTGCCGTATCACCTAGCGATCTCATGACGTAAAATTGACGTCATATGATCGCCATGCGATGCGAGAAGCTGTACCGAGATGTTAGAATGACGTCATTTTTACGTTATGCGATCGCCAGGCGATACGCAAAGTCCTAGCACTGTAGTTAGGTAATACAAACATTTATGTATATGCAATATGCGCAGATTAGAATTAATTTATTTATGCCAAAAAATTTGCAAATATATCTTTACTTTCATATTATCGCTGAAAATATATTTATTAATGAAATTCACATAACACCACACCTCTGCAAAAGAAACACTGACAGACAAACAAAGTAATTCAAGTACATTTAAAGTAATTCAAATAAAATAAAAATAAAATAAATATATCATCACGGTTTATTACCCATTGCTGGGTGTGCCAAAACTGCTTTGTAAGCAGATATCGGTAAAAATGATATATTTGCACCGTGCAGGCGCTTACCAGGCGTCATCTCTCGGGCACTCATTGCTGGCGTGGAGAGTGCACCACAGGGGTCAATTTTGTGCCATTTAAAATTGGAAATAATTGGCGTCGATCGGAATCGAACCCGATTCCCCAGATTCTCGACCTGACACTCAGCCACGCGGCCACGAGACCCCGTAAAGTAATTCAAGTACATTTAAAATACTTCAAGTACATTTAAAATACTTCAAGTACATTTAAAATACTTCAAGTACATTTAAAATACTTCAAGTACATTTAAAGTACTTCAAGTACTTTTAAAGTACTTCAAGTACATTTAAAGTACTTCAAGTATTTTTCATTGTACTTCAAGTATTTTTCCAAGTACTAAGTACCAAGTACATGTGAATAGATTTACTTTGTCAAGTACAAAGTACTATAAATAGAAAGTACTTCAAGTACAGTACTTGAAGTACTCAAAGTACTTGCAAGCCTAGTAAAGTACTTTTCTTGCAAGTATTGCCCAGCTCTGATTTCAACTAATGAAGTCAAATTATTTTTTTCCGTGTAATTGTCAAAGTTGTGTTTCAGTTTTCATACAGACTTGTCATATGGGCCATGTAAATAAATGAAGCAGTAAATTATGACAGTAGATGGCACTTAAGGCCTGTGTCCAATAGGGTACCTTTATAACTAGGGTATGGCCATGGGCCAAGATCGCCGCCATTGTCGGTAATTGATTTTCCTATTTATTTGTAATAAATGTCATATTATATTATAAAATAATATTAAATAATCACACTGTGAATTTAAAAAGGTAATAAAAATGAATTTATTTAAGATATATACAATTATTATTAAGACATACATTTATAGGTTATGTAGAATATATGATATGTGTTGTTATTATCAGATCTAATTTAATATCACTAGTTCTTAATTACATAATAATTATATATTCTAAACTTACCTTTTAAAAATTTAAATGGTTGTGCTTAATATTGGTAATTTTTAGTTGTTTTCAGTGACAGTAATCGTGGTGGGTATCTTAACAAACTACACAAGTAAATAAGATAAAATATATTACTTACACTTTAAATACATATTAAAATGATAATTAAATGTGTTTTTCATTAAAATAAAACAAATAGCCACGAAAATACATAATACTTTGCGCAAGAACAACACATATATAACAGATGTCCCGGTAATGGCGGACGAAACGTGAGCCACGCCATGGCCATACCCTGGTTATAAAGGTACCCTAGTGTCCAATAGGGTACCTTTATAACCAGGGTATGGCCATGGGCCAAGATCGCCGCCATTGTCGGTAATTGATTTTCCTATTTATTTGTAATAAATGTGATATTACATTATAAAATAATATTAAATAATTACACTGTGAATTTATAAAGGTAATAAAAGTTAATTTATTTAAGATATATACAATTATTATTAAGACATACATTTATAGGTTATGTAGAGTATATGAAATGTGTTGTTATTATCACATCTAATTTAATATCACTAGTTCTTAATTACATAATAATTATATATTCTAAACTTACCTTTTAAAAATTTAAATGATTGTGCTTAATATTGGTAATTTTTAGTTGCTTTCAATATGTCAGTAATCGTGATGAGATCTTAACAAACTACACAATTAAATGAAATAAAAATATTACTTACACTTTAAATACATATTAAAATGATGTGTAAATGCGTTTTTCATCAAAATAAAACAAATAGCCACTAAAATACATAATAATTTACGGAAGAACAACTCATATAACAGATTAGCCGGTAATGACGGACGAAAAGTGAGCCACGTCATGGTCATATCCTGGTTATAAAGGTACCCTAGTGTCCAAGATGCTAGAATTCGTTGGGAGTTCTCGATCACATTTTTTGATCATAAACATTGAACTTGTGCGACTACAGATGTCAGATTGGTCAAATTTATGGAGTTACTTTCAGCCATTTCTACCAATACTAAAAACTAATAAAACAACCAAGAAATTATCCCGGCTGTAAGTAAATTAAATTTTACCACTAATATATTAATTTATTTATAAGTAATTACTTATAATAAAGACGGATTCATGCACCATTTTAATTTACGTTCTCATTTATCTTTCATTTAATTTATAAGATAACCAACTTTCAACTTTTGAATGTAAATGAAAATTCACTGCACATGCGATGTTTCAAAACGTCAAAATTTTTGATTGGAATTTTGTCAAATGCTAAAGACAAATCAAGAAAAATGTATTTCGACGACGGTAAATTGGTCGATTTAATGCGACCAAATGCACTCATTTACGACACAACCGATCTTTTTAAAAGTAGGGATGCAAGAAGAAATATTTGGAATTTAATTAGAGCAGAAATGAAAAGAGGTCGGTTATCAATGCAATATAATTTGTATTTATTTGTATAATTGTATATGCGGTTCAATAAATTATCAAATAAATTTAGTGTCATTCTTGTATATATATACACTGAGCGGGACGAAAAACGGGCCATTTTTTTTATTATAAAAAAATGTTGTTACTGCTTTATTAATTTGTAATGTCATTACATATTTTTATTATGGGTTTACAGAAGACCATTTGGTATTATTAAATGAAAGATTAAAATAGCTATTAATTGTTTATTTGGAAACAATAAAAATTAAGTCCACATAGGACAACAAACAATAATGGGAAAAAACTTAACAAAAACATAAATGAACGTTAAAAATAAAATCTAATAACGCGTATTGCCTCCGCGAGCAGTAAATGAAACCAATATAAGCTTATTAATACATTTTGTTAATTTCGTGATTTCGTTAAGACAAGTTAAGAATAGGAATATTGGAGTTAATTAGTGATGTTTTTAGGAGTTGATGATTGATGTGGAAGTTCAGTTGACATCTATCAATAACAACATTTTATAGAAATTACTGTTATTAGCAATTTTGTTACAAAAAAAATGGCCCGTTTTTCGTGCCGGTCAGTGTATATAAAATTATCATGGTCATATTCTTTCATGAATTATTATAAAACCCCATTTTTTGGCGACACCCATTCATTGGACGTACCGCGAATGGTGTCGTTTCTTTCTGTTTTTTTATGATAAATATCATTAAACATTAATTTAAAAATTAACTTTACAAACCGAACTTGTCAATGTCAATATGCACATGCATTCATTTTTCATTTAATTTATGTTTGTATGTCTGCTTGTATGACACATTAAAAAAAGATAAATGAGAATTAAATGAAAATTAAATTAAATGTAAATGTAAATGGCTGCATGAATCCGCCTTAATCAAAAATGAGTAGAGTTATACTCTATCCCACAGACCATCTACACTATCAGACTTGCCAACTCTATAGTAAATATAAAAACGCAGTTCGCAGCGCCTCTGGTTTTGCAGGGCTAAACTAAACTAAAAAGCGGGAAAATTGAATGCTTGTTTCAAATAATTCAAATTTGAAATTCTGTCATATTCTGTAACACAATGTTTAATTTTTATATATCGATAACAATTTTGACAAGTGAAATTTTTAAATAGTTTTATCAGGTATTTTTTATTGTAGAAAAAATTATCGATAGATAAAAATTAAACTACTGTGTTACAGAATATATCATTTTATATAGAAAATCTGAAAATAATAAATAAAAAAAAACATTATTTTTCTACTTCTATGCTTTAATATACTTATTAAATATGTTATCCGTATTTGAATGACACTCTTTATAATATAGATTTTCATTTCGATACAGATTATGATACAGATTTAGTTATCATTTCGATACTCGTGGCAAAGAATAATTATTTTTGATATTATTAAGGGACATCAGCTTTTCTGCGATTACACATTTCAAATAAAAGCCTGCCCCGTTTATGGCTTAGTTTTAAAAGTCTTTCTGCAGTTTGCATCGTTTCTATAATTTCTGTTTCTTCGGCGATAATTGCACCACTCTGTTCACGCCAAGTTGATGTAGATCAATATGACCTGGAAAAAAATCGATGTTTTAGAATTTGATCTTAAAAGAACATTAATTATTTTAATTCATAAAAGAAACATACCAGCAGCAAAACGTATTTCGGCAGTTATGCATTACTTAACATATAATTTCAAAGCAATTTTAGTATAAATGAAAATCTTACCAGAACTAAAAACGTCCACAGATATTTGACGATGATTCAAATTCATTTTTCCGGTGTCCGAAATAGCTTATCTGTAAAATGAAGTCTACAAAAATGGAATCCTCAATCTAATATTTGCTGGTACGCGAATTGCAGTAGATCAAGATGACCCATCCGTAGGATCCATTCGCGTCGTACGTTTTCCACTCTTGGGAAACAAAGCATGTGCCCTTGTTCCTCGACAAGGAGACTGTTCGTAATACACTTATGATGGACACATGTTAGTTTCTGGGAAAAATAATATTATTTTATTTTAATATAACAATAAAACACTTATAAACTCATGATCAAGGGTATATGTAATCAAATTGTTTATACTTACAGATGTTGTCATTTTTCACAATATATATATAATTACCACTAAATCCACTGAATAGAACGCAATTTACTGTTAGTAACTGCACAACTAAATTACGCAAAATGGTTTGAAAAGCATTGACTTAAATCAACAAATTCTGACAACTGTCATATCAAATTCAAACATACAAACGAATCGCCCCGGTTGCCTGGTTACGATACTAGCACAGATACTAGCGCTATTTTGCGGACTGGTTTTGCAGGGCTGAACTATTGCTTTGCAAGTAAAAAACCATTAAGGTGTCAGCCGCCTGCTCTATCCGTTCAACTATAGAGCGTTGGGTGAGATAGGGCATGCGATTCTACCTCTCTGATTGGTTCAAACGTGAACCGAGTTTACACAGTAAATTAATTGACGCGAAATTTAAATTTGCTTGACAACTGTATTAATTATTTTGACGTTTGACTTAAAATAAATAAAAGTCAACAAAGTCAATAGTACACGATTTATTACATATTATTAATTTCTGTTCAGTTCTGTTTGTTAAGTATATTATTGTTCTTTTCGTTTATATAATTTTCATAGTGTTTTGGCGTTATATTTCATATTACATAGTTTTCGTTTTCTTAGTTTTTAGTTAGTAGTTCGCTAGTTTTGTTATTATCCTCTGCGTTAATATTATGGATAAAAATAGATGGATATGTACATACAAGACTAAATTACTGAAAAAATGTCAATTAGAAAGATTTTTTTAAATCCAGGAATGGCGCCAAAATTTGAATTTTTTATTTAATACATGTAAAAACGGCCGCGCTCGAAACGCCATTAATGCCCGGTTTCTCCACAGTAACTTAAGTTGTTGATTATTGAAGTGCTACTTAATTGAAAGTAGGTCTTATATCCCAATTGCGTTGCACCAGAAAATTTAAATGCGAACTTAACTTATGTCACAAATTACGGCAACAGCGTAAAATATGTCAAAGCTGTCGTTGTATTTGTCAGTGTTTATATGCTTGTATTCGTTTCAACAGTATTCGGTACGGATTTACCGGATTTCCCTAAATTTGACGACATTAACGTCGTGGATAATGTGGACGAAGTTGATTTTGTCGATATTGTCACAAATGTTAGAATCCCGCGACAAATATATAACAGAATTTATTTGTTCCAATTATATGACGACAAAGATTTTCAGTCAATATTTTTTATAGGTGACCACCGCCAGTTCTATAAACAAAAGCCCTTTCCTTCGCCGATGTCTTCTTGGCATCAGCCTTCATAATGCCCACATTTTTCGTAGGCTTGCCACATCTCTATATACATTTAATAAATTTGTATTAAATGTTGCGGCAATTAAATTCCAAGTATTGTCCTTTTGTATGTTTGACACCGCATTAGTTTGTTTTTTTATTTTCGATTATCTCTTTGTATTGATCCACAACTTCCAATAGCAATTTTTTTCTTTGCTGTAATTTGTCCATATTGCTGAAGACTTGCACCGGAACTCCACAAATATAACAAATTTATCGCGAACTGATATGACAACTGACATATATGACACATAAGTCACCGTTTTCTCGACTTACAGTACTGCTTATGTCTCACATTTTGACATTTTTGCGTGGTGCAACAGTTTACGGTGGAACTTAGAAATAAGTCACGTCTTAAGTCTTAAGTTGCTCTGGAGAAACCGGGCATAAGTCTATAGTTAAAACAGATAGAGTATAAGCAATATTTTATAACCTTATAATTTTTAAGCTTATCAAACATCAAACGTCAAGATTTTAAATTGGTAACATGTCATGTAAATGAAATTAGCAACTTGTATGAAAAAATGGGACAGAACGAATTTTTCCATTCTAGTTTTCTATTCGATTTTTGCGTCTGAGTTGTTAGTGTCCACGATCCGAGTTATCGATTTGCGGACTATATCCGAGAACTCGGATCGATTTCTAGGATCGTGGACACAGGTCTTTACAATAGCATAAAAGTCTGATTCCGTTGTTTGAAACAAATTTGTGGATCAAAAAATTATCAAATTAAATATAATTCGAGAGTTAATAAATTAGAAAATAATTCTCTACTTTCTTTCTCAAACTTGTTGCCATTTGGCAATAACCACTCAAACCCGACGGGCAGTGGTGAGGCGTGAACTTGAGGCCAAATATATAAAAAAAAAATCTTTTTCGGTTCAAGTACAAACATTTTTGAACGCTACTTAAATAATTAACTCACAATTAGATATTACCTATACCTATTGTAAATGTACGAAAAACAAAAATATAGTATTCATTTGTACATTAAATCAATCCGGCGTTCTTTCATATTAGCAAATCTGTTGTAGAGCGAAAGTCTATTAGGCTGACGGCTAACGAATGGCAGGCTAGACGCTATACAGTGCAGCGTTATTACATTATAACTATTCCGATGCTTTTATTTTTCTATTTTACTTTTGTAAGATTATATTTTTATATTTATTCAATTCAAAAGAACTAATAATGAAAATTTTTTGAGTTTAAGTTGGATCCTTAAAAGTTTGAAGAAACGGGAATTGGAACAGCCTTAGTTGACGATTATTTGAACAAATATTTTTTTTATTTTTATTTGTCATGAATCGAACGTTTCGGAGATAAAATTTTCTCCATCATCAGCAATATGGTAATAATATTCTTGTCGTTGTTACATTATGGATACATAGTTTAAAACTTTAACATGTTGTATATAAACAATCATTTTCTAACGGTAAGTCAGATGACCTCTACTGAAAATACGTCTCCTCCACATGGGAGTATAAATATATTTCGTTGACTTCCATGTGGAGGAGACGTATTTTCAGTAGAGGTCATCTGACTTACCGTTAGAAAATGATTGTTTATATACAACATGTTAAAGTTTTAAACTATGTATCCATAATGTAACAACGACAAGAATATTATTACCATATTGCTGATGATGGAGAAAATTTTATCTCCGAAACGTTCGATTCATGACAAATAAAAATATATATATATATATATATATATATATATATATATATATATATATATATATATATATATATATATATATATATATGTTCAAATAATCGTCAACTTTTAATTCATACTTTGGATTCATAAGGCTGTTCCAATTCCCGTTTCTTTAATAATGAAAATATTAGTTGCAAAAGTAATTATTGTAATAATTTATTAATTAAACTTTTTTCTTAAAATATATCAGTTTAGTTAAATTATTCCCATTGTTGTAAATTGTTTGTATTGTTGTTAAATATGCCTCTTCTTGGTTGTTGGTATTTGTAAATTTCTAAAATTAATGATAACAACTGTATATTATTTATATTTATGAATGTTTAGTTTAAAATCTGTGACAAGTAACAATACAATTAAAATAGAAATGAATAATAGTTTTAAATATATATGAACACAAAAAAATAACATCAGTAACAATAAAAAGTAATTACTAAATCATTTTTACAAAAACTAATTGAAAATAATATAAATATACTTGTTTGAAGCAAGTGTTTTCTGCTGTAGCGCTTGCCGTGCGATCTGCTCGGAACGTCACCGCTTGGCTCACCGGCAGTAGTGTTGGGTAGGGCGTCGAGAGGAAAAATGGAAAATCGTTCCGTTTCACTCGCACTTACATATTCCCCATGAGGACAGCACAATTTGGCCTCTTTGTGTAAATTCACGTGAAAATAACGCTATTTGAATGGTCATCCATTTGGCATATTATAGTAACAATAATTATTTGTGACTTGTATACCTATTATAGATTTATATTACTTCAATACATTTTAATAAAAAATATATATAAAATTTTGCAAATGTATTGAATTTAAGAGTTTAAGTTTTCGAAAGATCTGTCAAATTATTTTCAATTTATTCTCACTCTCTTGTTATATAATTTCCGGAAATTTTATACGACAGGTTTAGAGATAGGAAATTAGTGTACAGGTAAGTTTCGAAATGAAGGGTCTCGCCAGTTAATAAAAATCGATCTTAGCGTACTTCCGGTAACGCCGCGCTGTCATAAAAATTTGGATTTTTCAAAACATCGCCATTCGAAAGAGCATAAAAGGTGTCTTAAATAACCAATCATATTACAAAAACAAGTATAAATAATAATAAAAACCTATTTCGGATTTCTTATAGTTTTTCAGATCCCCATGCGGGGCACGTTATTCGGGACACCTATATAAGAATTATTAGGTTTACACATCACCCTAATTTAATGTTAAATTTATCGAATGAAATTAATCGACGCATGTATTATGATGCTCGGTAAATAGAAATAACATTGAAAATGAATATGTACTCATATTTATCTAGGTACTCGTATAATGCTAATTTGAAACAGAGATATTACTTACATTTATTGGATTACATGATGTTTATTATTAACGACATATTTATGTATAATTAGTGATCATTTTACAGTAATATTAATTAAGATTTACAGTCAGAAAAAATATGCAAATGATAAATTTACAATTAATGTTCATACATCCGTAAAAATCAGCGCATCAATTCATGTGTTGAAAGATAATCCGCGTAAATTAATGAAATGAAATTTTACATCCAGGAAACTCATTTTTTAATAAAATGTCAAAGTTTATCACTTTTTTTGAATTTTACACCATCGCTTGCAGGAAGCAAACGAGTCGGCATTATTTTACTTTTTTATCATTTTAAAATTTCTTCTTTGACGTGTTTGATTAATTTATCGATTAAATGTATAGGTTAAAGTTTAAACCAAACTGCTTGTTTTCTGTTTCTGGGAAAAAGTAGTTTGAATTATAAATGAATTGTATGAAGACGAACAATAGTTGAAATATTTCACTACAGTGGTATACCGAGAAAATATTACAATACGTAGGTAGTCGCAATCATTGTAGGTCATGATATGTATTAAATTTTATTTTGAATATAATCAATCAACATAAAATATGAACACAACATATACGTTATCGAATTGCATTATACACTTGAATATTATGATGGACCTTAAAAGGGGCCAAGTCGCATATTAACGGGGCGGCCCCCTAAAATGGTTCCAAATAAATGAATAAAAATTATGCTGGCAATAATTCCGCTTAATATTAATATTTACCGTGTCTAAATGCATTTGATTTTTCCGCATTCAAGTAACATTGGGTTTTAGCACATTTTGGAACTTAATTTTTTTTAGGTAATAACAGGTTTAAAAAATCCACTCAATATTGGAATATATACTAGAACGACCCGAGAATAGGTGAACAAAATTTGAAGTCCCAATCATTATACTTAATTCGAATGAAGTATAGCTATTCGGGCTTTTGTGCGACAGTTTAACCTTCTACAATTATCTTAATAAAGATTATTTGGTGGACCTTAAATTTTGTCCACATATTCTCGGATCATACTTTTATATATTCCAATATTGCGTGAATTTTTTAAACCTCTTATTACCTTGGAGAAAAGTTAAGTTCCTAAATGTGCCAAAACCCAAAATTATTTAAATGGAAAAAATTAAGTGCATTTAGGCACGGTCAGTTATTAATATTTAGCGAAATCATTTCCAGCACATTTGTACCTCCCGCTACCCTTGGTAAGGGAGGTATAGGGATCGTGCTAAAAATCGCATATCGAAATTTTGGTAAATGACCAACTTTTAAGGTCCCTGGAATCCAATTTTAACATTTTCACGATGTGTGTATGTGTGGATCTTCCACTCTATCTCAAATACTATCATTCAGAAAATTTTGAAACTTTGTATTTCGAACTTTTTCTGTAATGGAAAGAGCTCATTAGATTTTGGTGTAAATCGGATAACCGGAAATGGCACTTTACTAGAAGCTCAAAATAGTTTTTCTTCGAAAAATATCTTTAAATGTTATTTTTTTGAGATTAATGTTATTATAAAAATTAAAGACTATTAAATTTTCTATAGATTTGCATTAATACTTTTTCTATATATTTTATGGATAAACTTATAAAATTATGTATAATTTAAATACCAGAGTCTACGCTTTAAACAAACAAAACGCAGTTATTCAAAAGTATATAACTGACAGATAAATGTCACTATCAAAGAAAAATTTTAAAAATAATATTAGTAACGTTTTAAAAAGAAAAAAGTAAATAGAACAATAGAAAAGGAATTCAATATAGTTTCCAGCATAAGTAAATATGTATTTAGATTAATAAAAATTAACGATTCACAAAAATGTTTAAGCTAATCCTCAATTTTGAATTAGTGAATTCTATTCTATCCCGGTATTTAATATTTAATCTTCATTTTATTATAGCTCCGGTGGCTCAATGGTTAGAGCAGAGCAACGCCTCATGTCATGAGTGCCCTCAGGGCTCTGGGTTCGAATGCCGCTAAGACATGGATGTGTGTGAATGTGAACCTACTCTGTAATTGGGATTTAATCCTGTTGCGGAGTTTTAAAAAAGGTAGTAACTTGGACTAAATTAGACTATATTTTAAGAAATAAACTGTCAAAATTAGAGTAAAATTCGCTAATCCCAAAAAATAAGGATTAACTTAATCTTTTTTGTGACTCGAACTGTAAATGGTGGAAGGTATTGTGGTGGCCACACTAGATTTTATTTATTTATTTGGAACCACTTTAAGGGACGGCTCTGTTAAAATTCGACTTGACCTCTTTTAAGGTCCACTCTAGTGCATATGCAATAGACCTTTTCAATTTAAAGAGATAGATGATATGCTATAGGATTCGGCGCATAGTAAGCAAACAACTGGCGGAAGTCATGGTTACGTGCTTGTCATAAGATCTGTGGAATTTATTTCCAAAAATAATTAGATGTAAAACCTGATAAAAGCATCTAACAACTTAAAAAACTTCTCGAAAGAAGTTACAAAAGCTTTTATTGAAGCTTAAATTTCTAAAGATGCTCGGAGAATACAGGTATTTTAGCGACGGCAGTATTTATCACGTTTCGTTTGACAGCCCAGTTAACAGTTGCGGGCGCCATGTTACTTATTATTTGCAGAGATAGAAAAAGATAGTTGTTAAATTCAAAAGGTCTATTGTTCCTTCTCTTTAGTTAATTTGTACGAAATACTCGATTTATAAGCATTATTTGTTTAATAGTTATTTGGTTAGGCGTAAGGGTGGATTATAGATTTAGCAATTTTAGATTAATTTATGCTGTTATACAAAAATTGTCTGTTGTATCTTCATTATATAATTTCTCACTGTAAGAGGATAATCCGTTCAGAAAAAAATGATTTTATTTTTTTATAATTTCTTTATATACAGGGTGTTATACAAGTAAACAAATGTACATAGCTTAATAGAATGTTGAGATGACTGCCTGAGTGGAACCAAATCTGCAGTAATTCGATATATAACTATTTTCATATGCAGAATGTAGCTCAGTGAAGGGCTAAAAAAGCCCGAACACTTACCGCCTCGCGTCCTGAACGGTAAGTGATTCACATCACTTACCATTCATAATTTGTAAATAAAACCTACTGTCTGGGAAACACTATCGATAAACATTTTTAAATACCGATCATGTAAAAAAATATTAAAAATAAAAAATATTTTGAGAAGTAAAGTTAAAAACTAAATTTTGCTGCTAGCTGGTTCCTTCGCTGATTCTGAACCCATTTCTCCGAGTTTTGTTTATTACCAAGCGCACACGCTTCTCCTATGCTATTTGCTATTTGAATTGCTTGATATCCATTCGTTCTGAGAAATTAACAACAATTCTGGAAATTCTACAAATTTTCTTAAATTTTTGTAATATTGCACATTTAAATTGACTGATATGGACTGTAATATATAGAATTAGTATTCTCCAATTAATATAAAAATCTCAACTTGATATCTTACAATGGGGAGATAGTATTCACAATTAACTGATTTCTCATGTTAATTTTCCCATGTGTCGGTCGGCCTAAGACACCCGCTAAGTAATGTAATTATCCGAAGGGTTGTCTGGGACGGGTGATCATAAGCTAAGCTCTCCTACATGTTTGGTACATGTATAGACGACATGTATAGGTGGCTACAGTACCGCTAGTGGTGAAATACTAGGAGTGAGAAACACCAAGTGAGGGGCTGAGATCCACGAGAGACCTGGACCTATAAGTGTGATCGTAAGGTAAGCTCTCGTACATGTCTGGGGAATGTGTTGGTGGCTATGGTACCGCTATTGGTAAAACACCAGTGGTGGGATCCCAAGACTACGCTATGATAACGTAGCGACAAATAACACTGCATTACCCTGATAACCCTGGAAGTTAATAGGAAAAGGAAGGTGAAACGTAAGGGGTATTTTTTGCTACGTTATCATAGCGCAGTTTTGAGAACCCACTCCAGGTGTGCGACACATGGACCTCTGGGAGGTCGAGATCTGGGGGCTCAACATGTCTGGGATATACGTAGGTGGCTACAGTACCGCTAGTGGCTCAGAAGTAACTAATTGTATTGCGGATAGTGATATCGTGATAGTATTTTACCCAAAATAACTGGATTCCCAAACAAAAATCTCTTGAACCCCTGACCGTTAGTAGAAATGAAGTTTACATTGAGCTAAGTAATACAATTAATATTTGTAATTTATTATAATTTAACAATGTTAAAAATAAAAATAATATTATATTAGATCTTGTATTATGTAATTCGAATTGTACAGTTAATTATTGCGATTTTCATATATCTAAAAATGGCGCACACCATCGACCTTTGGAAATAAATCTAAATTTTACTTTTCTTTCACATCTTCCATCGAATATTTCTTTAATTTACAATTTCAATAAATGAAATTATGAAGATCTTATTTATAAACTTTCCGTAATAAATTGGGACGTAAAACTCAGCGATGAAAATATAAATGTTGAAACATTTTATTGTATTATCCGCGATCTCATTAGAGATTATGTTCCCGCCAAATTTGTCAATAAAAGTTCCTATCCTCAGTAGTTTTCTATATCTTTACGGAAAATGGTAAAAGAAAAATATAAATTTTTCAAGAAGTGGAAGGTGTACAAGAACAGAAGCGAATACCTCATTTTCTCTCAATTACGCTTCAGAGTCAAATGTAAGATAAAAGAAGACTTCAATAACTATATCTCGAATATTGAAACAAACTTAAAACTTAATCCTAAAAAATTCTGGAGTTAGTCTAAAACTTTGAGACAAAATAGTGGTATCCCCAATACAGTTCATTAGCTAGATCATGTTGCTAGTGACAGTACTGACGTTCTAAATTTATTTGCCGATTATTTTAAATCTGTGTATGTTAGTGCTAATAATCCTGTAATAAATATCCATAATGATGTTTCCAACTGTGCCTCTAATTGGGGTCTATTTATCTTAATTTTGAATCAATTTCATATGAATTATACATCCAAAGGAGGGCCTGATGAAATTCCTGCTAAATTTATCAAAACCTGTGCCTTTTACCTTGCAAAGCCGTTGTATATCTTATTTAATCAGTCATTAAAATCAAGCATTTTTCCAGATATTTGGAAAGTCTTTCATAACACTCCAATTCACAAATCTGGGAATATTAATGACGTGACGAACTACAGGCCCATCTCCATTCTGTCTATTATTCCTAAGTTATTCGAATCTCTGATAGTAAAGGAACTAAAATATAAGTTAGAGAGTGAAATAATACCAGAACAAAAAGGTTTTTGTTCAAAGAGATCTGTTTTAACTAACTTGATTCCTTTCACAGAATTCATTACCTCATATATGGAAAAAAGATTACAAGTAGATACCATATACACTGACTTTAGCAAGGCTTTTGATCGGGTTCACCATCTTACTCTGATTTTTAAACTTCATGTACTTGGAATTCATGGTTCACTATTAAGATGGATTGAATCTTATAATACGAACAGATCGCAATTAGTGTACTGTAATGGTTTAAATCATATTCAATATTAGTTTCCTCGGGTGTACCGCAAGGATCACGTCTGGGTCCTTTACTTTTTAACTTATTTATTAATGATATTTCGCACTGTTTTAAAAATTCGAATTTTTTATTATACGCGGATGATCTGAAATTATTTATAACCATTACTAATATAAATGATTGCATTGCATTAAAAAGTGATCTGTTACAATTGCCTACATATTGTACACAAAATTACCTACATCTTAACACTTCCAAATGTTACGTCATGAACTTTACTCGAAACAAATATAATTTCATATAATTATCAAATAAACAATCTTAATCTAGAGGTAAAATCTGCAATAAGAGATTTGGGCGTATTATATGACCCTAAACTTTTAATGACAACACAAAATTTCTAAAGATTCGTTTCGTATCTCGGGCTTCATCTTTAGACAAAGTAAATTATTCAAAAACCCTGATACGTTAATTTGTTTATATAATTCGCTAGTACCCTCTAAATTGGAATATGCGTCTGTAGTGTGGAATCCACAATACAAAAAAATATTAATATAGTTGAAAATGTTCTAAAAAACAAAATTCATAATTTATTATGCTTTAAGTTTAGAGTAGAGTGTAAACAAATTAGATAAAAAATAAAATAAATATAAATATATCATCACGGCATATTACCCATTGCTGGGTGTGTCAATCCGCTTTGTATGCAGATTTCGGTAATGATGATGACATATTTGTACCGGGGGGGCGTTTACCAGGCGTCACCTCACGGGCACTCATTGCTAGCGTGGAGAGTGCACCACAGGGGTCAAACAAATTAGAAAGGTTTAATATGAATAGTTTAGAGAGTAGACAGTAGACGAATGTATTTCGATACGCTGTTCCTATTTAAAATATTTAACAATCTGCTTTGTTCCGATAATATTATTCCTCTGTTCTCTATATATGTTCTAGCTAAATGTACGAGGTCTTATAATTTATTCAAGTCACAAAGTAACACTAACTACTATAAATTCTCTTGCATAAATCAAATAATGTCAATCTACAATAACCAATTTATTCATTTAGATTTATTTAACTCATCTCTTATTAGTTACAAGAAATGTGTTAAAGATTCTTTAAGTTCTGTTTCCTATGCTATTAGTAAGTTGCAATACTTATTTAGTGAGAACCTTTATTTGGTCTCTTTAGAGCTGTTGCTTCTCTCATTTGTATGAAATAAATAAATATCAAGCCAGGTAAAACGGCTTTTACTGCTGAAAGGAGGAAAAGAATGGCGAGCCAATTAAGCGAGCATATCACCTCCTTGAGGCAGTAAAATAGTTACCTGGTGTGTATTGTACAATATTTTATTTGTTAATCACATATAATAAATTGAAAATAATAACCTAAACCTGCCAGTTGCAATTGATACTTATTTTTAATATATGACAGTAACAAAACACAATTTTCACATGTCAATAACGTTACTAATGTGGTAAATAACTTGTAAAGTTTTAACAAGTTAGCAACCAATTTTACAAGGTAGTAACTAGGAAAGATTAATTATCAAAAGTAGTAGGCGGTATCAATAATATACTATTATACAAGTGAGTAACAAGTAAACATTTTTTTTCAGTTACACATCCCGAATAGTCATACAATAATATTGTAGAGCGTATGTGAATTTGAATTACTTGAACTAAAAAATTACAACAAAAACATTGTAAATCTGTAATAAGATTATTACGCGATATGAGGAATGTATAAATAGTTTATGCTTTAATTCATATTTTTCTCCCTGTAAAATAGACAAAAAATATCCTAACATCCACTGTGACACATATGAAGGGTACTTACCTCGCAAGTTGGGCTCCGGTAACTTACGGGTTTAGGGCGGAATGTAGCCCAACTAAACAAAAATGACCCAGGCCACTGCCTGTACAAAAATTTGAATACCACAAACTTATTCTTCGGGCGCCAATACCTTGAAAAGGATAACCTCGAGAGAAGGAACACAAAACAAATAAAATGCAATGTTTTATAAAAGAATAAAAAATTACAACCAAAATTAGAGTACAAAGTATAAATATGAATCCTACTTGTCAATTTACAAAAACTAACAAAATATCTTATACCAAAAACGGCGGCATTACAGGTGAGTCTCCTATCTACTGAGGTTGGAACACTGAGGTGGAGAGACTGAGCCCTTGGCCCAGACGCAGGTATAGGAACTTGGGAGGACCTCCGTCGGTAGGGCTTGTAATGGAGCTAAAGAGAGTCTTGAGGGGAATATCTCTGGTCACTTGGTGTAAGCTCTGTAGGCCACCGGCAAGTACAATGTGATACAGCCGGCCACTTCTCGTAGTCGGTGGGCGAGATTCGTGCTTCTACTCAGCTCGGATTGAATGTGTGTGTGGTTCTGGTACCAGTCGTCTCGAACCAAGGGCTAGCCCACAACCGCCAAAGCCACTACGTCCCTACAAAAAATAATCTCCACAGTATCCAGTACAGTACTGAAGAGTGAGATGCTAGCCAAAAGGGCCTGGGTACTATATAGTGATTAAACAACAACATTATGAACATCGAGTCATTAAACAAATCTCAAAAACTTGAATTTAATAAAAATGAAAGATGATAAACAAATACAACAATTACGACACACAATAAAGGAAAAGGAATAAGTAAAATAATTATCTTTTCAAAGCTTAGGTATAAAACCGCGCCCTTATACAATCGAGGCACCGACGATAAATAAAAAAATCTTTCCGACAGATGTACTATGCGTCGGGTCCACTCGACTAACAGAAGGTCTATTTAATCTTAAAATAACAAAAATTTCTACTGACTGGCTTACAAATGCAACTGGCCCTCCAAGATAACAGCGCTAAATAAATAGTACACACTCGTTAAAACATTTTGCTCGCTTGAGCATCGAACGGTATAGCGTAGGAAAGAATTTGGCTACTAAATAGGAAACAAAATTCGAGCCGTGGCCCTAACTGACTAACGAAGATATACTACTACCAGTACAGTTCAGACACTCGAAACAGGATGAGAAAGGATAGGAAAAGAAAAAAAGGTTTAAGCTAAACTACGACAAGATAGGAAACTTAACAAAATTGAAGTGTTCTAAAAACAAGGTCTGACTGGTTATCGGCTTGTAAATAAAATATAAAACATAAAGTAACGAACAGATATTTACATGGCCAGAAAATTTTGACTAATCATTAAATGCACTTAGCGTGGCCTAAAAACATTATAAAGATATTAACACGAAAAACATGCGGAGTCGCTAATAATAAATTTTGGAATAGCATATGCCTCTAGTAAAATACATAAAACAAACAATATAAATTTCGATAAACAGCAGAGGCAGCAAAAAGTAAAATAACAGTTAAATAAAGTTATAGTCAATGTTGAGAATCTCTGAGAGCACAGCATGAAGCCACTCGACCACTGATGAAAGTTAAACAAAAAAGAGAATTATTTTTAAACAAGAAATGAACTCTCTACAAATTGAAAACACAAAAGATAACGCTCCACAGATCTGTTAAGTGACTCGAAATAGTCCAACTGCAGGTCCACAAACCTAGCCAAAACCACCTGGCAAACAGTACAAGACTAACAAAAAAAAGGAGTACTAAACAAAAGGACCGAGTCACTTACCAGAACACTGCTTCGTTGGACTTCAGAAAATGAACTTTGAACAACAAAGTATTTAAAAGAAGAAACAAAATAATAGCTTCATGCGGCGATCTACTCGATGCATGGCGACTCGCTCATGGTCAAGCAAAGACCAAGAGACCAATTCGCAATTCTAAGAGCTCAAGAAACTTAGAGAGCGCGTGACTAAAAGAGATCATCTCCCCCAAAATCAGCAACTTATAGTCGGACATGGCAATTCCCTCTTATTAAATTATGCGCAAAGAATAACGAATAAAATTATAAAATCATACAGAATAAATTCATAATAAATTTGGATTAGTTAATATATAAACTGAAATAAAATAAATTTGGACAATAAGGCATTTAAATTTTGATGAATTATTAAATAAACTTTCGATAAATAATTACTAGATGTTGTGGGAATGCTAAAACTTACGTTTCACTTCAAACGCAAAATTCCAACAACAATTCTATGTAACATTTATTTCATATTTGCAATTTAAAAAAAAAATCAGATGTGGCCAGCACATTACTTTCTGTCAGTTCCATGTATTTTGTACAAATATCGTACAGAAAGTTCCTTGCAAAATATTCTATTTTTATACCTGGCGGCAGTTGTATGTGTTTTATACAAATTCCATACAGAAAGGTCCTATATTTCCAGTAAAATTATAACACAAACATACTTTGTCAATTGCACTTGACACTAACATATTTCAATCAGAATCTTCTTAATATGGCAGCTGTTTCCATAGTTTATAGCATAGCTGGCTAATTTATGAAATTTAATTTCTTTATAATTTTTAACTCTATATCCATTTAATATGAAGTATAAAATGCAGTTAAATCATATAGAGAATAAAATATTCTTTAATATTTATTATAAAATTAAATGTGAAAAAAATGTTATTTATCATTGTTTTTTCAAGAAAAACTGTTAAAATCTTCAAATGTGGGTACTTCCGGTTAACCAATTATAACCAAAATCTCATCAGCTCTTCATATGGATATAACGAAGAGAAATGTCGAAAGAATTATAATTCTTGGAATTGTAGTATTAGAGTTATCGCAGAGCAAACTTTTGTCACACACACACACTCACACACACACACACACACACACACACACACACACTCACTCACTCACACACACACACACACTCACTCACTCACACACACACTCACACACTCACACACTCTCACACACACACACACACTCACACTCACTCTCTCTCTCTCTCTCTCTCTCACACACACACACACACACACACACACACACACACACACACACACACACACACACACACACACACTTACATATACACATACAGACATTATCGTAAAATTGGTAAAATCGTATTCTAGGGACCCTAAAACGTGCTTATTGATTAAAAACTCACCACCAAAAATACCTAAAGGCGACGGAAGGTAAAAATAATCTGAATAATCTCATATAATATTTATATTCATCTGGTAAATGTCAAGCAAACATTCAACCTATATTTATATCTTCTCAGTGTCACACTAGCTTCCGTAAAGTTTACGATACCTCACGTCTGTCAGGGTAATAAACAACCGCGGGCAAGTAATACCGCTCCGTATTTGTGTTATTTGATAGATAAACATGACATTTGAACGGAGTACTACACTGCTGTTCCAGTTGGATGTTGTAATCAGAGGCGTGTCAGAAGCGACGAAGAATCCGGTAACATGATGCGTTGCGAATCAAGCCTATTACAGCTTTTCACTGCGAGCATAGCCGCTTGGGAGAAATGTAATTAGCAACGTTTTGCGTTTGAGCTGCAGCTCAATTTCTTCCGTAATTGCTTATTAAGAAGCCTTGTCAGAGGAATAAGATTAGGCTTCAAAGTGAAATGTCACTGATGTGAAAAAAAAAAAAAACTGTAGATGTGCACGTCTAAATCTGATAATGAATTTATAAAATAAAATATTGAATTTACACGTAATTTAAAATTCAGTAGATTTTCTAATTTCATTAACTCGTTTCCCTAATTTACGTGTATATCTTATAATTTTATCTTACAAAAGTTTAATTAAATTTCAAATTGAAATTTGTTTACATGCATATTATAGTATCTTTGAATCTACTTTCTATACTCTGTTCCATTTAAACGATTCAGTATATAGAGCTGGCAACAGCGCAAACTTGAAGTAGCCGAAATTACATTGGGTAAACTTGTATCTTGTCTCCAATTTCAGCCAATCAGAGAGGTCAAAACTATTCCCTATGCTCTGCAATACTGAATGGCTTAAATGGAACAAGGTTCCTACACTTAGCAACTTAACTACCTACATTAAAGAAAAGCAAATCGTTTATTAAACATTTTATTATTCTATATACTTGATATAAGTATTTTTTATGCTGGGTTTATGCAGACAATTAAATGAAGAAATTGAAAAAACTAAATTAAAAAAAAAGTGTTATCAATAGCAACGTTTATGCAATTAAACTTAAGAATTAAACTAATGACACTTAATTAAGATTTTGACTATTTTCAACTTTTTAGTTTAATTTTATAATTCTATAGTTTGAGCCAGCGTCAACCGCGCACTTATCTATGACAGATGCTAAAACCTAACCTACAAAACTGTACGTTCTGCAGAGAAAAACGAGGAAAGACTAAATGGACTTGTTCCATAATTTGTATTTTTGGTGGTGAATTGTTTTATGCAATATAGGAAATTCAATGCAAATTTTTTCATATGGCGATATTTCGTTCCCTATTTATTTTAGAGCAAAATGTTTCAAATAAAACTTGTAGATATTTGAATTCTGCATCCAAATCACTCATCACATTTTATTTCACACTTTTTGTAACGCGTAAAATTGGGATTAATATTTTTATAAAATTGCTCATTTACAGCGATAGCCATGGAATTTAAACAAATGTGCAAACAAATACAAAAAATATCCAGTAGTTTGACAGTTCGCGCAAGTAATTACTATAAGTTTATTAATTCATTTACGGTTATTTTGTTTAATATAAACAAATATGTACAACGAAAAAATCCAGTGCATAAAATGGTTTTATGAAGGAAACTCCCAAGCTGAAGTAAGAGACTTATTTAGTGCTGTATATCATGATCGGCCTATACCTACAATTTCTACAATAAACAGAATAATTAATCAGTTCAACTCAACTGGTAGTGTTTTTAAACCCTGCAAAAAGTGCTCATTGACAATAGAAAACAATGAAGTGGAGGAAAATATGAACGAAAATAAATTTAATGTATTATTGGCGGTAACAGAAAATCCAAATATAAGTACACGTTAAATTGCTAAAGAACAAGGTATTCAACATTCTACAGTACAAAAAAATTTAAAACATGAGAATTACAAGTCTTATAAGTATCACAAGAACCAAGAAATTTTCGAAGGTGATAATAATAATAATAATAATAAACTTTATTGCCCAACAGAATCCAGTTACAGGGCTAAAATATAATATATAAATACATTTAATGTAACATACAAACAAATAATATGAATAAAGAAATCTAAATGTAGGGTACAAAACAAAAAAAATAGAAAATATATACTGTGTAGAAGTTCACAGACAAATAAAATAAATCAAAGAACATTACAGGAATATATCCTCATACTTGGTCTCCGCAATGTTGTACATGATGTGGATTGGCGACCGCAACAGTACATCAGTGCGCGCTGATGGTAAGTGGAAAGTCCGGGAATACCTGGATTCTAACCTAGGAACATGAATCGGCACACGTGATAATAAAAAGGAGTCATCAATTTTATTGTGCAACAGCATCCATAAAAATTTAGCACAAATCATATCTCTTCTTGTAGATAGTGGTGTTATTTTATGACGTTGAATCAGAGAATCTTGGTCAACGCCTCTAACCGGATAGATTCCATCCTGCTTATATAGGATAGAAATTTCAAGAATCTGCGTTGAATTCTATCTAGAGCTATATTATGAAAGGCGTAATAAGGATACCAAACTAAAATGGCATATTCAAGTTTGCTGACGATATATGCGAAATATAATGATTTTAAAACAGCAGGATCAGTGAACATTCTCGATATACGCATTAAAAAACCTAATGTTTTGCTAGCAGAGATACATACACTTTTTATATGCTCTGAGAAAGTGAAATTAGGACTAAATATAACTCCCAAATCCTTGAAGGTGGATTTGCGCTCGAGTAAAGTTCCTGAAATTGTGTATATATAATCAAACCGATTGATCCGGCGTGTGTATGACACAGAACAACATTTGTCAACATTTAGGAATAAAAAATATATGACATCCCATTTAAGCAAATATAACTTTGTGTTGTAACTTGAGAACCACTGGTTTAAAAAAATATTTTATTCTGTAATGGGATGCCCCCCTTGGTCTTCTACAACTTTATTATATAGTATTATTTTGTATCTCTAATAACTTCCGAGAAAAATCGCGTTTCCTAGTTTCGTTTACACCCTGTATATATATGTGATATATTTTTTAGGCCCATTAGATACAGTATTTTTTCTGAATTCAACCATGTAATCATTTTATATCCTTACATAACAAAAATACTGAGAAAAATTCAATTAAAATTTAAATAAAATTTATTTTTATAGTTATTTTTTAGTAGGCTATGTATGAAAAACAATTGAGCTTAAATTAAAGTAAAACAAGTATTTTTTAATTACCTTATAAATAGTATTCTATCCGCAACAATAGGAATTATTATGCACTAAATAGTTCAAAATGACAAATATTAGGTTTTGTTTTTCATACAAGGCCTACTGAAAAATATCTATAAAAATAAAATTTATTTAAATTTTAATTGAATTTTCTCAATATTTGTATTATGTTGCATTGCTCTCCTAATTCTTTTAGTTTCAAATGGATATTGTAAAGCAAAAATTTCTACATCCGAATAAATACACAAAAATTCATTTTGGCTACTTCATAACTGCAGAAATAAAATTTGAAAATTTACGGAATTACAATTTAATAGCATTAGCCATGGAATTAGAAATTTTATTCAAATATTCAAATTTCACATAAAATTAGTGTTTCTGACGAGACGGTCGAGCCGAGAAACTACATTGTCTCGTCTCGTCCCGTATAGAAGACAAAAAATTAACTCTCGTCTCGATTTTTTCTCGTCTCGAACAATGGAGTCTCGTCTCGGCCGAGAATCTGGACGAGAATTCTAGATTATTTTAATGGATTCAATATGTAATTTATTATTATATACTTACCGTAAAAACATATAAATAATACTCAGGGTTATTAATGAAATTGAGACTATTTTCTTTAGTATCAATTTTATACCTATACAACAATTTACAAAGTTAGAGACAGAGTAATTTGATACAGCACTATATAATGTTCTTATTCATGAACAGTTACAAATAAACAACAAATTAACAAAACTTATTTTAGAATAATAAAATGTATAATATAAAAATGTTAATTATTAGTATAAACATTGATTATTAGCGAGCAGTTGATTAGCACTGTTTTATCTCTGTCAAACGTTTATTTATTTATTTATTTATTTATTTAGGTATAGAAAAATAGGCCATTCAACAGGATTTTACTCCCAATAACAGAACGGCACAATTACATTTCAGATACAAGAAATAGAAGAAGAATATAGTATACATTATGACAGTACAATTGGGTACAAAAATTTAAGATAATACAGTAGAATTACAAAGTTAATTATTAACTAAACAGCGTAACAACAGCTTTTTATAATATGATAAATTACATGAAAATATATCGGGAAAATTATTTAATTGACAGTATTTATTATACAAAATTGGAAGGCGATTAAGAGGAGCATTAAGCGAGGAATTCGTATTACTAAATTTATATGTGAAAAGGTTAATTGATCTAGTATCATAATTCGATACACGCAAAGACAGTTGACTTAATAAATAGGGACAATCAATGAAATTATTAATGATTTTATACAGAAATGTTAAGTCTAATAATATGCGTCTGTTCTCAAGAGATGGAAGAGTAATCGTGTGGTTTGGAAATTTTTTATTAAAGAAATATATTAATTTTTTTTGAATATTTTCTATTCTTTCTATATATGCAATATATTGAGGACACCAACACAAACTAGCAAACTCAAGTTGACTTCGAACAAATGCAAAATATAATGTTTTGATAGTGGATGCGTTTTTAAAGTTCTCTGCAGATCTAATTAAAAATCCTAACATACGGTATGATTTTTTTATAATGTTATCAATATGTACATCAAATAGAAGTTTAGGGTCCAGAATAACACCCAAATCCTTTACCTGAGAGATATTTTGTATAGTTAATCCTTCAAAATTATAAGAGTGTTCTATGATATTTCTATTTCGTGTGAAAGATATTTTGCAGCATTTATTAATATTCAGAATCAGATTATTTTCAATTGTATATTTATGAAACCTGTTGAGATCTGCTTGGATAGCCAAACAATCACTTTCGCACGAGATTTTATGGAATATTTTGAGATCATCTGCGTACATTAAAAATTTACAAGATTTAAAACATTTTGACACATCGTTTATAAAAAGATTAAATAATAATGGTGCAAGATGGGATCCTTGTGGGACTCCAGAAGTTATTTTTACGCAATGGGATTCAAACCCATTTACAACGACGCTTTGTGTCCTATCAGAAAGGTATGATTTGAACCAGGAAAGTAAGTTACCATGTACACCGATCTCAGAAAGTTTATGAAGTAAAATGGTGTGATCAATTTTGTCGAATGCTTTACTGAGATCAGTGTAGATAGCATCCACTTGCACCCGGTCGTCCATATTTTTAATTATGTAATCAGTGTACATTGCGAGATTGGTGTCAACTGACCTACCTGGAAAGAATCCATGTTGTTCTGGAATGATGTAAGATTTGAAAGTTGCGAATAAAATTTTATATATTAATTTTTCAAAAACTTTCTCAAAAATGCAAAGTTTTGAAATGGGCCGGTAGTTAATTACTGAGCTTTTATTGCCTGACTTAAAAACAGGAACAACAAAAGCTTTTTTCCATCTGGTTGGACAGTGACCTTCAGCAAGGGACTGATTATAAATGATTGTGAGGGGTGTGCTTAAGGATTCAGCGCATGACTTGATGAATATACAAGGTATGTTGTCTGGCCCTGCACCCTTATTCGTGTCTAGGGTTGAAAGAACTTTAAAAACTTCATCTGTATTAAAATTAACATTAGCAATACTAACATGGCTATTTGTAGGGTTAGATTGTAAAATATTCCCAGAATTATTCGTGTAGGTCGATTTAAAAAAATCGGAGAATAAATTGCAAATATCTTGCCCATTGCAAGCTGTATTATTATTATTATGAGTCATTATACTGGGAATATTTTGAGTTTTTGTTGTACTTTTTACGAAAGACCAGAATTTTTTGCAGTTAGTTTGTATTTGTGACTCGATATTATTTATATAGTTATTGTAGCATTCCTTTATTAAATGTTTCACTCTTTTTCGTAATAAAGAAAAATTATTGTAATAATACGGAGTATGAAAGCGCTTGAAATTTTTATGAGCTTTTGATTTTTCCTGAATTAATTTAATGAGATTTTTAGAGTACCAAAAAGGATAGGTATTAATATACACGTTTTTCTTCGGAACATAAGTTTCGATTGCATTTTTTAATATATCATAAAAATTTGAAACCATATCTTCAGTTGTTAAATTTGAAAAAACGTCACCCCATTTTATATTATTTATATATTGATTAATATTAACATAATTTGCTTTTGAGAATAAATATTTAGTTTTGCAATTAATATTGAGGGCGGAAATAGATTTAAAATCTAAATAAATTTCAATGGGTGGATGATGACAATCAATATTCGATAAGGGTGTCATACATTCTCTAATTTTTATATTTGTTATATTAGACAACACTAAATCTAATATGCGGTTATTTATATTTGTAACATTATTAAATTGAAATAAATTACAGTATGACATGCAGTCTACAAATTCAGAGGATGGGACATTATACGTGTTATAGGGTTTAAGACCCTCTCCATTATTTTGCTCAGCCCACAGTAAAAGGGGTAGGTTAAAATCACCACATATTAGAAATTTTCCTGTTTTCACATTGTCTATAATTGAGTATAAATTAGTTATGAAATTATGTAGAGCAAGACTATCTGCAGGAGGTAAATATACACAACAAATATGTAGTTCATCATGTTTGTTAGGTTGATACAATGTTACCCAAATGTCCTCCGAACTACTGCACCAGTTGTGACGTTCCTGAAATCGTAGACCCTTTTTCAATGCGATGAGGACGCCACCTCCATCAGATTTTAATGATGAAGTTGTAGATCTGTCGCGCCTGACTATGGAGTAGTCATCGGAGAGAATTTCATTGTCCAGGATGGAGTCATTCAAATTTGTTTCCGTAAGACATAAGATGTCAAAGTCACAAGATAGAGAGTTAACACGAATTTTATTCGTTTTGGACCTAAGCCCACGAACGTTTTGGTAATATACCGACAGAATCATTATTAAGGTGTAAAATTGTCCGAAAAAATAACTAGGCAGTTCGAATAAGAATGAGTAGCTTACAACAACTTAATAATGTCACTTTCACAGTTACACACGTGGGTTTTAGAAGTGTCATTTTTCTTAGCATAGATTTTACCATTTTTTGACCATATATATTTAAAGTCTTTTTGTTTTAATTCAACTCTGGCTTTATTAAATAACGCACTATTTTTAGGAGTTAAGTGTTCATTTATAAAAACTTTTTCGGCCGAACCCTCGAAATTTAAATCTGATGTAGTTAAATTTCTATGTTTTTTGAGCGAGGATATAAGGCTATCTTTAATTTTCCTAGTGGTAAATTTTACAACAATATTACGAGTCTTCGTAGCACGATTACGCATATTTTGAATTCTATGTGCGGCATCAATATCA
Source organism: Harpalus rubripes (assembly GCA_963082715.1). Lineage (NCBI taxonomy): Eukaryota > Metazoa > Arthropoda > Insecta > Coleoptera > Carabidae > Harpalus > Harpalus rubripes. Next base: position 38,131,216 of record OY720451.1, on the reverse strand, counting down.
TTATCGGTGACAGGAACGCCGACTTTCTGGCCAATATCACGAATAATATTAAATACATTCTCGTCCTTTTTCTCAGGGATGTTATGAATAATCACGTTATTTATTCGCGAATATTGTTCAAGATCATCTATTTTATCATTAAGTTGTTTTACTTTATGTTTCAAATCAGTATTTTCTTGTTTTATAAGATCGAGTTGTTTTAGTTTGTTATTCATTTGTATTAAATTTTGTTCAAAATCAGATATTTTATCGGTACAAAAGGAGACAGATTTAGTGAGTGTATCAAATTTATCATTCATTTCATCAAAGATATCACGCTTCAAATCATTTAAAAGAGATTTAATTTCAGAGAGAGAAATATTATTAGAGACACCCGTATCTACACTCATTTTAGAACATTTAGCAGATTTTTTAGTTTTACAATTTTTGCAGTACCATATTATATCTCCGGATTCAAATAATGTAGCTTGTTCATCGGTAATTTTGACACACGACGGATGAAAGCTGCGTTCGCATTCTGCGCAATCTATGCCGGGAGTTCTAATATTCACAGCCCGTTTGCAGACAGTACACGCAGGCATGATGAACTGGATGCCGAAAATCACAAAATTCACTGAATTTGCGGAGTTGATACTTGTTTAAACAAATTAACACTTTTTATCACACTCGGCCTTATATGTTGATATGATTTACATGTAAAACTCGGAATTATAGATATGGCGGTTTAAGGCACTATCATGGTACGGAAGTAGCTGATGTACTTAAAAAATCTCGTGCCATTTTGGTTAAATTAGGATAAATATCTTGATGCTTATTCCAAAATTTTAAAATGTCCTCTGCTTTATCTGATCGTTTTGTAGCTAAATATAGATAGTTTTATTTAAGAAATTTTAGCCCGATCCTGTATTAGATTTATAATTTAAAAAATATGATAATTTTTTAATACAAATTTACAAAATGTTCCAATGAAAATATGAAAAACTGTACTTTTAAAAATACAAAAAATTGTCGAGAAATCTGGGTATAATTGCCGAGAATCTCGATATGTAAGTATCGTCTCGTCTCGTGAGTTCAAAATGCTTTCTCGTCTCGTCTGAAACACTACATATAATACAGTTTCTTTTCGTTTTGGTATCTAGAATTTATACTCCGAAGACTTATACTGTTACATGAAACACCCTGTATGTATACGATGTACCCTCATAACAATGTACGTATATTTAATATATTTTGAGAAAAAAAATTTAATTAAAATTCTCCTTTAATCATATTATATTTAAAAAAAAATTATGTAAATAAATTACATATTTTATATTTATTCATCATATTTTTGTTACCAGACATTAATTATCATCACACTTAATGAAAATATTTTACTGAAAAATAATTTTGACCAGAGAAAGTATTAATGTAAAATTACATTTCTACATTAAATCTTCCGTAAAAATGAATATTTGTGTAATCAAATCTTATTAATTTTTTTCAAATTTAGTCGTTAAATTCTTATTTCAATATCCTGAATATCGCATTTCTTGATGGAATTATTTTATAAAAGAGATGAATTGACATTTTTAAATACAAATCTTGAGATGATAATCCGATATCTAAGCCAAAACAAGAACTCCGCATCGCTTGCTTATTAGATTCTGGAATTATTTTTATACAAAGAGAAAATGCGGAGAATGCGAAAAAAGGAGAAGAACAAAATAGCTACCATTGTTTCAGTAGCAACTTTTAATTCGTCCGGAATATAAACCCGTTATAAAACATTACTCAATGCGCACTTCAACAGACAAACAATAAATATTTGTTCAACACTCTTTTCAAGTTTGCACTTTTTACTTCTATTAAATGTGATGAGTTGCATGAAAAATAAGTTATATGAAATAAAATAAAAGTTATTTTCACTATCATCAAATAGAAAATTTAGATTCATTATGTATGTTGTAATACTTTTTTACGCCTCTTAAAAAAGTACACTTTTTTCATTAAAATGGGTTTAAAAAGTATGTCTTTTTAACCTCCCCCTACCCTTAGTACGGGAGGTATAGGGATTGTGCTAAACATCGCATATGGAGATTTTGGTAAATGACCACGTTTTAAAGTCCCTAGAATCTGATTTTAATATTTTCACGATGATGTCTGTGTATGTATGTGTGTATGTGTGAATCCTCCGCTCTAACTCAAATACTATTATTCGAAAAGTTTTGAATCCTTATTTTTATCGTGTTTTAATATGGAAAGAACCTATTAGATTTTGGTTTATTTAATCATGTCAAACAATATAGGATACACAAGTAAATAAAAATAAAATAAGTCATTCACTCGTTCCTTGAATTTGTCTACTTGCTTAGATTTTAACTTTAAATTTTATTTTTTCGAGATTAGTTTTTATAAAATTTAAAGATTATTAATTTTCTACAGGTTTGCATTAATATTTTTTCTATATATTTTACGGATAAATTTATAAAATTATTTATAATTTAAATCCCGGAGCCTACTCTTTAACCAAACACAACTCTTTGGTTACACAGTTCATATCTCAAATATATGTTACTGACAGATAAATGCCACTGTCAAAGAACTTATCATTTCAAATTAATAATAGTAACGTTTTAAAAAGAAAATAGTAGTTTTGGATTATATTTTAATATAGTTTTTCATTAAAATCTATTATAGGCTTCAAATAAAGTACCATTTTTGAAAATTATGAAATGACCAAAAAAGGAGGTGCACAACTAGACGTTATAGAAGTCTTAAATACAAAATTTCAACTTTCTACGGCTTACCGTTTTTGAGTTATGCGAGATACGTCCGTACGTACAGACGTCACGACGAAATTAGGCAGAATGGATTCAGGGATGGCCAAAATGGATATTTCCGTTGAAATCTGGAAACCGAAATTTTTCGCGAATACAATACTTCCTTTACTTTGTACAAGGAAGTAAAAAACTCGTGAACAAACGATATACTTTACTCACTTGTTACATAAATAACTATTATTTGTTGTACATCAATAAACACAGAGAAAATAAATAACAACCGCAGTTTGCCTGTGTATTTCGGTGAATAAAAAACTTATAATATATTTTATTATGATTAATGGCCTATTATGTAGAACCTTTGTCAAACTAATTTTTAATGTACACATAAATGTACTATAGGTACACAAAAGGTCAGTAAAACTTTTTAGACTTTTATTGGTAGATAAGATATTTTCTTTCAAAAATAAAACAATTCACTAAAAACTTGTATACGTTTACAATCGAATTGTAATTAAATTAATTAAAATCATGGCAATTTGTTTTCAAATAGCTGTTTTTCAAATTTGTGTTTAGATTAAAAACATAAATATTTAAATAAAAATTAATCTTAAATCAAGTATTTACTTCGTTGTACTGCTTTTCAAAATTGTTATTATTATACAAGATATAATTAATATTAAAATGTCTTGTTTCCTTTTTCATAAATCAAAAATTTTCCTTACATTGCGCAAATTCTTTAAAAATATTTAAAATTATTATAGATAGGTACTTTTCATTCGTAATTTACTTTATAAACATTCGTGGATTTGATATTGTGTCATCATAGTTTCATAGACACACACAATTATAGTTACGCACACGCGCGTTGTAAGTAAAATATAGACGCAAAGCCTAAGCATATTCAAGTTCAGAGCAGCCACTGTTTATTGTAACATAATCAACATTACCCACAATAATTTTAAAACTGACACTAAGCTTGCAACAGATGTTTTTTGATTTAAAAAGTATGGTACGAGCCCTATCCTGCATTAGTTCACACAGTTGCCTAATTTGCTTAAAAAAATTAAACTGCCACTGTGGGTAGTTGAAGTGGGCAAGTCGCGTAGGAAGTGGGCAGTTTGGGTGAACAGCTTGGGTGGACAAGTTGCGTAGGAAGTTTGGTTGGGCAGGTCGCGTGAGCAGTTTGGATGGTTAGTGGACAGATTGCGTGGGCAGTTGCGTGAGCAATGCCCACAAATTAATCAAAGCTAAAAATTGAAGTTGTTTTATTTTACACTGCTAATTTAACTGAGTAATGCCAGGTTTCACCAACATGAAATAAAACTTCGAATAGCTTATTCGTCGAATAAGTGAGAAATATCGCATCAAAATATAACAGAATAAATTTCGTCATGGTTTCGATGCGATATTTTTCTTCTCTTATTCGACGAATAAGCTATTCGGAGATTTATTTCAAGTTGCTGAGACCAGCTATAATAGAATTAAACACACACATACAACTTATAAGGGACGAGGCTCGTATAAATAATAAAATATTCTAAATTAAGTCTTGAAACTATGGCGTAGATAAAATATAAATAAATTGTATTTAATAATATTTATTCTGTTAAACTAAAAACATGTGACAAAATTCAAGAAAAAAAAAATAATTGGAAAATGTGGGATAACCCCATGGCAGGGTGAATAAATTAGATATTATCAGAAAGTACTTCAATTCACTAAGCCATTACCTGTGTGGTGGTGCCTAACAGATTTTAAAATACTTGTAATAATATAACAGTTTCTAATGCGCGGAAATAAGTTTCTACATGTATCTAATGCAGGGTTTATGCAGCATGTAAATTTTGTCACTAAGTTAAGAAATTAAATTAAAATGATGTCATTTATGCAGTATATTAAAATTAAGTATTTTATGTTTGACATTTCGTATAATCTGTATTATATGTGAAATTGAAATATTTGAATAAAATTTGTTCGTCTCTTGTTTCTAATTCTATGGCTAATGCTATTAAATTCTAATTCCGTCAATTTTCAAATTTTATTTCTGCAGTTATGAAGTAGCCAAAATGAATTTTTGTGTATTGATTCGGATGTAGAAATATTGCTTTACAACATCCATTTGAAACTAAAAGAATTAGGAGACCTTTTGTGTATCTAATACATTTATATGTATGTGTACATTAAAAATCAGTTTGACAAAGGTTTCACATAATAGATTATTAATCATAATGAAAATATATTATAAGTTTTTTATTCACCGAAGTACACAGGCAAACTGCGATTGTTATTTATTTTCTCTGTGTTTATTGATGTACAACAAATAATAGTTTATGTAACAAGTGATTTAAGTACATCGTTTGTTCACGACATGCATAAAAACATTTTTTTACGTCTGCAATAAAAGTATTAAAAACAGGCCATATCGTTTCATTATTTCACTCCACAGCGTTAAAAAAGCAGGTGAACTTTTTTCACACTTTCATGTATAAGAAAATCTGATGTGGCTACACTATACCTCCCACCATTTGATTTTTATTAATTTAAATATATATTATCTATTTACTTGTACTGGATACTATACTAAGTTCCACTCCATATAACTATGGTTCTGTTTACTATTTTCTTTTTAAAACGTTACTATTATTAATTTGAAGTGATTAGTTCTTTGACACTGACATTTACCTGTCAGTTACATATATTTGAGATATGAACTGTGTAACGAAGGAGTTGTGTTTGTTTAAAGAGTAGACTCCGCGATTTAAATTATACCACAGGGGTAAATTTTGTGCCATTTTAAAATTCGAAATATTTGGCGTCGGTCGGGATCGAACCCGGTTCCCCAGATTCGCTACCAGACCCTCAGGCACGCGGCCACGAGACCCCATATATTATATATATATATATATATATATATATATATATATATATATATATATATATATATTTAAATTTTATAAAAAAATCTCAAACCTAAAAATAACATTTAAAGGTATTTTTCGAAAAAACTATTTTGAGCTTTAAGTAAAGTGCCATTTCCGATTATCTGATTTACACCAAAATCTAAGCAAGCAGACAAGTTTAAGGAACGAGTGAATTCAATTAATTATCTAGATCTCACACTAACTAAAACGAATAACAAAATTGAATACAACAAATTAAAAAGAAATATTTTAACTGATTGTTGAATTAAAATGTTTGTTGATAATATAATTACAAATTTTTCAAACAAACATTTTAAATCAACGGTCAACACAAAACTTTCTTTTTAATATTAGTTTAATATTATGTTTGTTCAATTTATACGATTGTTGATATTTTCTAAACAAACGTAAAAATTCAAGTGTCATAGAAATGAAGTAACGTTTATATGAATGACTTAAATTGACCCTTTATTTCCACGACACATGAATTAAAACGATTGTTTATTTCAGTGATATTTGAATTACATTGTTTGTTTAATTCTACGATACATACATTAATATGACTGTTGATAATTTTAAAACAATCAATTTAATTAGCGCCGTAGAGTATATTTCAAGAACTATTTGCAATTCGGCCATTCTTTCACAGATCACCTTCGTAATTTTTAACAGATAGTTATAATTTATTAGTGACGCTAGATCACGAAGATGAGTATAAGAGTATATGTGTGTAATATAATGAATATTTAATCAAATAATAATTTCCAAAATTTTAACACAATTATTTGATAAAAGTTTTTTTTTGTTTTATATTACACAGGTGATCGGTGGAGCCATATGTGAAGGAATGGGCGCATTGCAAATACTTCTTGAAATAGACACAACGGCGCTAATTAAATTGATAGTTTTAAAATTATCAACAATCATATTAAATCATGTATCGTAAAATTAAACAATCAATTTAATTCAAGTATCACAGAAATAAACAATCGTTTTAATTCATGTGTCATGAAAATAAAGGGTCTATTTGATTCATTCCTACAAATGTTACTTAATTTCGACGATACTTCAATTTTTACGTTTGTTTAGAAAATATCAACAATCATATAAATTGATCAAACATAAAATTAAACTAATATTAAACAAAAAGTTTTGAGTTGTTTGTTGAATTAAAATGTTTGTTTGAAAAATTTGTAATTGTATTATGAACAAACATTTTAATTCAACAATCAGTTTAAATCTTTCTTTTTAATGAGAGTTTATTTTTACGATACATTAATTTTTCCGACTGTTTTAAAATGTCCCATACCATAGATTAATTATCATCACACTTCATGAAAATAGTTTACTGAAAAATAATATTGACCAGAGAAAATATTAATGTATAATTACATTTCTGCATTAATTCTTCTATAAAAATGAAGATTTGTATAATCAGATCTTATTCTTTTTACAAATTTAGTCGTTAAATTCGTATTTCAATATCCTGAATATCGCATTTCTTGATGGAATTATTTTATAAAAGAAATGAATTGACATTTTTAAATACAAATCTTGAGATGATGATCCGATATCTAAGCCAAAACAAGAACTCCGCATCCCTTGCTTATTAGATTCTGGAATTATTTTTATACAAAGAGAAAATGCGGAGAATGCGAAAGAAGGAGAAGAACAAAATAGCTACCATTGTTTCAGTAGCAACTTTTAATTCTTTCGGAATATAAACCCGTTATAAAACATTAGGTACTCAATGCGCACTTCAGCAGACAAAAAATAAATATTTGTTCAACATTCTTTTCAAGTTTGCTGTATAAAACTTTACAATTTAATACCAAAGAAGATAAAGTAAACACTTTTTACTTCTATTAAATGTGATTAGTTGCGTGAAAAATAAGTTATATAAAATAAAATAAAAGTTATTTTCACTATCATCAAATACTACAGTTTTGAGGTGCTGGAAAACAAGTTTACAATAAATATGGAGTCTTCGTATAACAATTAATTTATACAATTAAGTTTGGTTCTATTGATTGTGTGGATTTATATACTTTTTATTATATTTATATATATATATATATATATATATATATATATATATATATATATATATATATATAGGGTGGTAGGGTGGTGACTTGAACGACGCAGCATAGGGGTTTCAATGGTAAAATCTTAATGTGCAGTTATTTGTTTCCCTAATTATTTTAGAGCAAAATTGTATTTAGGTTTTTGCTACAGGAAAAAATACTGCATGCGAATATGCTAATGATTATTATTTTTCAATTTCCGGAACCGTAAAAATAGTCGAAAATAATAATAACATTTTTGCAAAAATCATAGATGCCATGAAACAAAAGCGCAATAATCTGTAACTACTTAAAGAAATCTTAAATTTCGTTTTCGTCAAATTTCATTATTGTAATTTACTATTACATTGTTGTCATCAACACTAAAGGTGGTTTCTTTATCCTTGACTTGAATATATATATATATATATATATATATATATATATATATATATATATATATATATATATATATATATATATATATATATATATATATATGGTTTCAGTTTTCAGTCAAAATTACGCAAAACTGTTTACATGCAGATTTCAAAACAAGTTTAAAAATTGATTTGAAACCAGTTTCGGCGCATGCGCATTTAGCTGATGTAAGTGAGAGATCCTCTTCACTCCAAATACTTCGTATTGCTATTATTCCAATTATTTTTTATACTTCATACCACTGCGCACTAAAACTACACAACTGTCAGTTTATATGAAGGTTAGTAACACAAAGCGACAGAAACGTTATGCTCTGTACGCATGCGCAGTATCGAAACTGAATTTTAAGTGTTTACATGAGTAGTTTTGAAACTAGTTTTCAAGTCCAACCCATGAATTTTAGTTTGGGTTTGAGATAATTCAAAACCGTGTTGACACTGTATACATTGCGTTTTCAAAACTGAAAACGTTTTAAAAACGGTTTCTAAACTGCATGTAAACTCAGCAAAATAATTTTAAAACAATCAATTTAAAAGGCGATGTCATATAAATTCATGTATCGTAAAAATAAACTTTTATTAAAATGAAAGATATAAATCGATTGTTGTATTAAAATGTTTGTTGATAATATAATTACAAAATTTTCTAACAAACATTTTAAATCATCAGTTAATACAAAAGTATCTTTTCAATAATTCTTTCGTTCTACTCGTAAATTAGTTGAATTTATATGATTGTTCATATTTTCTAAACAATTGTAAAAATTCAAGTATCGTAGAAATGAATTAATATTTATAGGAATGAATTAAATTGACCCTTTATTTTCACGACACATGAATTAAAACGATTGTTTATTTGTATGATACTTGAATCAAATTGTTTGTTTAATTCTACGATACATGAATTAATATGACTGTTAATAATTTTAAAACAGTAAATTTAATTAGCGCCGTCGTGACTATTTCAAGAACTATTTGCAATTTATTTAATTTATTTAATCCTTCATCAGGATGCTGTAAAGTTAAACAGAAATGTAACAAACAGTGCTAAGTAGTTAACATTTAGTATAAAAACTTACAATAATATGAAGTTGAGCTTAACAATAGCTTCATTGGAAAACATGAAAATATAGGTGGTTTATTACAGTTTTGAGGTGCTGGAAAACAAGTTTACAATAAATATGGAGTCTTCGTATAACAATTAAGTTTGGTTCTATTGATTGTGTGTTCATCGTACTGATGAATTAATGTGGATTTATATACTTTTTATTATATATATATATATATATATATATATATATATATATATATATATATATATATATATATATATATATATATATATATATATATATATATATATACCAGCGCTTTTTTGGGCGAACTAAGGACTTTAGAAAAAAAAATATTATACACAAGAAATGATCAAGAATAAGGGGCTAATTTATTAATAATAACAAACCGAAAATTCGACCAGTGGTTTTCAAACGGCAGTACAAAATTATATTTTTTTAAATGGTATCCTGTATAATTTTTTAGCCCATTAGATAGAGATTTTTTTCTGATTTCAACGATATAAATATGGTATAGGGTTGTTTAACAATTATTTTGAGTAAAATGATATTAAAAATAATATTATAATATTATAATAGGCTATGCAATACACAGGGCTGTTGCCTAGTAACGCTAGTAGTAAACCCATTTTTTATTACATTATTTCTAGTTTTTAATATTATTTTTCTCGAAATAATTATTATATGACCCTATGCTGTATTTATATCGTTGAAATCAGAAAATAATATTCTATTTAAAGGGCTAAAAATTATGTAGGGTGCTATTTAGAAAAATATAATCTTGTTCTACCGTTTGAGAACCACTAGTTGAATATTCGGTTTGTTACTATTGATACATTATCCCCTTATTCTTGATCATTTTTGGTATAAAACATTTTTCTCTAAAGTTGTTAGTTCGCCCAAAAAAGCGGTGGTTGTTGTAAAGCAAACATCCTATATATATATATATATATATATATATATATATATATATATATATATATATATATATATATATATATATATATATTCAAAATTTAGGTGTGGTAGGCTGGTAGTTATGAGTGATGTGTTTGTTATACAAAGACTCCATAATTATTGTAAACTTGTGTTCCAGCACCTCAAAACTGTAATAAACCACCTATATTTTCATGTTTTCCAATGAAGCTATTGTTAAAGTCAACTTCATATTATTGTGTTTTCATAATAAATGTTAACTACTTAATAGCACTGTTTGTTACATTTATGTTTAACTTTACAGCATCCTGATGAAAGATTAAATAAATCCGAAAGCTTGAAGAAATAATCTAGAACGAGCTCTACTTTCTTGCCCGTTCACTGAAATACTACGAAAATTATATATATATATATATATATATATATATATATATATATATATATATATATATATATATATATATATATATATATATATATATATATATATATATATATAGGGTAGTGACTTGGACGACGCAGCATAGGAGTTTCAATGGTAAAATCTTAATGTGCAATTATTTGCTCCCGTAATTATTTATTAAGGTTTTGTTACAGAAAAAAATACTGCATCCGAATATGCTACTGTTTATAATTTTTCTATTTCCGGAACCGCAAAAATAGTCGAAAACAATAATAACATTTTTACAAAAATCATTGATGCCATGGAACAAAAATTTAAATAAAAGCGCAAACATCTGTCGCTACTTAAAGGAATCTTAAATTTGGTCAAACTACATTGTTGTAATCAACAACTATTACATCGTTGTCATCAACTACAATAAAGATTTTTTCATTTTCCCCGTTTTAAACAAAAGTGCAAACATCTGTGAAAGATCCTAGACGTTTAAAATTATTTTCAAGCCAAGGATAAAGAAACCACCTTTAGTGATGATGACAACAATGTAATAGTTAATTACAATAATGTAATTTGACGAAAACGAAATTTAAGATTTTTTTAAGTAGTTACAGATTATTGCGCTTTTGTTTCATGGCATCTATGATTTTTGCAAAAATGTTATTATTATTTTCGACTATTTTTACGGTTCCGGAAATTGAAAAATAATAATCATTAGCATATTCGCATGCAGTATTTTTTCCTGTAGCAAAAACCTAAATACAATTTTGCTCTACAATAATTAGGGAAGCAAATAACTGCACCTGATTTTACCATTGAAACCACTATGCTGCGTCGTTCAAGTCACCACCCTATATATATATACTACGTTTGCATGCAATTTTGAAAATGGTTTCAGTTTTCAGTCAAAATTACGCAAAACTGTTTACATGCAGTTTTCAAAACAAGTTTAAAAATTGATTTGAAACCAGTTTCGGCGCATGCGCATTTATCTGATGTAAGTGACAGATCCTCTTCACTCCAAATACTTCGTATTGCTATTATTCCAATTATTTTTTATACTTCATACCACTGCGCACTAAAACTACACAACTGTCAGTCTATATGAAGGTTAGTAACACAAAGCGACAGATACGTTATGCTCTGTACGCATGCGCAGTGTCAAAACTGAATTTTAAGTGTTTACATGAGTAGTTTTGAAACTAGTTTTTAAGTCCAACCCATGAATTTTCGTTTTGGTTTGAGATAATTCAAAACCGTTTTGACACTGTATACATGGCGTTTTCAAAACTGAAAACGTTTTAAAAACGGTTTCTAAACTGCATGTAAACTCAGTAATATATATATATATATATATATATATATATATATATATATATATATATATATATATATATATATATATATATGCACAGAGTGTTAATTAAAAAGCGGGCCATAGACGTTTAACATGAGAAATCAGTTTTTCCTTGCGCAAAAGTTCCCAATTAATTTTAGACAAAAGTGTTTCAAATAAAAGTTGTAGATAATGAAATTATACACCAGCATCACTAAACAGGTTTTTTTTGCATGTTTAGTAACCTGTAAAATCCGAATTGAAATTCTATAAATATTACTCATTTGTAGTTACAGCCATGGAATTTAAACAAAATTACAAAGAAATGCATATCATTTGAACTGTCAGAAATTCGATTTTCAAATAAAAATTACTGTCAGTCTTTCAAACTATTTTGTTTTTATAATCTACATCTAAATTATTGCATAGATTTTATTTATTTTTATTTTGTAGCAAAATCGAAATTCTGACAATTCAAACGATATGCATTTCTTCGTAATTTTGTTTAAATTTCATGGCTATCACTACAAATGAGTAATATTTATAAAATTTCAAATTGGATTTTACAGGTTACTAAACATGCAAAATAAAATCTATTTTTTGTGCAACCGGACGCGAAATAAGCATTTCGCAGCCGCAATACAGGCCGCGAAATTAAATTTGGCGACCGTTGTTATGGTAACGGCCGCGAAATTCATTTCGCGGACGTTGTCATGGTAGCGGCCGCGAAATTAGGTAAATAATCACTTTGACACTTGAAAATTGCATGGTTTTGTTTATCAAATGTTAATCTCATAGCCACCGTGAAGCTAACTTTCTATATACAATGTAACTGTTTAAAATTAATAAAATTTGTAATTACATATTTTTTACGGTTGCACAAAAAATATTGTGTACACCTTGTCCGCGAAATCCTTTAGCGCCCTCGAGATTGTCTTGTCTCGGCCGCAAGCGGCCTCGGCGACAATTTTTCTCTCGGTACGCTAAAGAGTGATTTCGCGGCCTTGATATACAAATAACTATTGTGATACTGGCGTAGAATTTAATTCTCTACAACATTTATTTGAAACATATTTGTTTAAAATTAAATGGGAAGTTTTGCGCAAGGAAAAACTGATTTCCCATGTTAAACGCCTATGGCCCGCTTTTTAATTAACGCCCTGTATATGTATATATATATATATATATATATATATATATATATATATATATATATATATATATATATATATATATATATATACGTATGTATGTATGTACACTGACCGACCGGAAAACGGGCCACCATATTTTAGTAAATTGTTATTTTGTTTATTTTGTATAATGGACCTTTTCAATGTAACGGCTATCTCTTTCTATCGTTGCAAATAGTACGAAAATAGTCCGAACAACTGCCAGTTGGGTTGTCAAACGGAACGTCAAAAATATTAAAGTCATTAAAATACCTGTATTCTCAGTGAAAATTTGCATCGTTAGACATTTTAACTTCAATAAAAGCTTTTGTAACTTATTACGATAAAAATTTTCTAAAGTTATTTGAGATATTCTCACATTTTATGTCTAGGTTTTTTAGAAACAAATGCCATAGATCTCAGTTACTATGCGCAGATCCCCATTGCGCATATCTTCTATCTCTTTAAATGGAAAAGGTCTATTATAAGTTATTTTTAATTAGAGTATACAAAAGATTAATTTGCATTATTAAAAGATAGTTTTGGGTATCTAGATACGCAACTTTGTCTTCTTTAATCTTCGAGTAACGCGACCATGGAAGCTATAGTTTCTGCGCTTACGCGCTTAGTAATATTTCGAACGCATGTAAATGATAAATAAATAAATAATACAATCATTAAACAAGCGAGCACTCATGGTTGAGACCACGGTATAAGAAGCTAAGGTAACGCCACAGGCTGTATTTCGCGGTCAAACATAGTACACTTAGTTCCATGCATGTTCGCAGTGGCGGTAGTGCAGTTCAATTCTTGGTTGGTGTTTGGTTTATAAGATAGTTGTTTGATAAGTTCAACGTCATTATTTAATTGTTTTGTGATTGAATTGCCTCAAATTTAAGGTAAGAACAAAGTAGAATAAGCATTTTTTGTGTGTCATTATCTGAGTAACTAATTTAACATAATTTTGTTACAATTGCATTACTGAGATCTCAACATAATCCAATTTAACTGCAAAATTGTAAGCTTTAAAGTATAATTCACTTATAATTATATTCATAGGTATAAATATCTATGAATAAATATAAAATTTAAGTATAATTGCACATGAAATATCTAGAGTGGATATGGTGGAAGTCATATAATATACAGTGGCGGATTGTCGCCTGTAGTCAGTCGGATATTAGTCTGCCGCCTAAATCCAACAACAATTATAATAATTTATTTTTGCCTAATTAGTACTGTTATTTATTATTGTAATCTTTATTGTAATAAAAAAATTATGTTGTAATTGGAATAAATACATACAAGAACTATTATTATAATCAATTTTTTTATGTGATTGAACATTTTCGTTGTTGGAATCACATTCTTATTATTATAATCAAGCATTTCTTTGTTACAATTAAAAACCATTTTATAAAATCCTAAAGGGGTATAATTAAAGTAATTCTTCGGAAATCTGCCACTGTTAATCTTACCATGAATTGGGGAGCCCCAATTATTTAAAATTCTTCAACCTTTAACATGCACCGATTTCGACTCTTAGCCTTCATTGGGATGATAATTCCAGTGGAGTCAAAACCGCTAAATCTGAAATCTGACTGCTTCCTAGTAAGTTTTAATTATGTTATAATCTAAATTTACAATTTTAGAACAGAAAATATAGAAACCGCACATGTTTCGTATCCAACTGCAAGTCAGGATATTGATCTTCGAGTGAAAAAGTGTCATTATTTTCTATACTCACCAAAAGATAAAAGATAGTATAGGTACAATAATTTGCGAAATATGTTTTTAACGATGTTCTTTGTGCGTTTATTTTTCCTTTTGTTTTTAAATACTGTAATCTCAAATTATCTACGAAACCCAGTTTCTACTAAAAATGTTTATATTCGTAAGTTGATACAACTGTATTTCATAGTTTGAAAATTAAATTTATTACTTGTCTTAATATTTCTTACTGTATTTAATTTGTTTGTTGCCCACGGTGTAAGAACATTGTTCGTTTACCGTGATCTTTTTATATCATATTTGCTTGAATCACTTTTCTTTTTTAAGTTAAATTGCTGAAAATAATATTATTTAATGTTTTCTTGCTATAATATGAATTAATTTATTTTTATTAAACAGTTTTATATAAATAGATTTTATTACATATTATGTTTATACATAGTTTTAGAAATATTACATAAAATATGTTATCTTTTTTATATTTTCCACGCTTTTTAAGCATCCAAGACGTGCAGCGCCACAGCGGGATAACGGAGAACCAAGTGTATTCCGTCTGACCGCGTTAGTAGCACAGGAAACATAGCGTTACCTTAGCTTCTTATATCGTGGTTGAGACTATTTGAGGAAGTTAGTAGATATGACTATACTTGCTCCTTTCGCTGTGTGTCGCCACACGATTGTGTCGTCGCTGACAATGGATGAAATCAATGAGAAACAGGAATAATCCATGGAATTGTGTCCTTAATAATTTCGAACTAAAGTTTCTAAAAATTTCGTTGCGATAAGTTCTACGCATATTGGGCTTATACTATCGCCATAATCCAATAAAAGTTAACGAATATGCATTGAACTAAAATATGAGCAATTTTAGGTTGCCGATAATAGGCAAGATGACGAGTATTCTATCCCATGAATGTATGTTTCCTTAAAAGAAGGGAATTACGTTACTTAAAGTTTGAATCAAATATAGATACGTTTGGTTATTAGATTAACCAGTTCTTCATCCACATATTTATTGAAAATATGGATATTCATTGTAACAACATACGTAACACACGTTTGTTAACAGAGAAGTATGATTTTGACATAAGTGACACCTGCTCTATAATCTAACGTTTCAAACGCAAACATTGGTTATTTTTGGCTACGACTGTGTTCTAACACATGCTGTCGAATGGGTTGCTCCCAGAAAATTGTGGATAGCGAAAAAGTTGCCCAACACACATCGGGCAACTATTCCCGTTAACGGCAATAAATTGCTATTACGTTGTACCGTACGATACGACCTTTATCCTCGTCAGCCCCAGATCACAGTATAAAAAGTATTATACATTGGGGAACTCGATTCTCTGTCACAGCGCACATGCGTCAATCAGCGCAACGAGAACATGGCTTTTCTTTAGTTAGGAACATGAGCGTAGAGTTTAACTTTTATCACAAATAAAATATTCAATACAAATATTTATTTGTACATGAAATATATTGAATGGTCATATATTTTAAATTTATAACAATTTAGCTAAATTTCAGTATATTTCGTATATAAAATAAGGGTCAAGAAATATGCATCCGTATCTGCCTGTTGATATCGCCGCCTATGGCATTGTTTTCAATGATTCTGACAGAAGGTGGGAATATAATAGTCTTGAACGATAATAAAATCGCAAACAAAAATTTGTGTATAACTTGTAAAAATACATCATGTTGTATACTGCTATTATACTAAAACTATGAAAAATACTTTTTATTTGTATTGTATAACTGGTTGTAGTATAATACGATATTATACTTTGCGGTACCATTTTAATTGGCGCCACTACGCGCAACAGAAACATGGCGGCTTCATTCAAGGTCACTCAATTTGGTATCAAAACTTCAAAGGTGCCGACACAGAGTTTCGCTACTGGTGCCCAGATCACACATACGTATTCTAATCCAAAACTAGGCATGTTTTGCCATCTATTGATGTGCCCAGAACTATAATTCGTTGTTATTTATTTTATCCATCATGAGATGTCACTAATAAAATTTGTACACATGTGTGTACCTTGGTTCAAATTTATTTTCTACACAAATGTGGATGTAGGAATCTTACCAGTTCAAAGTACATTTCCTTTTTTTCTCTATAGTAGATCAAAAAATAAAGTTAACCGACGAGCAGTTCTTGAAAATAATGACTGTTATGCCACTTATGATGAAGACGAATATGCAGGCCCGTGGAGAGCCGTTACGGGCCTTGGGGTAAAATCAAACTACCGGGCCCTAGATCCCCCCCCACAATAAAGAATTACTATACTTTTCATTTAAATATTTTCAATATTTTATTCATCAAGGTAACATAAAATAAAAACAAAATATTCATGGGTAACCTTGTTTAAGACAGTACTACCCCCCTTGCTCCTAAAGATGCCCCATACGACTGCGGGCGAAACGTTGAGCTCTGACTCAAAATATGACACAGTCCATTCCCGGAAAACGAATATTTCTCAAAATATTCATTGTCTAGGATTATCAAAAATTAAATAATAATTATGACCAGAAAGTAAACTGTGCTGTCACTCGCTTTTTTTACCTAATATTATTATTTTATATTTTTATTTATTTATAATAAAAGATTTTAACAGTACAAAAATTTATATAAAAGTGGTAGCGCCGGGCCCTATCGGGCCCGGGCCCTGGGGTTCTTGCCCCGTCTGCCCCCCCTTCTCGTCAGGCCTGCGAATATGATCCAGGTGATTAGGCCTGGGATGATGACTCTTCAGACTCAGATTCTAACGACGGTGGCGATGCAATCGTTTAAAATTAAGCAAATCAAGATCAGGGAAGAGGATCTAGTAATTCCTTTGGTGGCAATGAATCACTAGGTACTGAATTATACTCAACCAGTCTCGACATAACAGTCACTGTTTTTAAGAAATTAAATCAACTGCTCGTCGTTTAACTTTGTTTTTCGATCTACTATAGATAAAAGAAGAAATTGTAATTTAAACTGGTGAGATTCCTACATCCACTTTTGTGTATAAAATAAATTTATTCTAGGGCCCAACACAAATGTGTTCAAATAAAATTGAATAATATTTTTTTTGGCAAAGTTTATTTGTGTAAGATCATATTTAAAATTTACCACGCCATCTTCATCATTTTGCAAAACAACCTGTGCTAGATGACTACATATCAATTTTCCGTCAACGCGTCAACCTGTCGTCACTATTTCATCACTGCTAGTGAGTTTCGAACGACAACTTGAATTGATTGTTGATATAGGCTATCCAAGCAGCTGTTCCGTGTCGCTGGTCGCGCCATCTGATGGATTTCCTTTTAAATATTTATGGGAGGGATTTATTACGTGTAGAATGGCGTTTTATATATACACGAACCATTTTCTCAGTTTAAAATATATTTGAAGCACCACTTGAAATAGAAAATACGTGTGTTATCATAAGCTGTGATTTTGAAATCGTCGACATATCTTATACGTTTGCGCGATAAATTCGCGCCAGTGTGAGGACTGTCAGACTATCTCTACTTGTCACTGTGTACTTTTAGTCGACGACAATTTGGAAAATATTTCCCGTTGATTTGGGAGAACCGTTAGTTAATATACAATTTGTGTATTCCATTTATTTACATGTTTGTTGAACTTTGACGTATATTTTTGTCAAGATCAGCATCCTTCGTGCGCTTTGTATAAAGTTGTCTACTAATAATTTATCGTAGATCTCATAAATATTGTACAATTATACATTTTACATTCAATAGCATGTATATTTCATAGATATTTTATTTTTCATTATTGTTATCAAAGGCACACAGATATGTATTGTCCCATAACCTATTTTGAATCGAAGTATTTTGTTCCTAAGTTATAAATATTAAACTTAATTTTTCATTTGATAAAACCACAAAATATATAAACGTTAAACTTATGTTGTGTGCTTGAGAAATATGAAATCAGATTTTTAATAAAATTCAACTGTACAGGTGTCTCATTTTCAATGTTTTTCTAAGGTATCTCGGGTAATATGAATCATAGATCAAAACCGTTTGCACATTCCATTGTCAACTTTTCCAGAAAAGTTTAATAGTCACCACAGGAATTTTCGATCTTCTTTTGTTTCTGAGCTACAGGCAAAAACTCGTTTTTCGTTCATTTTGAAAATGTATCATATCTTATTTATTATGATAGTTAGAGAAAAATTGTTTTTACAAAAATTTTACTGTTTATTAGATAGTATAAAATGGAGTAATTATATTTTTTTGAAAACTTAGTAATTCTCGAGATATAACACAAACTTATGATTTTTTAAATGGGAACCTATGTTGAAAATAGTCTCGTCTTTTTGCTTAATTTATAAGCTTTTCAATCATATATAATAAGTCTACATTCTTTTGTTTTAAATATTAATAAAAGACGAATTATTAATTTATTGGATTGAAAATATTGGAAATAATTAAGAAACAATTAAAAAAATTTATTACAGATCAATATTCGTTTATTTTGATTCTATATCTATTAATTGTGTTCCCAAAATTATTCTTAACTAATTATTTCTGGGTTAGTTAAATTACTATTTATTTACGTTATAGTTGGCTTTGACACAATCCGAAAAAAACGGTTTAATATGCCTTCGAAGTAAATAAATAAAAAAAATTAGTAAAACTGAAATATATACTACTCGAAATATGCAAATGATGATATGTAAGAGGTTTTTTCATTTGTTTCTTAATAATTTACAATATTTTCACCCCAATAAATTAATAATTCGTCTTTTATTAATGTTTAAAACAATAGAATGTAGACTTGTTATATATCATTGCTAAGCTTGTAAATTAATCAAAAAAACGAGATTATTTTCAACATAGGTTTCCATTTAAAAAATCATAAGTTTGTGTTATATCTCGAGAATTATTAAGTTTTCCAAAAATCTAATTACGCCATTTTATTCCATCTAAAAAACGGTAAAATTTTTGTAAAAACTATTTTTCTCTAACTATCATAATAAATAAGATATAATACATTTTCAAAATGAGCAAAAAACGAGTTTTTGTCTGTAGCTCAGAAACAAAAGAAGATCGAAAATTCCTGTGGTGACTATTAAACTTTTCTCAAAAAGTTGACCCTGCAATGTGTAAACGGTTTTGATCTATCGTTAATATTACACGAGATACCTTAAAAAAACAACGAAAATGAGACACCCTGTACTTATGTCACTCGACGAACCGATGGTATCCATTTTTGTCGCCTTACCTGTTCCCAAGGTTAATAAGGGAAGGAGTAAAAGTGAATCTTATTATCCCCGTCATATTTGGATTTGCACTCTACAACACAACAAGTCTGATAGTTTTTTTCCACGGTTTTCGTACTCATATTTACACGTGTTTACGAGCTGTCATCCCAATTTCCTCCCAGACCTAGTGTTAAAAATCCGCGAGTGGCGCGACGATACGTACTTGGTTAGCCTATAGCCAATATTACTTGCAGATAACTTCATTGCATTTCGTATGCAGAGGCGTGCAACATGAAATATTTATAGACACACATTTTAACTTAAAAATAAGAGTAATTTATTTGAAAATTATGTTTCTTTCTAAATAATGCCTTTCTGAAAGATTTATGTTCTTCACATATGTTTTTGCAAAATTCAAAAACATAGACAACTATAAACCAAGGAATAATAATTTGATTTAAACGGCAACGCCACTGGGTAAATATTAGCACACAGGGCAGTGTAGTAGATAATTAGATATCTGTAATTCTACGACATATGTCATTTATTATTTATAGTGTGTTGGAAAGTAATGCCACTATTTACATATATCTGTCACCTAACATAAATTAAATAGACAGGTCAAATAATCTTTCTCTTTCTAATACAAAATGTTGCTAAGCTACCGCTGTAAAGTGATGTGTATTCTTTCTTCGAACAAATGACCTTGAATAGTCATCTTTCGTGAATAATAGTTTAGACAAGTATCACGCGCCATAAGCTGGGGAGAAAATATTAAAAGTTTGTACACAAATGTGTTCAGGGGGATCGTCGAGGTTATAGCTCAGACTACTCCCCGTGCGATTACCATTTATTCGGACCAGTCAAAGAGGTATTGAGAAGGCAACGATTCGAAAATAGCGAGCACGTGGCATCATTTGTGTGTAAATGTCTTCGGACACGTCCCACTTGCTTTTATGGCATGGGAAAGCTGCCAAAACGGTAACGCAAGCGTTAAGGATTAAGGATCACAGATAAAAGAACATACGTTATTTTATCTGTGCTTGTAAGTGTAGGTAATTTTGATTTTTTTTCAGCAGTCCTTAAATAAGGGAGTTATGACGATTTTTCGAAAAACAAAAGAACTGCAAGAACTACTATTATTTATTTTTTGTAATAAAATAACAGAATTAATAGTTCGCCTTTGATGAAGGTAATTTAAGTTAAACTATTCTAACAACTCCTGTGATATACCTCTTGGCGCATAATATCCATTTAAGATAGTACTGAATTTTAATAATTTTCTTTGAACCCTTTCTTGAGAATCGTATTCTAAGTAAGGTCGCAAAAGAGATGTAAATAAGAGTTTTAGAACTGAGATATGAGATATCATTTACTGAGTTTACATGCAGTTTTGAAACCGTTTTTAAAACGTTTTTAGTTTTGAAAACGCCATGTATACAGTGTCAAAACGGTTTTGAATTATCTCAAACCAAAACTAAAATTCATGGGTTGGACTTCAAAACTAGTTTCGAAACTACTCATGTAAACACTTAAAATTCAGTTGCGATACTGCGCATGCGTACAGAGCATAACGTTTCTGTCGCTTTGTGTTACTAACCTTCAAATATACTGACAGTTATGTAGTTTTAGTGCGTAGTGGTACGAAGTATAAAAAATAATTGGAATAATAGCAAAACGAAGTATATGGAGTGAAGAGGTTCTGTCACTTACATCAGCTAAATGCGCATGCGCCGAAACTGGTTTCAAATCAATTTTTAAACTTGTTTTGAAAACTGCATGTAAACACTTTTGCATAATTTTGACTGAAAACTGAAACCATTTTCAAAACTGCATGTAAACGTAGTAATTGAAAAATTTAGCGTTTCTGATTATTAATCCCAGATTCTTATGTGCCGATGCGATTGATTGTTTTATGCGATTAGTTAAATGTAACAGGGTCAAAAGTAACACCTAGGTCTTTAAATAAGTAAGGTTTATGCAAAATAATATTATTGAGAGCATAATTGAAGGTAATTGCATTAGATTTTATATGAATACTCATCACATTACATTTGTTAACATTTAATAATAGATTGTTATTGACACACCAATTACGAATTTTGTTTAAAGTTTCCTGTATATTTTTACAATCATGATTTGATGATATAGTACAGAAGAGTTTTAAATCATCTGCGTACATTAAAAAGGGAACATCTATGACGTTGGTTATGTCATTTATATACAAATTAAAAAGAAGTGGGCCCAACACTGATCCCTGAGGTTCACATGATTTTTGATGAAAAATTTCTGTTTGGAAACCACCATACCCAACAAACTGCTGTCTATCATACAGGTAGGAAGAAAATAAAACAATTAGTGAATCGGAGAAGCCAAAGGAATGAAGTTTTTTTATAAGTATGGAATGATCCATTTTGTCGAAAGCTTTGGAGAAGTCCGTATATAAAATAATGTAGAAAGGCTTTACAAACACTGACGCGCAGTATTTAATGATGAAAGAAGGAAATTTATTAGGGCCAATAGTCATTTTAGAATTCAGTTCCTGTATTGCAGATACGATATATTCTTCGGATATTGTATCAAAATTGAAGAATAAGTAATTGCTCGTATCAGAATCAATGTTGCTGTTCACTGGGCTATCATTAAAAGATGATTTGTTGGCCATCGCATATAGTTTCACCATTGTATACAGATGGTACAGATGATATTTTACATTTCTGATTAATAAAAGACCAGAAATTCTTAGGGTCGTTTTTCATATCGTTTTGTAATTTTTCGTGACACTGTTTGTAAGCACATTTAACATCATATTTAATTTCTGTTCTTAGGCGTTCGAATTCTGTTTTACATTGCACGCTACCAGTTTTCTTAAACTGTTTCCATTTTTGTGCTTTTACTTAATTTTGTATATTATTATTCCACTATACATTGGTGGATAAGAGCCATTGCTTTGACGTTTTTTTGGAACATTTATATCTAAGATGTTAGTAGTAATGGAATAAAAATTTTCAATTGCTGCATTTACATAGTCAAAATTAAAAAGAACATCCCAATTTATATTATTAAAATCTTTGTACAGTAGTGGAAAGTTAACCTTTTTAAAGTTATCCATTATTAGTAATTGACTAATACTAATACTAAATCTATTATTCTACTATTATTATTTAAATAAATAAATAAATAAATATATCATCACGGCTTATTACCCATTGCTGGGTGTGCCAATCTGCTTAGTACACAGATATCGGTAATGATGACATATTTGCACCGTGCGGGCGCTTACCAGGCGTCACCTCACGGGCACTCATTGCTGGCGTGGAGAGTGCACCACAGGGGTCAATTTTGTGCCATTTAAAATTAGAAATATTTGGCGTCGGTTGGGATCGAACCCGGTTCCCCAGATTCGCGACCTGACACTCAGGTGTTAGATTATAAAAATGCATAAAATATCGTAGATGGGACAGGAATATTCCTTAAAAGCGCAATAATAGTCATTTGAAGTATTAAAATCTCCAAAAATAATTACATTTGAATTAAAAATTAGAACCAGAAGATGGAGGAATATAAACATTTATTACAAACAATATTTTATGATTGATAAATATTTTAATAAGTAAAATATCAATATATCAATATATTAGCATTGAACAGTTCTGCACTATTGAGTCCTTCATGGTACCAAGTCTCTGCGAGGGCAAATAAGTGATACTGAGGGGAATTAAGAGAGTTCGTGTAAATATCATAGCATTTCGTATTCAAACCCCTGACGTTTTGATAATAACATGATAATAGATCATTGATTTCATCGGTAGAATGAATAAGAAGAAACTAAGATTGTGTGACAGTTCTTTAATTGCTATAATTCACTAAGTACGTTTTTTCTGAATTTAGAAATTGCTTCTTTATATACAGGACATTCTGGGTACCAAACTGCATGATCTGTATTCATATTCAAATTTTGCGATGACTTTAGATGAGTTCAGTGAGTACAGTATAGCGGTTTATATCACCAACGATACTTGAGAGTACCACTTCTACGACACGGATTTAATTTTGCGCTACAGTTGGTAACATGTGATGTGAAATATGTTAGTGTAACTTCAAATGTGAAGTGTCACTGTGAGTGAAAGAAGTAAAACGCAATAAATTTTGATGTCTATTTTTATGAAATATTTTGATATTTAGGTATATAAGTTATAATTTTTAATTATTTAGCATGTAGTATCATTAATATTTTGATGAATTCTGAGTCACATATTTGTTGCATACGTTTGATGATGTATTTGAAACGGAGTTACAAGTTGCTGGACAAACGTTTGATGATGTGTTTGAAATGGAGTTAGAAGCTACTGGACCGTACGAAATAAGTGATATTCAAGAAACATATGAAAAGGAAAATGAAGCAAATAATAATAATCAAGAAAATGAAGTTATTGCTACATTACCGAATAATAAAGTAAGTTTGTATGACGTACTTCTATCAATATACATAAGATAGAATATTGCTTTTTTAGGGACAGTTGAAGAGAAAATTGAAAACACAAGAACCTGATAGAAAATGGAAGAAGCGAGAAATCTCCACACATAAACCGGTATGTGAAGAACCCACAGGTGTGCCACAAGAGAAATTTGCTTCTTGCGAAACTGAAACTGATGTATTTTTACACAATTTGGGTGATGCGCTAGAACACATAACATACCAAACAAACTTATACGCTGTTCAGAAAAATAAAATACTGAATATGAAAGAAGATGAATTAATGGCTTTTATAGGTATAAATTTTCTAATGGGTTACCATCAGCTTCCAAGTGTTGCAAATTATTGGTCAAGTTGAATTTGAAATTACTTCTATATTATTAGTAATTGAGGAAAATGTTTCAAATAAAAAAGTTACGTATATTTTTTGCCTCGTCATTATCTAGTGCCCTATGACAATACTTGGGAAAACAAAAGCATATCTGACATGGCCTTCTATAGGTGCACAAAAATTCCATTTAAGCGACATTTTCTTATAGTTCTCGAGATCCCAATGGTGGCAGTTCTAAATGGGACACACTGTATAAGTGTGAAAAAGCTGCACTGAATTTAGATATTCTGTGGTATGGCACTATGAACAAATCTTTTATTCGTAGTGTATAATTATATTGCTTAGGAACATTCGTTAAGTAATGTGGAGTTAATTTTACTTTTTGTGGGTATAGGACAGAGTTAAGAGGATTTTACGCGATCGTCTATCGTACTCATTTTAGCACATAAGCATGAATTGTGGAAAAGAGTAATTCTATTCTCGTAGCCGTGTGCCAGAGTGTCAGGTCGCAAATCTGGGGAACCGGGTTCGATCCCGACCGACGCCAAATATTTCCAATTTTAAGTGGCACAAAATTGACCCCTGTGGTGCACTCTCCACGCCAGCAAGGAGTGCCCGTGCGGTGACGCCTGGTAAGCGCCCGCACGGTGCAAATATGTCATCATTACCGATATCTGTGTACAAGCAGATTGGCACACCCAGCAATGGGTAATAAGCCGTGATGATATATTTATTTATTTATTTATTCTATTTTTTCCCTAACGGGTAAAATAGGAATGTAGGCGAAAGATCAGTAATTAAAAATTGGCAAGATTAATGTATTTACCAGTTTCAGGATATTAAGCTTTTGTTTACATATACAAAAGTAGGCTTGTAACTAAGTAATAACTGTAGGGTGTATTCTGTAACTTTTCCGTTAAAAATTTAAATTTTAACGGTCTGTTAAAATTTTTGTTGAGATTTACTATTCTGTAATACAAAAATTTAGCGGCCCGTTTATTTTTATATTTTTAACGGGTCTGTTAAAAAGTGATATGACGTGAAAAGCAAATTAACCAAAAACGCTTGTCTTTGATAAATTTATCGCAGTATTTTGAATTAAAAAGTATCACATTATTGAAAGGTATGACAATTACTTTATTTGACATATTCTTAAAATTCAAACGTGTTAATAATAATATCTAGCAGCTTGTTACAAAGAATAGCCAAACAACAAAAAACATTATTGATTGAATTTATGGAACAAAATAGATTATTAAAAAAAAAAATGAGCACAGCTAAGAAATTTGTAAAATACAAATAATATTAGAACAAACTTCAAAATTACACGAAGTAAGATATAAACAAGAACACCATATTTTTATTAATATGTACATAAATATTGAGCTGGTTTTCTCAGAATTTAAAACTAATGTGTAAAGCTAAAGAAAATAAATTTGATTTAAATGTTACTGGAGAAGAGAAAGGATCACACAGTAACATCTCTCGGTCGTCGTTGATTTTCTCGTAAATCTCTCCTTTGAAAAATAAAATATATTTTACAATCGCATATAAAAAACTAGAAATTAATGTACACATACTGCAGCTGTGCATGTTCTAAATCTTTAATTAGTATTATTTGAATTAAATTATTTAGTTCATGTTGGTTTAATTTTCATATATCGAAATTAAAAAAAAAGGTCAAAATTTAACGGATTATTTTAACAGAAATCTTTAAAATTTTACCGGAAATGTAGTTACCTACAAAATAGGAAAATAATAATTATAGCGGCCGTTAATTTAATGTCATGGTAGCGGCCGCGAAATTAGGTATACAATCTGACACTTGAGAATTGCATGGTTTTGTTTATCAAATGTTAATCCCATAGCTACCTTGAAAGCTAACTTTCTATTTACAATGAAACTGTCTAAAATTAATAAAATTTGTAATTACATATTTTTACGGTTGCACAAAAAATATTGTGTACACCTTGTCCGCGAAATCCTTTAACGTCCTCGAGATTGTCTTGCCTCGGCCGTAAGCGGCCTCGGCGACAACTTTTCTCTCGGTACGCTAAAGAGTGATTTCGCGGCCTTGATATACAAATATCTATTAACGACTTCTAAAAATTTAATGGCCTTTAATTTTTTACCGGTTTCAGGATATTATTCCATTGTTTACATGTACAAAAGTAGGCTGGTAACTAAATAATAACTGTATCTGTATGGTAATATTATTACCATACTGACTTGTCAACAACGGTCTACAAAATGAAAATATAATGCTCTTTATTAATACATACATAAATGATATGCATAACATTCCTAGGTATGTTAATAGCTATAACGGATGCTGTACTGAATACACCCATCACCCATTAATGGTAATTATTACCATACTGACTTGTCATCAACATTCTACAAAATGAAAATAATTAAAATGAAATTATAATGCTCTTCATTAATACATACAGATAACGTTAGTGTATCGTTCTTAGCACAGTTTACTTTATCCTAAAATAATAAACACGAGAAATAAATAACATAATTTGAATATTTGTCATTTTTACATAAATGTCAAAATAATTGTTCTGTTTATCATGGTATTCTGAAAGTAGCATTAATGAGAGATTTTCAAAAAAATAATCTTTATTAACAATGTCTTCAATTTCTGAAATAGATAAACTATTGAACAAACCACGGATGTTATGAATCATGACAAGCCTTAGATGTGTTAAAATCCTCGCCCTACGAGCTCGGATTTCATACCGACATCTGCGGCAGTTATGATAGTCCTAACAATCCTAGGTATGTTATAGTTATTAACGTCATAAGGCTGATACGAAGCAAATAACAGATGCGGTTAGAGCCGAGATTTTACAATCAACCGAGTCAGTTATTTGCATATCGCTGTGCGACGTTCAGTATTTTTCATAATAACGTAAAATATGTTCTGAAAATTCTATTTTCTATGGCATATTGACAGGTGACAGCTCTTCATGACAATTTCATGATGCGATTTTTTTAGAAACACATGAATTTTAATAATTGTACTGTTATAAAAAATAACGGCCGTGGCTGTTTTGACGCATATATTGATTAAGCATACAGTGCTGTTAAAGCACATTTAACAGTATGGTATTATGAAAATAGTTATAACAAGACATACTTTAACGTTGGTGCTTAAATTATGTCTGAATTGACACACATTCCGAATTTTAAACCATTAAATCTACCAGCAGTATTAGGTTTAAATGCTGCTGAGGTCTTGTGGCTGCGTGCCTGAGTGTCTGGTCGCGAATCTGGGGAATCGACTTCGATCCCGACCGACGCCAAATATTTCGAATTTTAAATGGCACAGCAATGAGTGCCCGTGAGGTGAGGCCTGCACGGTACGAATATGTCATCATCATTACCGAAACCTGTGTACAAAGCAGATTGGCTCACTCAATAATGGGTAATATGCCATGATGTATATTTATTTATTTAATTATTTTTTTATGAATTTTAGATTGTACAAGAACTTCTTTTAAGAGGCACGCTATCTAACACTATGTCTTGTGTTACATGGTCGTGAGTACCAATAACAAGAAGGATGATTTACTAGCGTTTATTCTTTTCTATTAGCAAATTTTTCCAGTTCCTCATTAATAGGGTACTATAATACCATAGTCAAATTTTAACTATCTTAAATAAGAAGACGAAAATATACATAAATTAATGAGCATTAGTGAAAAAAATTTGTTTCAACATTGATTAGGTCGCAAACCATAAGCGATTAAAGTTGATTACTAATTAGATATGACGCGTTAGGTCCTAAGAATTTGATTGGTCGCCTGATTTTAAAAACGAGATTCGCGCGTCTGCTGCGGTCTCCTTTGGGTACGTTCCACTTGGCGACCACAACGCTCGCGACCACGACCGCGAATTTTCCCGTTCCACTTGCTTGCAAACGCCGCGGTCGGGAACGCAAGTGGAACGGCTTGTGGTCGTTGGTGAACAACAAGATGGCTGCTGCTGCCATTGGCGCGTTGATGTTGCGTAGAAATAAATAAAAAAAATTAAAAATCTGATATGACCAACGTCATTACCTTCCGTCAATTCTATATAATTTATTCTGTCTTTTATAAAATATCTTTATAATATTTTATTTCTAAATACATTAAATATAAAGAAAAAATGCAGGCAAAACGTATAGAGAATAAAATATTCTTTGATAATTATAATAACGTAAACTATTAAAAAATGATATTTAACTTCCACGGGTGACCAAAATCTAATCAAATCTTCATAATATGAAATAATAGAAATATGAAAAAACTGTAATTTTTGGAATTGTAGTTCTGGAATTATCGAATCCGAAAGAATCGTCACACACACACACATGAAGGTAAAAATAAAACTTTTTATGTGAACATTTTTAAAAATTGCGCGCAAAATGCCAAACGACCGCACCGACCCATGCTGTTGGGATGAGCGTGGCGGTCGCCATACGGTCGTTGTTAATGACGTCATCCGTGACGTTTTGAGGAACGACCACGGCTTAAGTGGAACGCATTTGAGAGCGTTGTGGTCGCCAAGTGGAACGTACCCTTTGAAAGATTATGAACTGTCACGTTGTTGTTAACCTAGCAAAAAAAAATACAATTTTATGTTTCATGAATTTGTTTAATTATAATATCTCGTAATATTAACAATAATAATGTAATCATAATTAAATCAATTTGTAATATGTATTAATTAAATTAAAAATAATATTAACTAATCAAAACAAGCAGACACTAGCGCCATCCGCCGTCATACTTTGTGTTATAATATTGTCAAACTGTTTCAATGTTCTATAATTTATAAAAATGCTTATTATTTATGTTATTTATGCTTAATAATAATAATTTCTTCGTTAATATAACGTATAAGTTTTTATGTAAAAATATTTCAACATGAAAAAATCTGTTCTCTGTAGAACTAGCAGTTTGTCGACAACTGGAAGTACCAGATACGTCACGCAAGAAATTCTTCACTTTAAAAATTCATATCTCGCTTATTACGTAAAATTTTTAAGTCGCGTTTGCACAAAAATTCTTATTTCATTCTGTTCTTACAGAGAAAAATTTAAAAAAAACATGGTATAGGACCCTATTATATCAATTTGTTTATTTGACTTATATGGATCAATGGATGCTATGAATTGAATGTTGTTAGCATAGGAATGCACAATGCAAAATTTTGAAATTGATATGGCATGTCCTTTACATATATTAAGAAAAATAATGGCCCTAATATAAACCCTGGTGGTACGCCGCAATGCCGTACTAATTGCATAAGTTTTAAAAGCTTAAGATTTTGAGAAATCTTTCATCGTCGTTTTTCAATAACATGATCATCAACTTAGAGACAAATAGTTGTGCTATGTCCGGATCTAAAACTAGACTGATTTTCCTGCAGAACCTTAGACAATGCAGAAAGAATACTTCTGCTTCACTACCTGTATTACAATTGCGGCTTTCCACATGTCAGCACCTCACATTCAAGAATACAAATCTCGGTATAATGATACAATGTAATTTGAAAGTATAGCATCTATTGTTTCATAAGGAAGGTATTATGTATTCCAGAAAATATAACAAATTTGAAAATAAAAAGAATTTACCATTTGAAACAAAAATCAATAGTTGACCCCGATTTGAATTTCTGTTATTCAATTCAGCTGGGAAATTATACTAAAATGCCATTCATGTAGGAATTTAGGGTGTGGCAGTTCGTTTTCGTATATTCCTGTACCTGATAATTTATTCTGTTTACTAAAAACTGTTTAAAAGTATACTGCAGAGGTAATACTTCTGACAGATAAAATATTAAACATTTGTTTATCTTTTTGTTCAATGCGATGGTTATTGCGATTAATACGAAAGTGAATAAATTTAATAATGAATTTATGAGATTAAAATATTGCATAATTTACAAGTATTTGGTGTCATTTAATGTAGAATTTTTTTGGTATACAGGTATTCATTTTATTTTGTCCACTATTGCTATCCCGAGAATTATAAAAGCTACGAAGTCGGTTAAATTAAGACTATTTTAACGAACATTTTAAATCGGTGTTTTACAAATGTGGAGATCAACTTTGTTATTTTAAATGAAACTAGGTTCCTAGGTATATATTTTTTATTTGCTTATTCGAGAGAATTTTATTCTGAAACCAGTGATATAATTTCTATATTCTATCATTTTTTTAAAGCAAAACGTATGTAAAGTTTTATATTAATTTGATTAAAGTATGCGTATAATAAGAGTGTCATGAATGGAAAAAAATGAATACGTGTTAATTTTTACCTCCCGTCATACCGTAGATAAGGGACGTAATGTAATCGTGCCAAAAATTCGATGGTGAGTTTTCAGTAAATAAGCACGAATTAGGGTCCCTACAACACGTTTTTACTATTTTTACGATTATGTGTGTGTGTGTGTGTGTGTGTGTGTGTGTGTGTGTGTGTGTGTGTGTGTGTGTGTGTGAGCGTGCGTGTACGTGTGCGTGCGTGAGTGAGTGTGTGTGTGTGTGTGTGCGCGCGTGCGTGCGTGTGTGTGTGTGTGTGAGTGTGTGTGTGCGCGTGTGCTTGTATGTGTGAGTATGTGTGAGTATGTGTGTGTGTGTGTGTGTGTGTGTGTGTGTGTGTGTGTGTGTATGTGTGTGTGTGGCGATTTTCTCGTCCACGTTAACTGTTGTAACAAATTTCCAAATATTTCTATTTTCCGTATTTAAGCTTTCTGCATTCATATCGAGTTGATTTGATTCTAGGTAAAATTGGATAACCGGAAGTGACTGTTTACTTGAAGCCCATAACAGTTTTTAATGAAATACTATATTAAAGTATAATTCAAAACTTTTCAATTTTAGTATTTAAAACTTATACGTATATGAAGAAGAACAACATATTAGATTTTGGCTAAAATTAATAAAGCAGAAGTGACACTTCACTTGAACCTCTGAACAGATCTTCGTGAAAAATATATTATGATATACTCCAAAACTTGTCAAATTTAGTATTTTAGACTTTTATATGAAGAAGAAAAACACATTAAATTTTGGCTAAAATTGATAATCCGGAAATGATATTTAACTTGAAGTTCTCAACAGATTTTCGTGGAAAATGTATTGATATATTCCAAAAATTTTCAAATTTGGTATTTAAGATTTTTATATGTGAATATGAATATGATTTTTTCTAAAATTGATAAACCGGAAGTGATACTTTACTTGAAGCTCTCAACAGATTTTCGTGAAAAATATATTATGATATATTCCAAAACTTTTCAAATTTGGTATTTATGATTTTTGTATTAATGAGAACGACATGTTAGATTTCTTCTAAAATTGATAAATCGGAAGTGTTACTTTACTTGAACAGATTTTCGTGAAAAATATAATAGGATATCTTTCAAAACTTTTCAAATTTAGTATTTAAGACTTTTATATAAAGGGCAGCAAAATATAAGATTTTGGCCAAAATTGATAAACGGGAAATGATACTTTATTTGAAGCTCTGAATAGATTTTCGTGAAAAATAAATTTATACAATTCAAAACTTTTCAAATTTGGTATTTAAGACTTTTATATTAATGAGAACGACATACCAGATGTTTTCTAAAATTGATAAACTACTTTACAGGAAGCTAAAAACAGGTTTTTTTGAAAAAATATATTAAAACATGATTCAAAACTTCTCAAATTTGGTATTTAAAACTCGTGTATAATTTGAAACAACATTAGATTTTGATTATATCTATATGATAAACCGGAAGTGGTACTTAAATTGGAACTCTTAACAGATTTTCGAGGAAAAAACATTATAAAATATAATCTAAAATTTGGTATTACCGACTTTTCTATTTATTGGAACAACAAATTACAATTTGTTTGCAAACGATTAACTGGAAGTGATACTTTACTTAGCTCAATGCTATTTCAAACATGGAATTGACAGGTCATGTATTGGCCACATCAAATTTTTTTTACATAGAATTACAATGTCTTGAAAGAAATACGTGAATATTTTGTTTGCGTTGACATTTATGATCAATTAAAGAACGAAATAATCACTTTTTTTGGTACTCAAATTCTATGTAAAAAATAACATTCTTTTTGGTCAAACCTACTGCGAAAATATGTCATTGTGTCATTTTGTTGACGGTCAGTGACAGTTTATATTCAACCCTACTGGTTACCATGGGCAGCGGGTTGTAATATTCTTCATTAAGTTCCTAGGGAAAAAAAGTAAATTGTCTACAAAACACTTTTATTTACAAATATTTTATCTACATTACATTAATTACAACTTATTTCTATTAATGTAAATGAACAATTAGAACAGTTAGAAACTTGAACAAGAGAATTAAGTTCCTTTTTTGAATCTAAGTTTATATTTTCAGTAATATCAACATTTTAATTAGTATACGTATATGTTCTTGATTTTCTTTTTAAAATAAATATGTTTTATTTTTTTATCAAGGATACTTAATCTAAATCACATCAACCTTTATTAATTATTATTACATTAATTACAACTTATTTATATTAATGTAAATGAACAATTAGAACAGTTAGAAACTTGAAGAGAATTAAGTTCCTTTTTTGAATCTAAGTATATATTTTCAGTAATATCAACATTTTAATTAGTATACGTATATGTTCTTGATTTTCTTTTTAAAATAAATATGTTTTATTTTGTTATCAAGGATACTTAATCTAAATCACATCAACCTTTATTAATTATTAGTATGACAGCTATGCATAAAAAAGAAAATTACTTAATTTTATTTCTTTTAAAATGATATAATATAAGGTTTGATGAAAAATCTCATATGCATCTCGAGTCGTAGGTACAGTGCAATTTCTTATAGTTCTCGAGATAGCAATAGTGGACAAAATAAAATGTATAGGTCCGGATTAAACAATGACATTTAATTTTTCATGTTAATTCTAGAATGTTAAGTAGTATACTCCGTTCGCTGAAACGAGAGAATGTGGTGCTAATTCTTTACAGAAACAGGTTATTCTATTGGTTCGGTTCAAAAATTATCCTTGTTTGACCAATAGAATGGCTTGTTTCTGTTCAAGAATTTGTTCCTCATTCTCTCGTTTTGGGGAACGAAGTATTGTGACCCGCAGAATCTGTTCGCGGCGCTGTTTCAGATTTATTTATTTTTTGACTCAAAATATTGCTAATATTTTAAATTTACACAATTTCTAAGTTTATTTAGTTGAATCCATCTTCATGAAACATAGTTGAGGGGCAAAGAGTAATAAATTCGTGATTAATTATTACTTGTGGCGTATGGCATAACTAGACTTACGAGAGTTCTGACTTGGAACACCAGTCCGCAAATATTAGTAAAATCAATGACACTATAATTTTTATTTATAAATATTATTACTAATTATTTTAAAACTACCTGCAAAATTGTATTATATTATTCATTGTAAAATGGAAGGAGCAGTCATATTTATTTATTTATTAGGATTAGAGTTTTCCGATATATTAAAATTCTTTTCCATACATTCAATCAATCAATCAAGGTTTTCTTCATTACCAAAAATTATGGAATATATTTTGAATTTTTGTTGTACTCGTACACCCTCTAATACAGCACTTTGGTGTATATTGAGTTCATTTTCTTTAATTCGCTTATATTTCGTGCATTTTCAAAAGAAATTATAAATTTAAAGCGCGAGAACTTCTTTCTATGTTAAACGAAACGAAGGTTCTTGACGTTTACATATTTTACATGTCCTAATAGCCGCCATTATTTTAGTTCCCGAAAATAGCACATTATGGTGGCGCTGCATGTAAAGTGAAATTTCTTTCCGCCAATAACGTGACTGGTGACAGGTCTCCCTAATCCGGCCCTATTAATTTTAGTATGTAGTTAGTATATGACAGATACTCCATTTTTGTTATATCATTTTAATAACTTTCCATCTGTTATCTATTTTCATTATTCAGATATGTCGTTCAAAATTTGCCGTATAGAATTGTTTGTTTGCTGGTAAATATGCTTTGAAGTAAAACGAGTCCACAGATTAACACAGTGTTTACATTAGAGCTTGCTGCTCTTGAATTGCTACGGACCGGCAGTCAATTAGTATCGTTGATCTTGGATTTAAATTGGTTGGGTGGTCGAAATTCCCAGTGAATTTGTATACGCTTGAGGCAATAAGATATAACTGTGATTAACTGTAGTTTAATTATTGTTATAAGGGTCAAAGCAAAGGGCTGTTGCAGAATTTTTATATGACTTCTCTAAGTATTAAATTTTAAAAGATATTGGAAAATTGGGAAATGATCGGACACGCAGTCTAATGTAAATAATTTATATCCTGGCCTACGTTTCGACTGTTACTACAGTCTTCCTCCGGGCTAGATATGGGCAATGATTATATTATTAGCCCTGAGGAAGACTGTAGTAACAGTCGAAACGTAGGCCAGGAAATAAATTATTTACATTAGACTGCGTGTCCGATCATTTCCCAAATTTCCATTCTGCTACCAGTCGATAATCGTACTCCACATTAAAAGATATTGTTCTTTAAAGAGCCTCACATTTGAACATATCACGAAATATCCATTAGATATTTTACAATATATTGAAATTTGTGTAATATTTTCAAAAAAGTCACGTGATCTGAAACAGATTATGACGTCAGAGCACATACAGTTTAATAGTTGACAAATACTTTTACTTTATATAAATAACGTAAAGTATTTTCTTATTGGCTATGAATGACATAATGTATGTGCTCCGACGTCACAGGAGTGGGGGGTTGTGTTTCATGACTTCATATTTTTATTAAATTACTTACGAATATAACAATAAATTAATATGTTTTTTTTATAATACTATAAAAAATATTGCATAAACTTGGTAAAATGGTAATATATTCATATACCTGTAAATTCTGCCCTAGTAATTTTAGAA
Source organism: Harpalus rubripes (assembly GCA_963082715.1). Taxonomy (NCBI): domain Eukaryota; kingdom Metazoa; phylum Arthropoda; class Insecta; order Coleoptera; family Carabidae; genus Harpalus; species Harpalus rubripes. The sequence continues at coordinate 38,095,387 of OY720451.1, read as the reverse complement.
CTGAAAGTGTAAAAATGTTCAGACTTAAATACTACATCAAATAAGCCTAAATTTATTGATATACAGAGTGTTCAAAAAATTCCTAACTTGGAGTTGGCTTTGAACAAAGAAACGTATGTCAATTTAAAAATAATTAATTAAATGTCAATTTGACATGAGATATTGTCAAAAATGTTATCAAAGCTTTTCTTCTTGAATCTTATTTTTGAAATGGAAACAAATTAGAAAACGACGAATGTCAACCTACTGTATCCATCCTTCTTTATTGTCTTTTCTCCTTAAAATTACATTTTAACATCAATTTTGAAAACATGACTTTTGAATTAAATAATGATCAGACATACGTTTCACTGTTCATAGCCTACTCCGAGTTAGGAATTTTTTTGAACACACTGTTGTAGGTTCTTGTCATGAGATAAATTTAAAATAAAATATTCGTCTTTAAGCTTTTTATATAGTGCCATGCAAGACAAAACATACAATTAAAATAGTCGTATTGTTTGACTTTGACAGATAAAAATTTATTGATTGGTATTTAATGGTTAATATTGTTCCATTGACTTTTCATTGCGATGGTAAATGTATTCATGCTTACTGATAAATAAATTAATGAAAACAATAATTATTAAAACTTTGACAGATGTCATCTGTTCAATGCAAGTTAACAATAAATTTGGACTTGTTTTTAATTCTAAATATTTTTTGTATTTACACTTTAGTTCTAGAATTAATAGGCCAGAATTTATAGCTAAAGTCCGTTTTCACGAGTTAATCCCTACGTCATCAGTTGTAAGCATATGGTTCAAATCGCCAGGGGCGGGAGGGAATTGACGACGTCATGTTGTCGAGTGAAGTATTCATACAAATCAATTCTGACAAGTGACAAGTTAGCAATGATAAACGAATTGAATAAACACGATATAAGTATAATGAGTAAAATACACCTTTTTTATTGTCCAAAACTGTAAGTTGCAATAATTGTCGTCAATTTTCAAAACACCGTCTTTGCAATAGTAAAATGCACAATATAATACCAAGAATTAACAAAACTATCAACACACAACAAAACACATTATCGACGCCAAAATCACCTTAATCACATGTTTGACAGAAGGACATGTATATTCAAAGAATTCAAATATTTGAAAATGACATTTGTTACCGCGGTTACAATACCGTTTTTCATTTCATTTTTTGCCGTTGGTTCGATGGAGATAGTGTATACCCCTCTGAAACACCGACGATAATGAGATAGCGAATGGGAGTCTCATATATTATAGATATTTATACACCAAGTGAGTTAAAATAATGTTTATTCATAAAAAGAAAGTTTAAGCCACGATCCCGCAGGGTGAGTCGGTTGAATTCTTTGAGTGAATAATTATTCTTTACCGGTTTCAGGATATTATTCCATTTTTTACATGTACAGAAGTAGGCTGGTAACTAAGTAGTAACTGTATCTGTATGGTAATATTATTACCATACTGACTTGCCAACAACGGTCTACAAAATGAAAATAAAATCAAATGAAAGTATAATGCTCTTCATTAATACAGATAACGTTGTTGTATCATTCTAAATACGATATACTTTATTCTAAAATAATGAACATGAGGAATAAATCAAACAATTTGAATATTTGTCATATTGACATATGTCAAAAAAATTGTTCTCTTAACCATAGCATTCTAAAAGTAGCATTAACGAAAGAATTTCAAAAAATAATTTTTATTAATATAGCCTTCATTTTCTGAAACCGATAAACTATCGAACAAACCATCATAACATGCCTTAGATGTCTTAAAATCCTCGCTCTTCGAGCTCGGATTTCAAAATTACATCTTCGGCAGTTATAATATACATAACATTCCTAGGTATGTTAATAGCTATAACCCACGTGGTTTATACAATATTTTATTCAATTTTGATGAAATAATAATAAAAACCATTATAATGGACCTTTCCAATTTAAGGGCTATCTCTTTCTATCGCTGCAAATAGTAAGAAAATGGCGCGAACATCTGCCAGTTGGGCTGTCAAACGAAACGTCAAAAATATTGCAGTCATTAAAATACCTGTATTCTCAGTGAAAATTTGCATCGTTAGACATTTTACCTTCAATAAAAGCTTTTGTAACTTATTTCGATAAGATTTTTTAAAGTTATCTTACATTTTACGTCTAATTTTCTTAGAATCAAACGTCATAGATCCCAGTTGTTCTTACTATGCGCAGATCCCCATTGCGCATATCTTCTATCTCTTTAAATTGGAATGGTCCATATTTAATATTTACAGAATAAAAAACAAATCAATTAGTAGGCTGTGCATGATAATCGTTGTTGATAGATGTCAAGTCGTTTATTTATAAATTCTAAAAAAGCTTTATTTTCTGTGTACTAAGAAATAATGAAAATGACTGATTTGTCTGATAAAGACTGTGGGGAGTATTACTTTTGTGTCTGATGTTATTTTAAATGCATTACTTGTTGCAGAGTGAGTTAAAATTCCATGACATAATTTTTTTAATTCACTTGCAAATAAATAGATACTTATAATAATTATTGCTATGGAGTTAATAATAACAGTGTAAAACGTCAAAATTGAATTAAAAATTGAATGACCTTTTTTTATTTTTAGTAAGTTTATAAATTAAACATGTTTGAATAATACTTCTCGTTTTCTCTACTAAAATATTAAATTTACATTATACAAGCACACCACATGTTCCGAGCTACGAATTTCATTAAACAGTGGAATTCAATTATTTTACAAAAAAGATCTGTCGGGACGGATTTATAGCTGACAGTGGATTTTGTAGCTGTTACATCATATGTAGTCATATATTTAGTTTTAATTTATTTATTACAAACATACATTTAACTATTTTTTTTAAACTTTAACTACTCGCGCTCGTGTATTTAGTTTTAAATACTCTCAGGCTACTGTGGCGCCACTTTACCTATTAATGAACTGTCTTTTATAATCCTTGTCATTCCCGTTGTGATAGCTTATAGATATTTAATTTTAAATTAATATAGGTGTTCCTTGCGGAGTACAGAATACACCACGCGAGTAATTATGTGAGTAGGTATTTTTGAAACTTTGATTACTTGCATTAAATATATTCTTTTTTGGTTCTTATGTTCATATAAATAATAATAATAACAATAATAATAATAAAAATAATAATAATCACATACAGATTTTGGTACACCCAGTAATACCGTGATGATATATTTTATAATAATACTAATAATAATAATAATAATAATAATAATAATAATAATAATAATAATAATAATAATAATAATAATAATAATAATAATAATAATAATAATAATAGTAATAGTAATAATAATAATAATAATAATAATAATAACGATAATAAATAATAACAATAATAATAATTTATTAAAGAAAGATTCGCCTTAAAAGCCGGTTTACAACCACGTTTACCTTTGTTTTAATTTTGTTTAATTTTTTGTAACATAAGGTAGCCCAAATAATTTTACAATCATATTTTGTATATAAATAGTTACAAAATATATTGAGAATATATTAAACATCTTGTTATATGTAATTGCTCTTTAACCACTTTTTGTTACTGGTGTATAAAGTACACTATGCGAGTACTTGTGTTACAAAAATGTGTAGTTAAAGGTTAACACACACCTACTATATTTTAATTATCACTAACTTTTTAAATTTTACCTGTTTCTCTTAATTACTTCCAAAGAACATCGTATACAAACAAGATTGATTATTGATTATAATTAATTTTGTAAAGAAATTGATGAAAGTAAGCAAAACAAAATGAAGTTTTATTGATAATTTATTTATTTATTTACTGTATGAAAGGTATTACACTTACTACTTGAAAGATATTAGTTACAACCGTACAGCACATGACACATTTTTGCATAAAACTATTACAGTAAAATAAATACCAAGCATGTACGTATATATATATATATATATATATATATATATATATATATATATATATATATATATATATATACAGGGTGTTAATTAAAAAGCGGGCCATAGGCGTTTAACATGGGAAATCAGTTTTTCCTTGCGTAAAAGTTCCCAATTAATTTTAGACAAAAGTGTTGCAAATAAAATTGTAGATAATTAAATTATACACCAGTATCATTAAACAGATTTTATTTTGCATGTTTAGTAACCTGTAAAATCCAAATTGAAATTCTATAAATATTGCTCATTTGTAGTGATAGCCATGGAATTTAAACAAAATTACAAAGAAATGCATATCGTTTGAACTGTCAGATATTCGATTTTCAAATAAAAATTGCTGATAATTATATTCTATTCTATCTAAATTATTGCTTACATTTTATTTATTTTTATTTTGTAACCTGCAAAATCGAATTTCTGACAATTCAAACGATATGCATTTCTTTGTAATTTTGTTTAAATTTCAAGGCTATCACTACAAATGAGCAATATTTATAAAATTTCAAATTGGATTTTACAGGTTATTAAACATGCAAAATAAAATCTGTGTCGTGATGCAGGTGTAGAATTTAATTCTCTACAACATTTATTTGAAACATTTTTGTTTAAAATTAAATGGGAAGTTATGCGCAATGAATAACTGATTTCCCATGTTAAACGCCTATGGCCCGCTTTTTAATTAACACCCTGTATATATATATATATATATATATATATATATATATATATATATATATATATTGTAATGGCCAAAAGTCAAGTCCCTGCTCGGGCGCCATTTTGTAATGGCCATAATGGGTGGCCTGTCAACTTTACTCGACGTTCTCTGAAATTCTCCTTGCTGTCAAAATGGGTTTCTCCGGCGCCAATCGATCGTTCGATAACACAGCACAGGAGAGGTGGTAAATCTGGTGAAGAACGCTCTTATAGTGTCGCTGAAAAGAGTGGCTTTGAACGCCAAAGGGCTCGTGTAGCTAAGTGGAGACAGAGTTCGGTTTTTGACAATGAAACCATATCTAATGAATTTTAATATTTTATTAAAATATATTAAAAACGATAATAATAACGAAACAAATGAAAGTAGCAATCGCTAGCATATAATCGGCTAATACAAATGAAGTAGAGATACTTGCAGGATTCGTTTATAAAAATAAATAATGAACGGGCAACAATGGCACACACCAAAGTTGAAACAAAAACAAACGGTAACAGTGTTGTCACTCGACAACACTCACCAATCAACAATCGCGATTTCGGAAACGGGGCCGTGTTGACACACACCAACACTCATCGACAATCGCGATTACAGAAAACAGTGGTAAACCCCACTACGGCGGTGTCCGTAGCCGTACGATACACCTTCTGCACTCTCTCACGAGCTGCCGGCACACACCAATAGCACTGAGTCAGAGGCAGCCAAGATCCTAACAAACTGCTCGCCCGGCACACACCGTCTACCCGAGAGAGCACACACTCTCTCATTAAGCCTCGATGAAGAGCTAACGCTCTCTTGAGAGAGCACACACTCTCTCTCTAAAACTATCGTTTGAGCCCGTATTTATACCCCGAAAAACCGTTAAAAATACGAAAATAAGTTTAAACATGATTCTAATCATCCTGCAAATACTTTCTATTTTAAATAAAAATATAAAAAATACAAGTTCATGTGGGATCGAAGGATTGAATCCCCGATCCCCAGCGCACTGGTTGAGCATGCTGCTAGCCACTCGACCGCGCGGTGTCTGACAGTTAGGTAAACGACAAATTTATAAACATTAGCAACTTTAAACAAAAATACAACAATACATTTTACAATAAATGACATACAATATAACTAAACAATCACATTGTATGCGTAATTTCAACCAATACAAAAATAAAAAAATGTAAAACAACATTTTCACTGGTGGTATTTGAACCTCGATTTGAATTTATTAACTTTAGCAAAAAAACTAACTTGTTAACCACAAGACTACAATGCTAAACACGAAAATTAAATCCAAATCTAGTGACCGTCGTCACAATATATATGTATTTAATAATACACTTAGGAGGAAAATAAGTACACTACAATATATTTTGTAACACGAGGGGGTCTCTGGATCTAGATGATAATACTACTGATTACTGCATCGACGATACACTTTATCTTACTGGTGGACGCCTCTGATTGTTGGCGTCTAACACTTCGTGCCGAAGGAACTCTTGAGAAGGAAGAACTCAAATACACTAACACTTTACGCTGATGAATACTACGGACATGAACAAATACTTGTGTTTTATTAACTAACTAATTACTTTATTAACAATTAAACTAAATGATTACATTATTATTAATTAACACTAAGCCTAACATACACAACTAATAAGCGGGCGGGCATCGCCCCATAACTAAAAGCTCTACATATTAACTCCACGACTATCTGATGTCGACTGACTTAAAACAAAAACGCTATCTTCAGGACAGGATTATCTAGGGGTACGGGGTGCATAGGCTAGGTCACCCAAAGTCACGAACGTATACACAATAATTTCTAAACCTAATGATCAACAAATAAGTGTCGTGACTATCATAATACGAAAAGAATTTCTTAACTGAATTTTGACATTTATAACAGATAAACAGAGTTAAAATATGATTATCGAAACTATAATTTAGAAGAGTTTATAAAAAGTTATTTATCTGTTATTGCGCTTACCCTCACCTTGTCACAATTTATTTTACTCTTTACTACTTAGGTTATGGATGGGCATAGTACAGAATAAACGCAAATAATTCGTTACGTAACTTGTCAAAATTTGATGGTCAAATTTGGAAATTTCAAATAAAAAACTGTTTTTTTCTGTTCCTGACGTTTCTGTAAAACCAAAAGTCCTTTTTAAATATATTTACATACTATAGTATATTGAAAGACAAGTATTACAATGATCCTTATTATAATACGGGTACAGTTTTCTTAATCGAGCCATAGACGAGTTACGCAAAGTACGAGTATTACAAATGGACATTGTAATACGTGTTTTTCATTCTATTTTTCATATTTCGCATTAATTTATTTTTATTTCAAAATTATTATTAAAAAAATATGGTTGATAACACTGACAGTTTCAATAAACATTTGAAATTTAATTTATTTTGACTTTTGACAAGTTAGTTTAGAGTTAAAATTTATATTTATTATGTTATATACCTACAAATAAATAACTTGAATTTTAACTTAAAAGAGTGCTTTACTGTAAATTACTGTAAATATTTTACTGTAATAATTCTAATATTAGAAATTTTACATGATAAATGACAGGTAATGATAATTCAAATGAAAGATATTTATTTGGCACTTAATTTAAAAAATCCCCTAAAACATTTATACAAAATTGTTCATTGCACTCCTTGTTTCATTTAAGCCATTCAGTATTGCAGAATAGAGAATAGTTTTGACCTCTCTGATTGGCTGAAATTGGAGACAAGAGACAAGTTTACCCAATATAATTTCGGCTACTTAAAACTGGCGCTGATGCGAGCGACTTCTGCTGAATGACTTAAATGGAACAGTATAATTTTGTTTTTGGAAAAAAAAAACAGTTATACAAAATTCACTTTGTGTACGCGAAATAGGAAATAGTATATTGAAAGACAAGTATTACAATGATCCTTATTGTAATACGAGTACAGTTTGCGTAATCGAGCCGTAGACGAGTTACGCAAAGAACTATTACAAATGGACATTGTAATAAGTGTTTGTCATACTATTTTCCCTATTTCGCATTAATTTCCTTATATCTCAAAATTATTGTGAAAGAAATATAAAAATATAAAGGTTGCGAAAATTGACAGTTTCAATAAACATTGGATATTTAATTTATTTTGTCATTATAAACATATTGAGAAGAGTTTCTTACAAGTTTGATGTAAATATTGAACTATAATAAATTTAAATTCAGAAATTTTGCATGAGTAATGACAGCTAATGACAACTAAAAGGAAAGATATTTATTTGACACAGGCTACGTTACCAACTTCACAATTTAAAAAATCGCCAAAAACATTTATACAAATTTTTTTTTCGATTGTAATTCTATTTTTGACAAAAGTAGTTGTACAAAATTCACTTTGTATACGCGAAATAGGAAAAAAAACAAAATCAAAGAATAATAGCTTTATTTATAAAAAAATAAATAATATCGGATAAGCAATTTTAATTAACATACATTTAACCAATCTTAGAAAAATGAAATGATCTTTTAAAAATCGTTATTTGTTAAAAAAATATGTATAAAGGTGAAAAAGTAGGTAATATTTTTCGCCTTTACACATATTTTTTTTTAATACTGACAATAACGATAACCTAACTCACAAAACTCAATTTGACGAACCTGGTGATTACATTAATTTTATATGCATTTGAAATTGAGTTAAAGATCATTCCATAATTTAAAAGATCATTACATAATGTAAAAGATCATACATGTTTTTCTAATGATCAAATATTTTTTTTTAAGATCGGTTAATAGTTTCCCTTTTAAACAACAACTGTTGATTCGAAATCAGTAAAAGCTATCCTTAATGATGAACGACTCTAGATCAGAGTTCATAGTCCATAATACCAATCCGCTTTATTGTTAATGCATTTGGTAATTAATTATTGGTTGTTTGTTACAGGGGTGTCACACGTTTCCCGGACATTTGAAGACAATGGTGCTGAGATTATCGCTGTGGATGAGGTACTTTCAATTTATATGTACATTCCTGTTCTCTTTATTAAAATAAGAAATCATAAATTGAACATTATGTTTAACTTAAACTAGGGTGAATATTGGGCACTTTATTCCCCGAAATATGAGTACATTCATTAAAAAATCGAATACTTAATTATGACTATACAACTCATCGGAAAATAGACCAATCAGATAGCTCAATATTTCTTTAGTTGCGTTATATAACATCAGTTATTAGCGTTGCCAAGTTCGCGAAACAACTAGTGGTGTTTCGGTCGCAAACAAATGAACCATATGTAATCATATCATCCATGGATAAATGAAAAAGTAATATTTTTGACATTTCGTAAAAATATAGTTGGTTGATTCGTTGTAGGTATAGTCACATAGTCTTAACATACAACTCTAACTTCGAAAATCGTCTGAATATACAGTTTGCGGCCTCGATGTGTTACCGTAAACACAACGCTACCGACGGTGTCGTTGTAAGCAACACATCTCATCTTCTCAACTATATATTCGATTATTTTCGAACCTCTTGTTGTATAACTATTGATTATACGATTATACCTTTCATTATTTTTATTATAGCTCATAATTTTCCGTCAATTTCAATTTAATGTATTTGATATTCCATTTATTATTTATTTAAAATATAAGTTTGAAATCAGGTATTATACTTTATTTTATAAATTATTCATTGTTATATTAAATATAACAAAAATAGAATGACTCATTTATATATGGCCCCGAAATTTTTATCTCCGGTTACCAGTTATACAGTAAATTAACTTAACTGTCGGTTATAAGAAAAATAAGAAATATTGACACATGTATAATTTTTACAAATTATGCTATAAAGCGATGCTATATTTTTCTTTTAACTAACAGTTAATTTACCAGACTGTTTAACCGGGATTGAAAATATCGGGCCTTAATTTAATAATTTAATAGTGTGTTAGGTAACACGTTGTTAAACTTGAAATTTGAAAAATGTTTCCAATTTTTAAATAAAACAAAGTGATCTACTCGTATGTGACGCATTCAACGTTCTGTATCGCTATTATTATCGATATTTTCAAATAAAAGCATATTGGTATACACACAAGTAGGTTATATATTTATATTATCTATTTCTGAGTGTACAAACCTGTTTTTACCTCCCGCTACCCTTGGTAAGGGAGGTATAGGGATCGTGCTAAAAATCGCGTATCTAGATTTTGGGTGAATGACCACGTTTTAAGGTCCCTAGAATCCAATTTTAACATTTTCACGATGATGTGTGTGTGTGTGTGTGTGTGTGTGTGTGTGTGTGTATGCGCGGGCGTGCGTGCGTGCGTGTGCGTGTGTGTGTGTGTGTGTGTGTGTGTGTATCCTCCACTCTAACTCAAATACTATCATTCAGAAAATTTTGAAACCTTGTATTTCGAATTTTTTTGTAATGGAAAGAGCCCATTAGATTTTGGTGAAAATCGGATAACCGGAAATGGCACTTTACTAGAAGCTCAAAATAGTTTTTCTTCGAAAAATACCTTTAAATGTTATTTTTTGAGATTAATGTTTTTATATAAATTAAAGATTATTAAATTTTCTATAGATTTGCAATAATACTTTTTGTATATATTTTATGGATAAATTAATAAAATTATCTATAATTTAAATCCCAGAGCCTTCGCTTTAAACAAACAAAACGCAGTTATTCAAATGTATGTAACTGACAGATAAATGTCACTATTAACTAATCATTTCAAAATAATATTAGTAACGTTTTAAAAAGAAAATAGTAAATAGAACAATAGAAAAGGAATGAAATACAGTTTCCAGCATAAGTAAATATATACGTATGTATTTAGATTTTTAAAAATTAACGATTCCCACAAATGTTTAAGCTAATCCTCATTTTTGGATTAGTGAATTCTATTCTATCCCAGTATTTAAAATTAATCTACATTTTATTATAGCGCCAGTGGCTCAATGGTTAGAGCAATGCCTCATGTCATGAGGGCCCTCGGGGCTCCGAGTTCTAATCCCACTAAGGCATGGATGTGTGTAAATGTGAACCCACTCTGTAATTGAGATTTAATCCTGTTGAGGGGTTTAAAAAAAGGTAGTTACTTGGATTAGATTAGACTATATTATAAGAAATAAAATGCCATTATATATTTGTAGATTCCGGTAAAGACAACATAAAGGCTGTTTTGAATGTGGACAAATAAACTTTTTTACCCATTACAGTACCGTAGCGAGCGTATGAAGCGCCTGTGGAAAATGTCTAAATTGCATCCCAATCTAAAAACAATCATTTCGGTACTGTTAAATTTACTTTTTCCGCATTATTATGATTTTTGCAAAATTATCGATTGTGATTTTTTTCTTGTAAAAGTAAATTTACATTATACAGGGTGTTGGACCTCTTTAATCTGAACTAATAATTCCACAGGTTGGTCCGGATTATCGAAATGTTCGTATTATCGAACAAATTACAGAAAATATCCATTTTCTTAATTCTCTAAGAATTTCTACATTCTCACAATAAAAAATCTGACGTGGCCAACACAACACCTCCCGCTATTTAATTTTCATTAATTTAAATATGCATACTTACATATTTAGTTATACTAGAAACTGTGTTAAACTCCATTCCACATAACAATGGATCTATTTATTATTTTCTTTTTAAAACGTTACTATTATTAATTTTAAATGATTAGTTCTTTGACAGTGACATTTATCTGTCATTTACATATACATTTGAGATATGAACTGTCTAATCAATTAGTTGTGTTTGTTTAAAGCGCAGGCTCTGTGATTTAAATTATAGATAATTTTATAAATTTATCCATAAAATATATAGAAGAAGTATTAATGCAAACCAATACGAAAAATTAATAATCTTTAATTTTTATAATAATAAATTTCGAAAAAATAACATTTAAAGGTATTTTTCGGAAAAAACTATTTTGATCTTCAAGTAAAGTGCCATTTTCGATTATCTGATTTACACCAAAATGTAATAGCTTCTTTCCCTATTAGAATAAGGTATAAATACAAGGTTTCAAAATTTTCTGAATGATAGTATTTGAGTTAGAGCGTAAACAGGAACCACACACACACACATACACATATCCACAGACATCATCGTGAAAATGTTAAAATTGGATTCTAGGGACCTTAAAACGTGGTCATTTACCAAAATCTCGATATACCTACGGGATCGGGAGGTAAAAATTCTTTATTTTCAAATATAAAATTTTAAAAAAATCTGTACTTACTACATATGAATAACAAAATATAGTACATATAGGCATATCACATAAATCTATATTAAAGTCAATAGTAAGTTTAAGAAACTGAAAAATTCGGTGATTTTGCTCTGTTTAATGTTTGGTTCTTCTGCCTTTTTAGCTCGTTTTTTCATTTCCAATAGTATTAGAATGTGGTGTTCCGATTCATCATTTTCTTCAGCCCACTTCAAACACGTTTCAAAACTTCTGACTGCCTCTTTGTGCTTTACATGTCCTGGTATCACTTCTACTTCTTCATCGGAGCTTGATTCATTCTGAATATGTTCCAAAATATCCATATCATTTGTTGATTTCCATGATTCTTCATGTCCGATAGCCCATTCAAGAGCTTTTTGTCGTGTGACATCTCCAGAAATTTGGTTTATTAACGCAGCAACCTTGTTTATTTTTCTTTTTATACCCTCCAACTCCATTCTGTCTCTCCACTATAATAGTGGAAGATTATCGTCTTCAGTCTATCCATCATCAAGAAGTTTAGTCCAGGACTTTTGGACAAGTTCTGGCCTCAAATCTTCCCATCCTTTTGATAATCCAATAACAACATCTTTCAAATTAACTCTCTTCAGTTCTGCAGAAATACGTGCACCTTCGGAAGCAACAATTTTTTTAAAAGTCTCTTGCGGTAATTTAACTTGATCACTTGAATCACATTTTGGTCCATCGGTTGCACGGCAGCGATTCATTTCCAAAAGCTCGTGGCTTTTGAGATTTTCTCTATAAACAATCTCATTTATGTGTACCGGAGGCATTACAGTAGGGCATAAATGTAACTCGTTCCTTGCTTATTTTGCTACCTGGAGCTGATGTTTCAGTTTGGTGAGCAAGTGTTTTTTGAGGAAGTAATTTCCAGAAAAGTCCGCTTCCGTCGGCATTGTAAATTTGATCTGGACACAGCTGCATTTCTGATATTTTATTTCGAAGCATGTTTTTAAATGGCTCAACAGCAGCTTCATCACTTGATGATTTGATAGTTGTCGAATTCCGTATCTGTTTTTGAACTTATCGAGCCATCCGTAGCTTTGAAATTGCTATCGTTGTGAGTCTGGCCATAAAAAATAGTGTTTTTTTCACACAAAATTTCTTCCGATATGGGCAGACCTAAAATAATTCAATTTTGTGTTAAAGAATCATACATATGTACATAGTCGATCATCTTTTTACATCTAGATCTTTGCTGTAAAAACCAGGTATAAACCGTTTTATCAACTTATTTCAACGTTTTTCGTTTATTGATCAAAGAACTGGCTGTGGTGCTATAAGATAGAATACTCGTCTTGTTTTTTTTTTTGTGATGTACAAATCGTTGATTTTTCCCACATTGTATTTTTACGATTAACTGGTCACTGTGGTACCCGCCTCTAAACTCTTAATAATCGCGATCTTTTCTTTAATCGATAAAGTAACGTGTTTTCTTTTGGAAGTCATCTTTGCTTTAAACTGTAGTGCAAACTTAACTGAGTAACAGAAAAAGGTCTAATGAACAAAGAACAATGAACAGTAAACATAGCAGTTCTTAGAGAATATGAAATCAGGGGATTCCCTCATTTAGGTAGCAGAATAAGAGAATATGAAATCAAGGGATTCTCTCATTTAGGTAGCAGAATACATGAATCTACGGCATTCCCTCATTTAGGTAACAGAGAACATGAAACCACGTGATTCCCTCATTTAGGTAGCAGGAATCACTTTGCTGTTCGGATTAACGAGGCGTTGTTCGGATTATGGCTCCGAGTTGTCGCTGTTCGGATTACTGGAGGTTCGAATTAGAGCATGTGCAAGGATGACCTTCAGGGAGCTGCGTGCATGAATATTATTAATAGAATAATAGGAAATGAAATCAATACAGTTTCTAGCATGTAGGTATGTATTTAGATTAATAAAAATTAATGATTCGCAAAGATGTTTAAGCTAATTCGCATTTTTGGATTAGTGAATTCTATTTTGTCCCGGTATTTAAAATTAAATCTTCATTTTATTATCAAAAAATCTGGTGTGGCCAACACAATACCTCCCGCCATTTGCAGCCCGAGTCACAAAAAAGATTAAGTTAATCCTTATTTTTAGTCTAATCTAATCCAAGTTGCTACCTTTTTTAAAACCCCTCAACAGGATTAAATCCCAATTACAGAGTGGGTCCACATTCACACACATCCATGTCTTAGCGGGATTCGAACCCAGAGCCCCGAGGGCACTCATAACATGATTAAAGATTAAATTTTAAATACCGGGATAGAATAGAATTCACTAATCCAAAAATGAGGATTAACTTAAACATTTTTGTGAATCGTTAATTTTTATTAATCTAAATACATACCTACATATTTACTTATGCTGGAAACTATTGAATTCCTTTTCTATTGTTCTAGATACTTTTTTCTTTTTAAAACGTTACTAATATTATTTCGAAATGATTAGTTCTTTGATAGTGACATTTATCTGTCAGTGACATACATACCTCCCTTACGAAGGGTAGCGGGAGGTAAAAAGGTAGTTACTTGGATTAGATGAGACTATATTTTGAGAAATAAACTGCCAAAATTAGAGTAAAATTTGCTTTGTTGTAATAATTAAATATCGGATTGAAATGGGTTGAATATTTAATTAATTAAGTCTCACTTGTGTCAAATGAATTAAACATAAGGGCATCATACAAGGATATAATCAAACTATTTTCTATTTCAATATTACGCTTCACTTAATATTAATCATCGGTATCTGTTAGCAACCGTTGTAGCACCAATGTTTATTGGGATTTTTTCTCGCATTGGACTCACATCCTGTATATATGTTTTAACTTCATAACCAAAAGTCCATTGTAAATTAACGCTATGATGGTTTGGATCCTTGATTATTTATGTTTGTAAAGGATTAACGAGTATACTCATATTTACATATCTTTATTCGAATGAAATATTTTATATTTCTTAATATGCATTGTTATAATGTTTTTATTTTAATATTCATTTATTAAGAATATTTTATTCCTGTGTTTTTTAGTACAAATTATTTTAAATAGTTATTATATGTGTTAAAAGTGACATTGTTAACCCTAACAACAAACATTAAAAAGTTTACTTTTAATAGCTACGTAGAAAAAAATTATTTGTTTTCGCTCGTCCTAGCTTTTTCAAATTATTCCCGTCACATAGTAGTGGCGTTTGAAATCCAATAAATCTTGATAAATACAAAACGTGCCTTGCTTCGTACACGGATATTCGATGTAATAACGAATTTCAACGCTTATTAAAAAAAAAAAAACTAATATCTAAATCCTTTTCACAAAAGACAACAAACAACGCTCAACAATAATTATTTTTCTCAAAAATGAGCCTTAATTTTAACGCCATCCTTTTGTTTCTCCCCAATGATCCACGAATGTCCATAATCTACGTGATTCAACTAAACAAACGCACTGTAATGCGAGGAATGTGGATTAAAGGAAGACTCTGCCCGTTCCAGGTGCAATTTACTCGGAATTCCGGAATTTGGTATCGGACTCTGAGAGATCTTGGAGGAAACTATGTTGGAATTGTAAGCTCAAGCATGATTACTTCCAGTTTTTTTGTCGTTCTGGTTCGGAGTGTTGAAATAAGTTTAGAAGGATTGTTTTTTCTTATTGAGGGGATTTAACTGATGCGCATTTTATATGTACGAAATAGTTCTTTTCGAGAAGATCGTAACAGATAAAAAAAACACAAATAATCTTCTTTTATTTGTGGTATAACATACGAGTTCTTGTATTTGAAACCAATTAGAGTAGTCTGAAGTTTTGATGGCAACTACATTTTAATAAAAATATCTGAAAAATTAAATAAAATTTTGTTTAATCTTGAATATGTGTATTATAAATTCTCTGAAAATTATGGCTTAATCGATTATATTATATGGGTCATTAGAAGGCTTTAATGTGAAATTTTAAATCTGTAAATGGTATTAAATACCGCTTGACGCTTGTTAGTATTATCCCATAATTATTTTTAAAAGGATAATTTAAAAAAATATAATATTCTTATGAAATATTCGTATAAGACCGGTGTACTTCACTGCATAACCACAAATTAAATTATCATTAATTATCCAAATTCACTGTATGAAATTATTTTTATTGATAAATTAAAACCATTACTATTCCGGATAGATCGGCCATAGCTTAATGGTATGTAATGAAAACCTTTAAGAATTAAGAAAGATATAAGAAGTTTTAAACTTTCTCCTTTTAAATATCTTATTGCAAATAATAAAAAAATCTAATCTGGATTATTTAAATTAATTTAGATATAATTTTTCAGGCAGTATGTTTAAAATATATGTATACCTAGGTACCGATGTTAAGGACAAAATCCGCAAAGTGTGCAAAACTGACATTGCCCGGATAATATAGCACTGTCAGTATTGCATAATGCTATTAGATTTTATCTATTTTTTTTTTTTGCAATATGTGGGCAATTTTAAGTTTCAATTTCTTTACAACTAAATAACCTAATCCAACGCAAAAAATTAAGGCCGTTACAGTCATTGGTCTATTTTACACAAACCATAAATAAAAAACAAAAAGAGCCCGACTTATATGGGCGTAAGCTTTGTGCGTTAGGTTAAATTAAGTTAATGTAAATTAAGAAAAGTTGAAAGCTAAAATGTTGAAATATTTAGAAAAACAGTACGTTAATGAAATCTAATTTCGTTGCCCAGGCAGCGTAAAGCCATTCCGCTGTACCTACAGTACAGAGCGGGCAATGTTTTAGAGCGCTCAGGACTTTGACGGACGTGGTTCCTCACTCTTAACATCTGTAAGAAGTTATGAGAAAAATTTCACTAAAAAATTTATGGTATATTAAATTTGCCAGAAAAAGTTTTGACCGATTCCATGCAAACTTGGAATACTCAAATGTATAATGCATCTATCATTTAGTTGGACAGATGCCGAAACGTGAATTGTTAATGTTTTTATGGAACAAAATATGTCACGAACGACCATTTACAGAGTGATCAAAACCATCTGATAGTCACGTGACCTGAGTAGTATTTTATTTCGCGGAAATATATATATATATATATATATATATATATATATATATATATATATATATATATATATATATATATATATATATATATATATATTAGTCCAGTCAATAAAGGGGTTGTAGAATGCATGGAGGTTGTCACAATTTTTAACTTCAGGGATTTGTTTGGAGTCGTTAGGAGGTAAACATACTAAAAGTCCCCGGACATAGGTGGTGAGCGGGATGCAGGGGGGACCGAGAAGATATCTATTTTTGGTTTTTTGCTTATATCTTGAAGACGATGTGTCTTATTAAAAAAATCCTTATATACAAAATGAAGGCTGACAAAATTGCCTACATTTTTGCTTTTCTAAGTTTTTTTCTAACCGTTTATGAAATATCCGCTATCAAAAACCGCAAATTTTCTAAAAAAATATAGTTTGCCTGGCGTTTTTCGTTAAACTTTTCTCTCTAGCACCTCATCTCTTTGGTTTACAGAAAAATTCCAAGAAAAGAAGTTTTAGAGGGTTAAATTTGAAATTGGTATAACACTTTCTACCTTGTCTTCAACCGATCAACAGTTATGGCAATTTGAATTTTTGGGTTAATTTTGAGATTCTGCTGGAAAACTATATACATTATTTAGTCTAAGGCCCTGGGGTATGCGCTTTTAAAAGAGTGCATCTACGGATTTTCTCTTCGGATTATGTTTACAAGGTTGATAGAGATGTTTTTATTTTGGTCATATGATCTGTAACCCGTCAGTTTTTTTTCAAAATGGCCGCCAGACATATGCTCGTTTTAATGCATTTTGTTAAAGTAAAAATAGGTAATTTATGTCGAATAATATCATGTTTGGTATCAAATTAAAACTCTAAGTACTGCCAATTACTTTACAGTGTTACTTATGTAAATTGATATGCATATTGGTTGATCGGCACCAAGAATATTTTGTTTAGTTTGAGTTTTTGACAGACCAACACCAAACCTGCCTCTATTTAAATTTTATTAATTTAAATATACATATACTTACATATTTAGTTATTGCGGAAACTGTATTAAGATCCGTTCCATATAACTATGGTTCTATTTACTATTTCCTGTTAAACATTTATCTGTCAGTTACATACATTTGAGATATGAACTGTGTAACCAAGGAGTTTTGCTTGTTTAAAGCGTAAGCTCCGGGATTAAAATTATATAAATTTATCTATAAAGTATACAGAAAAAGTATTTATGCAAATCTGTAGAAAATTTAATAATCTTTTATTTTTATAATAACACAAATCTTGAAAAAATAACATTTGTAGGTATTTTTCGTACACACACACACACGTACACACACACACACACACACGCACGCACGCAAGCACGCACGCCCGCCCGCTTAACCTTATGCACAAAAGTCAGCTCGTGAAAAAATTATATTACTTCTTTATAAAAGCAGTAATACCCTTTAGAATAGTGGTAGTACCAGTTAATAAAGTAGTAATATCAGCTAAAAAACTGGTAGTACCGGTTAAAAAAGTGGTAATACCGTTTAAAAAGTGGTAATACCAGTTAAAAAAGTGGTAGTACCAGTTAAAAAAGTGGTAATACTAAATATAATACAGGTTTCAAAACATTTTATTTTAAATAATATTTTACTCTTGGCCCTTCTACGCTTCCGTATTTATTATATTATAATAAAAAAAAAATTACAGCCTGTTCAAATTTGTATCCAGTAGAAAAAATGTATTTTCTGTCATTTAAAGTTTTTAGTCAGTGTGTACTTAGTGAAAAATTTAAACAGAATGTTAAAATTAACATGACGAGTTACAGAATACACCCCAAACATTTAATCTGGCTTGCAACAATGTAAAATAGATGTCATAAACCTACGGTCCCTATTTTTATCCTTTACACACTCATTGTGTTTTGCATTTGAAGCATGCCGCAAACAGCTCCTTGTCTGGCGTACTTATTTCTTACCGGTATCACCGACAAACGTGTTTGTTTGTACTGATATGCAAGCTTTATCAAAAACATTTATTCATTTCGAAAGGCGTCACGGGGTATAAATTAGGTGAACTGCATTACAAATTAGTTATGGTGGTGGCTTAAATTGTTTTTTTTTTCATATTTATAAAGACAAGCATTAACGGCATAAGTTAAAATTTAATTCACATAAAATTATTAATTTGTTAAAATGATATTCTGAGTTATTTCTTTCCTGGTGAAGCACTGCCTCACTTGTCTTTCGTGACAAGCCGCCACTGTAGTTCACTTCTAAAAATTTTAACAAAGCAATATATTTTTATAGTTTTAATCATTTCAATCAAATATGTAGATAACGTTATTAACATCAAAAGTAAGACTTTAATAAAAGTCGTTGTGTATTCGTCGTGTTCAGTCTCATGCCACCATCTTCCATCATTCTCAACCTGTCTTCTTGCTACCAGCTTGAATCTGGTCTTTGCGACTTTGCGTCGCATTGCGGGTATGACATGACACAATTTTTGGTTGATTGCCAAATATTAGGTTTTTGGTCGATCGTGATTTTTGTAATTCCCAATTTTAACGTACTTACATATGTAGGTATATGCATGCTGTAGTCTTAGGGTGCCTTTATTTATAAACCAGTAAACTTTTGCAGTATAATTATTAGTACCTACATATTTATAAATTTAATAACACGCATAAAGTTACTTCTCCCAAATAAAGTATAACGACAGGGTCTTTAATTGAAAGTATCATCACGAGATCCATTATTATTCACTTGTTTAATGTATTACGTATAGAGCTATATATATATATATATATATATATATATATATATATATATATATATATATATATATATATATATATATATATATATATATATATGTCGGAGATTGTAATATTAAAGCATGTCGTAACGATCATTTAATGAATCAAGTATTACATGAATCACTTATAATCTTTTAATTGTATTGTCGTAATCGAAACGTCAAGCATTCTAGGCTACAATGCTTGGATGGAATCAGTGTGTAGCGGTGCTCAGGATTGAGTGCAAGTCCGCCTCGCTGAGATCATCACGTTGATATTATCGCTGTGGTTCTGAAATAGTGTTGGTCGACATAGAGTTTGCCAGTGATACTACCCCGCGACATCAGAAGTGGGATTCGCCTGCGATCCACAATATTGTATGTGGGTTTGTGTTCTGTTGGTGAATTATAAAGTGAAGTGTAGGGCCAAGCAGATTAAGATGGAAAGGCCGTCTAGCAATTTTTGCAGGTTTTCATCATAGGGCATTGACCAGTAACAAGGATTCCGTCTGTGTCCCACCCAGAGAGTGGTGACGCAATTACAAGAGCTCGTTAAGTAGAACCGTGAGTAATGAGTACTGAATTTATGTTAAGCGGTCTTCCAATACTGGTAAGAGATTTTATTACAAAGATCAAGATATCGTTGTGAGCTATGTTGGTGGCAATTGGGTTGCTGTTGTAATAAAAGCAATTCGGTCAGTTGCTTGCTGAGAAACGAGAGACGAAGTTGAGTTTGTTGTTTATGATATTGTGATGGCCGATGATCCGGATTACCGATCTACATATATGTTATTTAAGATATTATTCATTACAGTAGGTGTTCCTGGCAGTTGTTATATTTTGATTGATGTTTTGTCATTGAGCTTGTATGACGTAATAAGTATTTCATTTTTGGTAGCTTGATTCTACTCCTTTACATCGTCTGCGACGTGACAATATTATTAAACTGAATGTAGGTCAAGTAGTGACAGATCGGGCGTATCAACCAGTTTGCGATTTAGTTAGTTATTTGTGAAATAACAAACGAACTAATACAAATTCCTTAATGTAGGTCAAGTAGTCACAGATCGGGAGTATCAACCAGTTTGCGATTTAGTTAGTTATTTGTGAAATAACAAACGAACTAATACAAATTCCTTAAAGCGTTTCGGTATGTCAAGAAAGATTGTAAAATGTTTCCATTGTACAAGTTTAGCAAACTAACAGACACATTGAGTAGGTACACTGCAACCTTGAGGCACCTGATATATCGTTACTTACTTTTTATCCAGATATGACCGATGCGGGTGCAGAACCATGATGTACCGAAATAGAAACTATAACATGAAAATTTCACTGGAGATCTTCAGGGAAGATAGTTAAAGGTGGAAATATGTTAGAAAACTATGCTAAAGATTAATATTTTATTAACTGCAGATAAAGTTTACTGAGCTACAAATTGTAGATAGATGATATTGTTATTATCATTATTAGGTTGAGGGCTTTAAGCGCTAGTGACTTTTGTCACCGCGACCAGTAAGATCTGCTGTAGCGTGTTTTGACTGAATGTCTGGAAGCCACTCCAAAGTTTTGATGAACTGAAATTTGGTATTTTATAGAACAGTGACTAGTAAAGATACTTGTCATAATTCAAAGTCCCTTTTGTTGAGAGCTAATAGCAGTTTAACGTTTATCGTCGAGGGTGAAATGAATATCTCCAGGCTATGAATTATGGCTTTTCAAGTATCCACAGGAAGTGCCTAAGACTCACTTATACTACGGTACCCATTTTAGCTTTGATTCACAAGTGAAAGCAGCCTGGTTATCTGACGTTAAGTAGATTGCTTCTCCTTTGAGAGCTTGTTTAAGTTTATTGAGCACACAGATTTTTTGCTTGAGATATAATGAAACCGTTGTGTATGGATTCCTTTATTTGGCAGCACGGACCAAATAAAATCGATCCAGTTTCTGCTGACTCTAGTTTAGAAATATCCGTAAACCATGACAGATAGTCTATTTGGAAGAGTGGCCTTACTACTGTCCACCGAAGGCGATTACCAAAAACTCTCTTGTGTAGCTTTTTGTTTTAGAAATTGAGTGGCCTACGAGATCTCCAAGCTTAAAGTGTTTTGTCTTGCAGAGTGCAAAGACGTTGGCCCCAGGATCAATTCCATTACTGCACTTGGACAGGTATTCATAGCGCCTGTGGTATGTGATACAAAGAAAAACTATCGTTGCGCTTCCGCAAAGACGCTTGTGCTGTTTTGTTACATTTTGGCCGCCATACTAACGATGCATGAGTGATCATTGGTCCAAATACGGTGATGTATGGCCAGTGGTTCGTTTCTGCCTGCAATCTCTAGTTTTTGCTAGAAGGACAGAGGCTTGTGTCCGAGGCTGCTACGGGATTTGTTTTGATGATTTTGTTAATGTATAAATTGCATGTGGACTTTTGAGTATTCAGGTTTCAGGTATCTGCGTTGACATTAAGGGTAATGTGATTGAAGTGAGAGATCTATGCATTCGATCAGTTACCGTACGATGATGCTATTTGGGAAAAATATTGTTGACAGTGGCGGGAAAGCTGTAATTATGGACGAAGTCTGTACCAGTCAGTCTCGAAATAATAAGCCAGAATGGGCGAGCATCCTGCCCAAGATCTACGAATGAGGCGATGTGTAGCACTGATAGTGAGAGAATGTATTAGATGTACCGTGTTAGCGTGAATAATACAGCGCTGTGCAGACAGTTCAAATCTGAGTTAACTTTTATCAATTGTTCATGGTATAATTTGTATGAAGTTATTCAAGTTCCTGCACGTCCATGTTCCAAAACCCTGAGTCGTTACGGATGGAACTTTCATGAATATTGAAATTTAGGTACAAATATGGTAGTGGTTTGAAATAGTCCCTGAGTCTATACCCAGAACATACTATATGACTTTATTAAATTTCCGGTGAGCATGGTCATAGCTATAAAACTTGGCGTTTTGGTTTTGATGGGGCTGTGGCCGATCAGGCTTCTCGTGACCGTTTTCGGGGTGACCATGCTAGTTTTGTCAAATTGTGAATTTGTTGAATGTTTAAATTGTGGCAAGATAGATCATCCGCAGAGGAGTTGCACAGGACAGCTGGTGCCCGGACTGAAGCCTGCCACGGTTGCGAAGCCGACTGTTTTACCTGAAAAACAATTGAGCAACAGAAATCTGTCGCCATTGGAAGCAGAGAAGTCTGACAAGACGGGACTTGCTTTTCAAATGTTTGTCTTAATGTTTGGGACGCCTAAGTGCAGCGTGATGGACGCTGGAACAAATTGCTTTAAAATATTTTGATCGCATCCAAGGATAAATTTAATTGAAGAAAGTTCATCGGATGATGGATATAAAGGAAGATAAAAAATTTGTTTCTACATCTCTTGCAAACGTTTCGGTATATTATTTTACCTTCATCAAGTGCTACAATAAAAATATTTGACACAAATCAACAACAATCATTTTCCAGAGTACAATCAAGCAATAATAAACAACAAGTTTAAATAAACAACAATTTTTTTATAAAATACCTGTGAGGATTTGTAGGCCAAACGAGAAACATTATACAGGACAGCATCACCTGTGACAGTGTAAGATCAACTGACTAAAACTTACTAACCTCCAATAAGAGCAAAAACCAACTTGTCAAAAAATTAAACTAAAAAACACTAAGCCAAAATACAGATAGGAAAACGAAAAGAAGAACTATCTGTTTGAATGATTTAACAAATTTAGAACATTTTGATAGCTTTAAGTATTATTTACATAACACATGAATCCATGTTCTAATTTTTAAGTAGAGCGGTTCATGCGTACAATAATGAACCTTCTGGAGGTTGAAACCACAATTTAGTTAGGCTAATCGAGTGGATCGTTGAAAATCCACAGGGGTGACTAAAACTTTGAAGAGCCGACAAACTTTTATTACAAAAGTGGCTAAGGAGCAATTGAGGCGTTGGTCTGGACATTGGACATTTTCGTTAAATTCTTTAGAATTATTAACCGTGATGGAAGATGACATGCTACTATATGCCTCTGTCATGGTGTTTCGGTATGCTACTGTGATACCTCTGCCGAAGGTAACATGCTAACTAGGTGCCTCTGTCGTGTGGTTTTCCGAGCTGGTTAAGCGATGACGGAATAGTGTTCAATTGCTGGGTAAGCAATGACGGTGTCGTTTTCCGAGCTGGTTAAGCGATGACGGAAGGGTGTTCCATTGCTGGGTAAGCAATGACGGTATGGTTTTCTTGCGCTGGTTAAGCGAAGATGGAATAGCGATCGATTGCTGGTTAAGCAATGATGGTCTGTCGCTGTTGGACAAGCTATAACAATACTTGAATACTGATATTGGTAGTCATGTATTTACTGGTGAAATGTATTGTCACAGAATTATGTTTTGTTTGACGTCGTGTAAAAAGGCGTCCATTAAATAATTTAGTGTACTCTAGCTAAATTTTGAGCTTAATATAAATGTGAACAAAGTTGTAACTATTTGAGCACTTATTGGTCAGAGATAGCCGAGCGAAAATACTGTGGATAAATTCTTTGTTTTCAGATAGTTCACACGAGGACGTGTGAAACGTCAGAATGGCCGTGTCGGAGATTGTAATATTAAAGCATGTCGTAACGATCATTTAATGAATCAAGTATTACATGAATCACTAATAATCTTTTAATTGTATTGTCGTAATCGAAACGTCAAGCATTCTTGGCTACAATGCTTGGATGGAATCAGTGTGTAGCGGTGCTCAGGATTGAGTGCAAGTCCGCCTCGCTGAGATCATCACGTTGATATTATCGCTGTGGTTCTGAAATAGTGTTGGTCGACATAGAGTTTGCCAGTGATACTACCCCGCGACATATATATATATATATATATATATATATATATATATATATATATATATATAAATTATATTATTAAACAATTTATATTGTTTTTAAAATAGTTTATTTGTTGCGGATACAGAGTTATACAAGCTTGTTTTCAGCTTTACTTTGTGGAAAGTTTATAACTTTACCCTTAGTCAGCATTTCTAAGAGTAGTCGTATTACTTAATTCCTCCCTGACAAGTTTAAACTTTACACAAATTTTATAAATTTTCGATTATCTTCTCTAAGTTCCTTAATTCCCTATTATTTCTTAACTGCTTAGATTTATAATTCTTATAATATTGATATACAATTTTTATAATTATAGTAAATATTATTACAAGTATAATATAAATTATATAATAATGATGAATGTTACTTTCGTGATTTTGAATTTCTTTTATTTTTTGTAATTGTGGGAATGAAATATTTAATTCTTGTAATGGTTTTAAATTAATTTTATTTATTTTTGTATCAAAATTTTGGAGTTCAACATTATTTAATTCTAGTTCTTTGTAAGCTGTTGATATTCCATTAAATGTCCATTGGTTGACTTTACAATTTCCATCGTTGATGAGTCTAAAGATTCCCTGAAAGTTTTTCTTTATATTTTTGTTTTTGCAATTTATAACTAATTCTTGGTTAACAGGAGAAGTAATTATTATATTATTAGTATATGGGATTTGTATTACATTGTTTTTTGTGTATTTTTCAATTATTTCACAGTCATCATTATTTTCACTTAATACTATATTATTAATACAATTATTTACTTCTATGCCTTTTGTTTGACAATAGTTTATATTGTTAGATTCTCTTTTGAATCTTTCTATTAATATGTTCTTATTGTGTTTATTTATATAATATGTGGGTGGTTCTGTTAATTCATATAATTTTTTATGATGAATGAAGGGAATTGGGTATAATTGATATAGAGGATAGGAGTTTTGTGATAGTTCTGGTTCTATTAGCAATGTATGGATTTGTTCGTTCTCTAGACTACAATATGTGGTTATCTTATCTACTTGTAACCAGATATCCTTGTCGCCTGTGATTTGAATTAAATCGTCATGGTTTATAATAGTGGTGTCTAGTTTATTTAATGAACAAATTACCAACATTAGTTCTATATGTTTGCAAAATTCCGATAGATTTTGAATAATTATTAATAATTTATTAATTTTTACTTCCGTGTCAATTAAACTTTGCCACGTTTGTTTTTTATTTAAGATGTCTATTACGACATTAAGGCTTTCTGATAATTTGTTTTCGTTTAACTTTATTTGTTCTAATTTTGAATTGAATTTGTCTGTTAAGTGTTTTTCGTTTTTTATTATTTGTTCGTTTTGGTCTTGAAGAATCTTTTGATTATCTATTAGTTTGTCTATTAAGTTATCATATTTTTCCGCGTCACTTTGGTCTAGGTTACCTGTAATTGATTTAATTATATTGCCTAATCCATTTATTAAGCCTCGTTTAGATCTTTTGTTAAAAAGCTTCTGAATTTGTTGTGTCAAGTCGTCAAGGAAATAAGATAATGCTTTATTTTGTTCCTCAAGGTGATAATTATTTTGAATTTGTTTCATAGTATTAATCGTAATATTATGTAATTTTGAATATTCTTCATAAAGAGGGGTAATATTATAATTGAAATAATGTATTATTTCTCCTTCTTTTAATTTACAATCACCTATTCCGAATAAAAGGAATCCATTATTATTTGAAATGTCCACTAGTTGAGCGGTGGTAAAGGCCCTGGAATCAAAATTTAATTTTATCTAATTTGAGTTTTCTAATATGTCTTTTATTTTTTATTTCTACTGTTCGTAATATAGGGTTATAATTTTCTACTGTAACTCTTTTAAATATGGGTTTTTTATATTTGTGCATCAGTCTATTATTTTGTTTAACATAGACTTTATCCGGTGATTTTAAAGGTAATTCGTTTTCTTTTGTTCTCTTTGTCTTATCTTTATCGATTATTTTATTTATTATTTTATTTGTTTCTGATTTATTGATAAAATAGTCATTTATAACTTCTTCTTCGGATCTTTGTTTTTGAAAATATTTGTTTTGTTCATTTTGTCCGAAAAGTATTTCACAAGGGGCCATTCTTGTTATTGAGTGTTTGGTATTATTGTACGCTGTTATTGCTTTGTTTATGATATATTGTAAATCTTTATTTTTATTTGTTGAATGTAATATCCGAAGATGTTCTATCAATGTAGAGTGAAATCTCTCTACAGCATTTGATTTTGGATTTGCTATACTAATCAAGTGTAATTTTATATCGTGATTATTACAATAATTTTTTACTAGAGCGTTATTAAATTCTAGGCCATGATCAGCGATGATCATATTTGGTTTTTTGTAAGTTTTAATGAATTCCTCAATTATTAACATTGTTTCTTTTCCTGTCTTATTGAAAGTAGGGTGAATAAATCCAAATTTAGAAAATTGGTCGAATATAGTGACGAAGTATTCTTTATTTAATGTTAGAAGATCTATATTTATAATTTCAAAAGGGGTTTTTGGTGTAGGGGTTAAATTATCATTTAATTGTATAGGGTGTCGATCATATTTATTTTGTTTGCATATTCTACATTGATTAATAATTTCTGTAATATCTTTAATCATATTGGGCCAAAAGTATTTTTCTTTGAGTTCATGATAAGTTGCCATTATTCCTCTATGAATTAAATAGCCGTTATGATTGTCAAAAATTATTTGGGTCTGTTTTTCTTCGTTCTCGACATCCTCTACAAATTTATTACATTTTATTAAATTTATCATGTTTGCTTCAAATTTCTTTTGAATTATTTCATTCAATGTTTGTTCGTATTGTTTAGGAATTAATATCAAGTATTTGATTTTTGGCACTATGTAATTTTTTAGAAATTCTAATAATTGTTCTTCTTTTTACCTTCCGTCACCTTTAGGTAAGGAAGGTATTGTCTTTGGTCAAAAAATTCGATGATGAGTTTTTAATCAATAAGCACGTTTTAGGGTCCCTAGAATACGAATTTACTATTTTTACGATGATGTCTGTATGTGTGTGTGTGTGTGGATGTGTGTGTGTGTGTGTGTAACAAAATTTTCGTCTGCGATAACTCTAATACTACAGTTACAAAAATTATAATTTTTTCGTATACTTCTTCGTTACATCCAGATGAAGAGCTGATTAGATTTTGGTTACAATTGGTCAACCGGAAGTACCATCATTTGAAGATTTTAACAGTTTTTCTTGAAAAAACTATATTAAATATAATTTTTTCACATTTGATGTTATTATAAATATTAAAGAATATTTTATTCTCTATACGATTTGACTGCATTTTATACTTAATATTAAATGGATATAGAGTTAAAAAATCTGATGTGACCAGCACATTACCTTCCGTCAGTTCTATGTATTTTGTACAAATTTCATACGGAAAGTTCCTTGCTAAATATTCTAATTCTTGTACATTACTTTCCGGCAGCTGCATGTATTTTATGCAAATTTCATACAGAAAATTTATGTCTTAAATTATTACTTTGTGACGTTTTCTATATACAGTGTAATGTATCTGCAGAAATAAAAGATTTATTATTACTATTTCTTGTACATTACCTTAAAGCAGTTGTATGTATAGTATACAAATTCCGCATACAGAAAGCAAAAGATCCTATATTTCCAGTAAAATGATAAGACACACACTATGTCAATTTCACTTGACACTGACATCTTTCAATCAGAATTTTCTTAAAATAGTAGCTGTTTTCAAAGCTATAGCTACTTTATGAAATTTAATTTCTTTATAATTTTTTAACTCTATATCCATTTAATATTAAGTATAAAATGCAGTCAAATCGTATAGAGAATAAAATATTCTTTAATATTTATAATAACATTAAATGTGAAAAAATGATATTTAACATAGTTTTTTCAAGAAAAACTGTTAAAATCTTCAAATGATGGTACTTCCGGTTGACCAATTGTAACCAAAATCTAATCAGCTCTTCATATGGATGTAACGTAGAAGTATACGAAAAAATTATAATTTTTGAAACTGTAGTATTAGAGTTATCGCAGACGAAAATTTTGTTACACACACACACACATCCACACACACACACATCCACACACACACACACACACACATACAGACATCATCGTAAAAATAGTAAATTCGTATTCTAGGGACCCTAAAACGTGCTTATTGATTAAAAACTCATCATCGAATTTTTTGACCAAAGACAATACCTTCCTTACCTAAAGGTGACGGAAGGTAAAAATTATAAAGAAATTAAATTTCATAAAGTAGCTATAGCTATGAAAACAGCTACTATATTAAGAAAATTCTGATTGAAAGATGTCAGTGTCAAGTGAAATTGACATAGTGTGTTTGTCATAATTTTTACTGGAAATATAGGATCTTTTGCTTTCTGCATGGAATTTGTATAAAATACATACAACTGCTTTAAGGTAACGTACAAGAAATAGAATATTTAATTTAATAATAATAATAATAATAAATCTTTTAATTCTGCAGATACATTATACTGTATATAGAAACCGTCACAAAATAATAATTTTCTGTATGAAATTTGCATCAAATACATGCAACTGCCGGAAGGTAATGTACAAGAAATAGAATATTTAATTTAGCAACGAACTTTCCGTATGAAATTTGTACAAAATACATAGAACTGACGGAAGGTAATGTGCTGGCCACATCAGATTTTTTGTTTATATGGATGTTTACTATAAATCTTTGTTTTTGATGATCAAATAATTTTTTTACTTCTATTTCAAATGGTTTATTAGAAAAATGAAATATAATTTGATTTTTTGCTGTATTTATTCTGTTGTCTACGAATTTTAATCCGCTAATTGGGTTTTCATTTGAACTATGAATTGTATTATCTGATTCTGATTTATTTGCAACAATACTTTGTTGTTCGTTTCTGTCATCGTTGTAAATGGTATTTAATGTTTCGTTTACTATTTGATCTATTTCCTCCGTTTCCAAACTAAAATTTTGCGGTTGTTCATATTCATATAAGTTTATTTGTATTTGCGTGTTATCGAAGATGTGTTCTAAAATTTTTATTAGTTCTGATTTTTCTAGTTTATCCAATCCACATGATAAATAAGGAATATTGATTTCGTATATGTCGTTCTTTATTAGATAATCGCGTAACTCGGTAAGTGTTTTTTTTGAAATATTTTCTATTTACGTTTTCTAAATAAATATTTTTTGTAATTAAATGGAAAATTGTTTGATTTCCCGTATTCTGAATTATAATGTTTTTGTTGATGTTTTTTTCACAATAAATTTTACTGTTAAATTTTAAATCTATTTGTCTGGCGAGACCTTTTGAAAATTTTAAATCTTTTGATATGCAATGTGCGAAGATATTAGTATTTGTTACATCACCTGAATTTTTTATAATTTTGAATTTATCTCTTTGTCTTGATAAAAAGTCTGCGATTTTATTTGTTTTTCCTGGTAAGTATTCGATGTCAAAATTATATTCGCCCAGTTCTATTTTCCATCGCATAAGTTTTTGGTTTGCGTTTTTCATGGAAAATAACCACGTGAGGGGTTTATGATCGGTGCTAATCGTAAATTTTCTGCCATATAGGTACGTATTGAAATTATTTATTGACCAAACTATTGATTTTAATTCCTTTTCAATTGTGCTATAATTTTGTTCTGCAGAATTAAATGTTTTTGAAGCATACGCGACTGGTTTTTCTTGTCCATTTATAACTTGTGAGATTACTGAAACCATTGCGTAATCTGACGCGTCCGTAGTGAGGATAATTTTTTTTGAGAAATCAGGGAATTCTAAAATTAGTGGGTTACTTATCAATTCTTTGGCGGTTTTAAATGAGTCTTGATATTCTTTATTAGTTATGTCTATTTGTTTATTCTTTTTTAAACATTCTGTAAAAGGTTTGGTGAGTTTCGAGAAATTTGGAATAAAACGCCTATACCAAGAGAGTTTACCTAGAAAGGATTTTATTTCTTTTACTGTTTTGGGGATCATTATCTTTTCAATTGCTTCGATTTTGTTTTTATTGGGTATAAGTCCTTCTTGTGATATTATAAAACCTAAGTATTCTGTTTCAGTTTTTAGAAATTCTGACTTGTCTATCTGTATTTTAAGATTTGCGTCTTGTAATTTTGAAAAGATCTTTTCTATGTTTTGTAGATGTTCTTCTAGTGAGTTTCCGAGTATAATAATATCGTCCATGTAGACTAGGCAAATTTTGTTAATATATTCTGAAAGTACTTCGTTCATCATTCTTTGAAATGATGCCGGTGCATTAATTAATCCGAAAGGCATACGGACGAATTGGTAATGCCCTGAGGACGTAGAAAAGGCAGTTTTTTCTCTATCATTTCTATCCATTAGTATCTGGTGAAAACCAGAATGCAAATCTAATGTTGTAAAAAATTTTGGTTTCCCGATATGGTCTAATAGTGTGTCGATATTGGGCAAAGGGAATTTATCTTCGATCGTTTTTTGGTTTAATTTTCTAAAATCTATCACTAATCTTGTTTTACGCTTTCCTGATGCGTCCATTTTTTTTGGCACTATCCATATGGGAGAATTATATGGGCTATTTGACTTTTGAATTACTTTAGTTTTTAATAAATTTTGAATATGTTCTTCAATATCTTTCTCATAGATTTGTGGGAGTCTATAGTTTTTTTGAAAAACTGGTATATCATCCTGATTTTATGAGTAGTGACATTTG
This sequence comes from Harpalus rubripes, assembly GCA_963082715.1. Classification (NCBI taxonomy): domain Eukaryota; kingdom Metazoa; phylum Arthropoda; class Insecta; order Coleoptera; family Carabidae; genus Harpalus; species Harpalus rubripes. The sequence continues at coordinate 38,063,957 of OY720451.1, read as the reverse complement.
TAGCGGATAGTTCTTCATCGGGTTTTGGAAATAAATTCGAATATTTTTCTAATAAGTTCTTTACTTTTTCTTTTTGGTCATAAGTGAGGTGTTCGTGTCTAAATTGTATAAATGAGTTGTTTAATGTTTGTGAAGATATTAATTTGAATTTTCTATTCCCGAGCGTTATAGTTTTATTTTTAAAATCCATTAAAGCATTACAATGTTCTAAAAATTTTACGCCAAATAACATGTTACTGTCTTTATGAAAATCGTGTACAAAAAATTCGAAATTTTTATTTTGGATTTTTATTTCAACGCAATTTTTACATTTCACTTTTCCTTGGGCTGTTTTGAAAGTAATTTGTTTCTGAATAATTTTTAAATTTCTTTGTTTAACGATATTTGGTGAGATTAAATTTATATCGGAGCCGGAATCAATTAAAATAAAATAGTCATTAAATCTTATTAAAGGAATCGATTTTAGTTTTGAGGTCATTACGTATTTTGTTCTGTTGTTTCTAGGGTCTCTTCTAAAAAAGGATTGGTGTCGTTATTATCGTAATTTTCTTCTTCATATTCCTCGGTACTTTGTTCGTCAACTGCGATATTTTCGTTTTCAATTTCATTGTTGTAATTTTTTTTAATTGTCGTTGTGGACATGGGTTGAGTACTTCGTGTCTGTAAAGACATTGGTTGAGGTGGTAGTTTGCGCGTTTCAAAGCTGTTTACTAAATTTTGTCTTTTGAACCTGTTAGTGCCTGGAGTTGGCGATTTGTAAATGTTGACTGGATTTGAAGGAAAATATTGTCCGGGGAATTTTTTGGGTGCAGGGTTAAAGGTAAATTTTTTTGGAGTATTTATATTTTGTTTTTGATCATTTCGTGTTAGTGGGCTATTATGTATGGAATTGGCATAGCTAAATTCATTTTTTAATAATGATTCGCATTGTTCTAATGTCGAAGGTTGTTTCACAATAAAAGATCCTTTTATTATGGGTGGTAACAATGATATAAATTTGTTTACGATTGCTTTCTGATTTTCTTGGAGAATAGCATTTTTCTCTTCTAAGGTGTAAGTTTTTGCAAGTATTTTTGATTTATATATTTCATATTTGTCTAACATTGTTTTTAGTGTGACTTCTGTATTTTGTTTATATTTGGTTTCAAATAATTCTCCTAACAATGTCTCAGGTGTTGTTTTATCTGAGAAATTAGAATTTAGAAATAACTTTAAATCTTCCCAATTTGTGAATTTTTTTTGTGAAACAATCTTTTTTGCGCTATTTGTTAATGTATTTTTAATTAGATTAAAAGCAAACACTTTTTGTGCTGCTGATAATGTTAATGTGTTAAAAATAACATATGTTTCGTCCACAGTTTCAATAAAATTATTGAGTGTCGTTATGTCCCCTTCATATGTTGGGATCATTTCGACGTAACTTTTAATGTCTTGCAAAGAAGTCATATTGTTTTCTGTTAAGTTTAATCTAGCTGGATTTAATATAATTCGCCTAATATTATTTTGAGCGATATTTACAAATTCTTCGTTTTCAGAATCTGACATAGATTTTGATATGATTGCCTTGTGTCGGGGCTCGTACTCTTTATTACTAGTACTAGTTAGAGAGTACCCTATGTATTACAATAATTTTTACTTACAAGAATAGACTAATGGCTATGGGTTTCATTGTAAGGAGTCTTCTATGGGTTTTCGAACTGTTTCTCGTAGACAGGAGTAAACGAGATGTGAAGTTCTTGAAGCTTGTCGTCTGGGTTCTTGTGGTCAATTGGACAGCATGAAGGATCCCTTGGATGGTCTGATGGGACGTATGAATAGTCCTTGATGGGCACTGTTTAGCCGTGAGATGGACTGACGAATAAGGTCTTATTGATATAGCCTTATATATTTCAAATCGTTGCACTTTTAAAGTTGTTCTGGATAGCCAATTTTCATATAAAAATATGACAATGAGATGAGTAACTTTTTGTGTTTTTCACTGTTACAAACTTATTGTTGGCTATCCTACCGACTGCGCCAATTATATTATTAAACAATTTATATTGTTTTTAAAAAAGTTTATTTGTTGCGGATACAGAGTTATACAAGCTTGTTTTCAGCTGGAGAGCTGCCTTAAGACTGTCTATTCTATGTCTATCTATCTTACGCTTTACTTTGTGGAAAGTTTATAACTTTACCCTTAGTCAGCATTTCTAAGAGTAGTCGTATTACTTAATTTATATATATATATATATATATATATATATATATATATATATATATATATATATATATATATTATTGAGAAGAATATTTTGCCTGTACCAGAATTCTTAGAATTAGAAAATAGACGGTTAGGTAGTTGAATTAATTATTTTCTCATTTCCTAACGTAGTGATAAATTTGTTTTAGGAATGTATTACAGCATACATATCTATAAAATAATAATTCATATATTAAATTTATGCGTCTTTTCGCTCGTCCTTACTGAATTTGTTATTAGATATTTGACACAAATTATATTAATTCCCTACAAATTCCTCTGTGGCGTATAGAATTGAGATTATGTCAATAAACGATGGTCAGGTGCGAATATAGAGATTTAATGTGGGAATTTTAGTTTATATAATTTCCTGCTCTCCTGTTCCTTTTACGGCAAAAACTGAAGAGTGCACAGAATTAAAAGTTGAATATAAAACTGTTTTTATATCTTTTATTATGTTTTTAGTCTCTTCACAATTTTAAAACGAAATTTCAATCTTTCTGTTAGTAATATGGAGGGCACTGTTAAAATTCGCGTGTGTTGTCGCGAATAATATCGATGCTGTGCGTGAAATGATTTTGGTTGATCGGCATGCGACATATAGTGAGATAGAGGCATCCTCAGGTATTGCGGCGAAACAAATACATACGATTTTGCACGATCATTTGAATGTCAGAAAGCTTTGCAGTCGTTGGATCCGTCACAAATGGTGCAAGGAAATGTTAAAAAAATTCGACTATGGTCGTTCAGATTCTGTATGTTACATCGTAACAGGTAACGAAACATGGATATATTCATATGAGCTTAAAACTAAACAGCAATCGATTGTATGGGTGTTTCAAAGTGAACCTAAACCAACAAAAGTGGTGCGTTCACGAAGCGTCTTGAAAAAAAATGATTGCTTGTTCCTTCGGAAAAATGGGTCATGTTGCATCTGTCGTATTAGAGGATCGAAGGACAGTTAATGCTGATTGGTATACTCGAATTTGTTTGCCGGAAGAAATCAGAAGAAAGAACGTAAACCTACGAATCATTGTTCATCATGATAATGCATGCGCGCACACAGCAAATCGAATGGTCGAGTTTTTGACCAGTGAAAACATTGAATTAATGACTCATTGCCCATATTCGCCTCTTTTATCGCCTAATGACTGCTTCTTATTCCCAAACATCAAAAATAAAATGCGTGGCGAGTGTATTTCATCGCCTGAATAGGCCATTGAAACATTTAAATCACTATTTTCGGAGGTACCTCCTTCAAAGTGGAAAAAGTGTTTTGAAGATTGGTTTCACCGAATGCAAAAGTGTACGAGGTGTGTTCAAAAAATATCGCGAATTTTGTGTTTTTTCAAAAATTATTTATTTATTCATGAATATCTATTTTGTCCCCTTCAAAGTAATCCCCATGAGATATTATACACTTGTGCCAACGGTTTTTCCAATCTTCAAAGCACTTCAAAAAATCATTTTTTTTTATCTTGTTCAGCTCCTCCTTCGATGCCGTCTTTATCTCGTCAAGCGTAGCGTAACGTCGTCCTTTCATGGGCCTCTTCAGTTTAGGGAACAAGAAAAAGTCACAGGGGGCCAGATCTGGGGAATACGGTGGCTGCGGCATCATTAGTGTGTTGTTTTTGGCTAAAAAGTCGCGCACAAGCAACGATGTGTGAGCAGGGGCGTTATCGTGGTGCAAAAGCCAATTTTTGTTCTTCCACAAATCCGGGCGTTTCTGGCGGATTGCTTCGCGCAAATTGCGCATAACTTGCAGGTAATATTCCTTATTGACCGTTCTACCCTGTGGCAAGAACTCATGATGCACCACGCCCCTGCAATCGAAGAAAACTGTCAGCAAAACTTTCACATTCGACCGAACTTGGCGCGCTTTTTTCGGTCTTGGTTCGTGCGGCAGCTTCCATTGAGATGATTGAACTTTGGTTTCCACGTCATAACCATAAACCCACGATTCGTCACCAGTTATGACCCTCTGGAGCAAATTTGGGTTGTCGCGGACAGAGTCCAACATCTCATTAGCAATGTTCATGCGATGCTGTTTTTGGTCGCAATTGAGCAATTTTGGTACAAATTTCGCGGCGACCCGTCTCATGCCCAAATCATTGATAAAAATCGAATGGCACGAGCCAATCGATATGTTTAGGTCCTCAGCAACTTCTCTAACGGTGATTCGACGATTGGCCAATATCATTTTCTCCACTTCATTAATTTTTTCGTCTGTTGTTGAAGTGCTCGGGCGTCCGGCACGCTTTTCGTCGTTCACATCTTCTCGGCCTTCTGAGAACATTTTGTACCACCGATAAACGTTGCTTTGGTCCAAGGTAGCTTCTCCGTATGCCACAGTCAACATTCGGAATGCATCCGCGCACTTAATATCGTTTTTCACACAAAATTTGATACAGGTTCTTTGTTCCATTTTTTTGAATAGGTAAAAATCGAAGACGATCCAAAACACGTGCAAGCAAAGCAGCTGTCAACAATTAAGTGAACATTCAAAATGGCCGAGCTTGTCGACATAAGTGAGAGACATGAGTACCAACATAAAGCCACAAAAAGATCGAAATTCGAATATACGTAACCCGCGAAAATTCAAAATTCGCGATAGTTTTTGAACACACCTCGTATACATGCTAAAGGCGAATATTTACAGAAGCAATAAAGCGATTTCCAAAACGTAATGTATGTTCTATTTCACATTTTCCGCAAATTTTTGCAGTGCCCCTCGTAGCAATAGCCATGACTTTTGTTTTAATTTTTTCTAGTTTTCACAAATATTAACTTCAAACGCCAATCTGACTTATGGAAAATAAATCCCGTATTCTCCGATAATAATTTCCATACAATAATTATTTATAATAATAGAGCTTGAAATTTCTTTTTTAATTAAGAAGAAGCTAAACCGTAATAAAAAATGTAAGAACAGTTTTGCATACAACCTTTGAATATATATTGCGTCCCTCCGGTGCGAAGGACTAAGTAATAAGGACCTAATGGCTCGAAGGACCAAACGTTCAAACCCTAAACCAGCGAATCCGGTCTAGAAGAACCAAAATGTTTTGATCCTGCTCGCAAGCCCAAATGCGATGTCTCTAGATCAGCGAATCCGGTCTAGAAGCACCAACAATATGTTTGATGTTAAATTCAATGAATAAAACAAAACTATATGTAAACCAAAATAATTACAACCTTCGATAGCTGGTTCACATCACTGGACTTGGCCAATAAACGGGATAATATTAATTTGTGAAATGTACTAATTAACAACCAACGAAGGACCAGTTAGTTTTACGAACTAACAAACGAACTAAATATAATTGCAACAAAATAACAAACAACTGAAAACCAATTCTGAGAGATATGTGATAGCGTATTGAATACAAGTGACATAAACAATAATAAACCAAAGATAAAACAAATACGATATTTGTATAAATTAACTAAATCAGTTAATAAATGTATGAACAAACAAATGTAGTTAAACAATATTAAGAACTCTAAATGAACTTAATAACAACCAACTAGAATGCAAAACTTGTTGCATTGAAGGTACCTAGTCGACAATAACAGCAGATGCGCTGTGAATGACGTCACTCGAACGAGAACGTGTGTAAACAGGTTTACAAAGAAATAATAATAATTTCACCCAAGGAAATATGAATCAAATCCCTAACAACACGAATTCCCGTGAGAAATCAAATTGTACAGTTCGATTTTACAATTGATTCCTGAGATGTGTCTATTAGCTGCATAAATTGGCGCCGGAAAGTATTCGCGGACTATAAAGTACCAAATTAAATGAAACCCGAACGATACTCCTTGAATTAGTCGTGTTAGGCTAATCAAGCTACGCGTACGATAATTAAACAACCAATTACTTTACTGACCATATGAAAATCAGAAAGTTTTATGCAAAATGGTGGACAACCACTCTCGCGGACGACGACGCGATACGTGTTTACCGTTTGCAAGCCAGAGACACTCTCAGTCGGTCGATGCCGGTCAGTGCTGTAGCAGCTGCACTTGGCGTGGGGGTGCGCGCGCACTCGCGTGAAGCCAGATGCAATAATATTAATATTAATAAATAGTTTAAGATACTACAGCTATTTCAAACAATACTAAAATTAAACTTAAACACGTAAAAACATATAACTAATTTTTCCAAGTAACAGAAACAGTTATTTCCATTTATTTATTGACTTAATTAAATAGAGTCAGGGCGGGTTAACCGTTCTATTCCCAAGTGCAGCGGGTTGCTACCTCAAGGAGTTGATAATTTCTAATTTCTCTCATTTAAAACATATTAGTTTTAAACATACCGGCCACCTTAGGGTCTCCCTAAAGACAAACTTAGGCTATTGGCAATCTCTGTCTGAGCAGAGTTGGTTTGATCTTCGTCAAGTTGAACCACTTCACTTTGTGGCCAACACGAGTAAGGTTGTTGTAACCACTCTGGTCCGTTTATCCAGAGAGTACATGTCTTGAAACTTAGAGGACTGAGACCTCTAGAACCTACATCGGCCGCATTGTGTTCCGACGTTACATGACGCCAGTGTTCACTCGGAAAATTTGTTTGTATTTGAGCGACTCGATTACCCACAAATGTTTTCAGAGTGTGTGGTTCCTTGCGCAACCAGGCAAGAACTATCATAGAGTCCGAGAAGCAATGTACAGCCTCCGGTTGTTTTGGAATATTTTCGAGAATATTCTCGAGAAGTTTGGCGAGAAGATGCGCCGCACATAATTCCAAATGAGGTATAGTAATTTTTTTTCAAAGGCGCTACACGCGTCTTTGCACAGAGCAATTGCACCACTGGTTTATCGTTTAGATAATTTCTAACATAGACAACTGCACAGTAGCCTCGCTCGGAGGCATCCGCAAATCCGAGAAGATCGAATTTAGAACCCAAACAGGCTAACCTTGGTATCGAATAGTTGGATATACAATCGATCTCTTTCAGAAACAAGTTCCACTCCGAGACAATATGAGCGGGAGGTTCTTCATCCCATTCTACCTTTGATTTCCAAAGCTCTTGCATGATGAGTTTAAGAAACATCACCAATGGGGACATAATGCCTAATGGATCATAGATCCTTGCAATGCAGGACAAAATGTTTCTTTTGGTGCACAAATCGTCGGGTTTTGAGACCGTATACTCGTAGCAGTCGGACTTGCAAACCCATTTGACACCTAACAATTTCACTGACTCGTCGTCATTGAAGTGGACATCTTTCACTGCGCGTGCATTGTCTGGTAGTTCATCCAGTATTGTTTGAGAATTACTGGCCCATTTTCGGAGGGTGAATCCTCCCTTTTCGAATATATCCGTGAGTTCACGGCGCAGTGTCAGTGCTGACTGAATGTCTTCAGCTCCAGTCACAACATCGTCCATATAGACATCATTTTGCAGGACTTTAGCTGCTAAGGGATATTGATTCCCTTCGTCTTGAGCCAACTGCTCAACTGTACGCAACGCCAAGAACGGCGAACAATTCAAACCAAAGCAGATAGTGTTGAATTGGTACACAATAGGATGTGTGGCATCCGCAGGTTTCCAAATGAACCTTAGAAATCGTTGATGCTCGCGTACAACTCTAATTTGTAGGAACATCTGTTTTAAATCCCCCGTAATTAAAATAGGATAAAATCTATTTCGCAAATGAAGAGTGAAGATACTCTTCTGTAGTACCGGACCAGGATACAAGTAGTCATTAATCGACTTTCCATTAGACGATGGCTTTGAAGCATTGAACACAATGCGTACCGGTGTCGTCGCACTATCAGGTTTAACCACTGCATGGTGTGGAATATAGTACGAATCCTGATCATTCAAATTGGGTTGCACATCAAGTCTCGTGACGTAACCCTTTTGCAAATATTCTTCGAATATTGCATCATAAGCCTTGAGTAACTCTGGGTCTTTACTCAAGCGAGTCAGCTGTGCGTGACAAATGGACAAAGCTTTCTTGTATGAATTGCCTAGTACTGGTGGGTACTGTTTAAAAGGTAAAGAAACCGTGTATTTTCCCTCGGAGTCTCTTTGGGTAGTATTGACAAAATGGTCCTCCACCATTTTATCATCCGGTTTAGTGACAACCGATGGAGTTGGAACGTTTTCCAATTCCCAAAATTTTGACAATAGTTCGTGGGTATCTTCTTGTGTGTATGTATGATACGACACCACAGCGTTGCTTGTTTGCTTGCTGGTATATTCTCCTATAATCACCCAACCAAAGATTGTTTTGATGGCGGTGAGTGTGCCATCGACTCCTTTCTTAACTCCGTTACGAATGACCTGACCCCAAATGTCAGCTCCTAACAGCATGTCTATTCGTTGAGATTTATAGCATTCGGGATCCGAAAGTTGGATATTCCCAAATTGTTTAAAGGTATCCCGAGATATTGGATAATCTGGGATTCTGCCTGTAATGTTGTCGATTACAATGCAACTCAAATCGAGAACTGGAGTTTCTCTACGACATGGTTTGATTTTGGTATGTATAATACCACTAGTGTCCTTGACGTGGGTGTCACTGATTGACATAATCTTTGTTTGACACGTTTCAATAGACAGATTCAATTTGTGGACACAACGACTTGTGATGTAGGATTTCTGTGATCCTGTATCCAATAAGGCACGTACAACATGTACCTTTCCTGCACTGTCAAATATATGCAGTTTTGCAGTGGGCAGTAATACCGAAGTATGTTTTCTGTGTTGACTTAGTGAATAAGTCCTAGCAGACATTGACGTAGTAGTTTCAGAATTACTACTACTAGCTTGAGAGTTTGCATCACTCTTGGGTGATGACGGACGATTGTTTTGCACAGATTTTTTATCACGCTTGGGTGATAACGACTTGTTCGACCTTTCACCAAAATGCAGCAGCGTATGGTGAGTTTTGTTGCACGTTCTGCATGTGGCTGTACTAGGACAGTTCGGGCGTATGTGACCCATTCTAAGACAGTTGATGCACAACTTGTGTTTAATTGCAGCATCATGTCTTCCTTTAGGTTTAAGAGCTATAAACCCTTCACACTGACTGATGTAGTGAGATTTTCTGCAATACGGACAATTCGTATCAGTTGCCAATGTCATCGCTCGGGATGCTGGCTTGTGCCTTTTGATTGGCTCGTGAGTTTTGACAGGTTTGTCTGGTTCGACCTCTAAGCTTGAAACTTGCTTAGTCAAGAACGCAATTAACTCTACATGAGTGGGCTTGGAGTCAGAATCCAATGTTAGTTCCCACTGTCGTCTAGTAGCCGAATCCAGCTTACGACAAATCATGTTTTCCAAAATGACCCCACATGAGTCAACATCAACCTCTAAGTTTTTCAGAGCAGCGATGTTTTCGCGTGCTGTGTTCAACAATGATTTTAGTGTAGGAGCGTCTGCCTGCTTGACCTTTTGCACATCTTGGAGTGCATTCAGATGTACCGACCTCAACAACCTAGGACGATAATATTCATCTGTGATGCAATATCAAAACTATCAGCTTTGACGGGGATGTTTGTAATAAGCCTAGCGGCTTCCCCTTTTAAAGATAACTTGAGATATTGAAGTCGTTCAATATCTGACAAACCCGATTTATCACCAACTGTGTGAATAAATCGTAAAAATTCATAAACGTTGTTTTCTCCCCATCGAATGTTGGGAGATTCAATTTAGGCAAGCTAGGTTGCATATATCGCAAAGATTGTGCTGATTGAATCGAATGTGATTCTGATTTAGCTCTGTCGGACCCTGCCTGTGATCCGGTGTCTTTATTGGACATAAGCTTGTAATTGACACGTATGTCGCAAATGAGTTCGTTTATTTCATTAAACAACTTCGTAACTCGGGAAATTTCTGCCAACATATCCTCGTCGGGATTTTTGGTTTGTTCTAACTTTGAAGAATATTCGCAATAAATACGATTAAATTCCTGTTCCCAAGCATCAAGATACGGAAAAGTTACCTCAAATTTCAGTTTGTTATTTTCATCAGTCTCAGAAGAATAGACTGATAGACGACGAATATTTTCTGTCACAACCTCTAATTGTTTGTGCAGTAGTTTAGCCATTTTAGAGTGTGCTAATAAATGCAATTACTAATACCAAAGTAACTAGAAACAATAATTATCTCCGAATACCGCCAAATCCGGCTCGACAAAGACCAAAGTAACTAGAAACAATAATTATCTCCGAATACCGCCAAATCCGGCTCGAAGGACCAAATGTTGCGTCCCTCCGGTGCGAAGGACTAAGTAATAAGGACCTAATGGCTCGAAGGACCAAACGTTCAAACCCTAAACCAGCGAATCCGGTCTAGAAGAACCAAAATGTTTTGATCCTGCTCGCAAGCCCAAATGCGATGTCTCTGGATCAGCGAATCCGGTCTAGAAGCACCAACAATATGTTTGATGTTAAATTCAATGAATAAAACAAAACTATATGTAAACCAAAATAATTACAACCTTCGATAGCTGGTTCACATCACTGGACTTGGCCAATAAACGGGATAATATTAATTTGTGAAACGTACTAATTAACAACCAACGAAGGACCAGATAGTTTTACGAACTAACAAACGAACTAAATATAATTGCAACAAAATAACAAACAACTGAAAACCAATTCTGAGAGATATGTGATAGCGTATTGAATACAAGTGACATAAACAATAATAAACCAAAGATAAAACAAATACGATATTTGTATAAATTAACTAAATCAGTTAATAAATGTATGAACAAACAAATGTAGTTAAACAATATTAAGAACTCTAAATGAACTTAATAACAACCAACTAGAATGCAAAACTTGTTGCATTGAATGTACCTAGTCGACAATAACAGCAGATGCGCTGTGAATGACGTCACTCGAACGAGAACGTGTGTAAACAGGTTTACAAAGAAATAATAATAATTTCACCCAAGGAAATATGAATCAAATCCCTAACAACACGAATTCCCGTGAGAAATCAAATTGTACAGTTCGATTTTACAATTGATTCCTGAGATGTGTCTATTAGCTGCATAAATTGGCGCCGGAAAGTATTCGCGGACTATAAAGTACCAAATTAAATGAAACCCGAACGATACTCCTTGAATTAGTCGTGTTAGGCTAATCAAGCTACGCGTACGATAATTAAACAACAAATTACTTTACTGACCATATGAAAATCAGAAAGTTTTATGCAAAATGGTGGACAACCACTCTCGCGGACGACGACGCGATACGTGTTTACCGTTTGCAAGCCAGAGACACTCTCAGTCGGTCGATGCCGGTCAGTGCTGTAGCAGCTGCACTTGGCGTGGGGGTGCGCGCGCACTCGCGTGAAGCCAGATGCAATAATATTAATATTAATACATAGTTTAAGATACTACAGCTATTTCAAACAATACTAAAATTAAACTTAAACACGTAAAAACATATAACTAATTTTTCCAAGTAACAGAAACAGTTATTTCCATTTATTTATTTACTTATTTAAATAGAGTCAGGGCGGGTTAACCGTTCTATTCCCAAGTGCAGCGGGTTGCTACCTCAAGGAGTTGATAATTTCTAATTTCTCTCATTTAAAACATATTAGTTTTAAACAAATATATAATACATAGCTTTTTTATTTCAAGCCAAGTAGCTTGGCTTGGTGAATCCCTATTAAATAGCATTAGTTTTATTCATTTTATTCGTTTCCCTACAGAGCGTAGACGCTAGTCACGTGGTACATAATCTCAATATGGCGCCATTCATGTGTGTTTATTAGATCAATGACGACAGGCTAACAGCACGAATTCAAGGAGTCAAGCATTATTCAACGGGAATAATTTTTGAAAAATAATCTAATATTCAACTCTTCTAAATAGCAAATATTTGTTCTTAGGAACTTACGTTGTCACTCAAAGTTTCCTAAATATATAGGATCCAGTTAAAAGTTTAACTGCCAGCTGAGTAATCAGAACAAACAAAATTAGGTAATTGTCAAATGGCAAATTTATTATTGTCGTCAACGGTTAATCTGGAATTTAAAATTTTAACTGAGGATTGTAAGATTGATCCTTAGTAGTATTATACATCATTTTGCCATCTGTGAAACGCCAACACTATCTAGCAGCATATACTTTAGAACAGAATGAATAATATCCTGACTCATTGTGTCCCCAGCGGATTGGAATCGTGCGCATTGTGCGTTGTGCCAAAACCCGGAAGCGTGTTGAAAGAAGCGTCATAGCTTCAAAGTAGTACCAGAATAAAGCATTCTGAATAGCTCACGCTTTTGTAAGTGTTGGGTGTAAAAGTAATATAATACCTAATGAATGCATCCACAAGCACAAGCAATATAGAATATAGTTCCGTGTTTGAGTTTATATGTTACAGGAAATTTTAAGCAAATAGAGAAATGAACATAATAAATCTCATGATTAAACCAGAGCGCAAACGAATACGGAAGTGAGGATTGTCGCCTTCACGAACATTAGTTCGCGCACTAATTCTATCTGTTTCTGTGGATCATTGCAGATTAATAAAAGCTGTGTACTGTACACAACGCGAAACTAAATTCTAGATACGCTGTACCCACCCTGCAAGAGTATAAGTTATAAAGCACAAAAAACCAACATTGCATGTAGACACCGTCGTATAGGCACACTAGTCAACAATCACAAACAAACAAAACCTTAAAAATTCTTTAACGTCCAGTGGAATCACCAATTTTTTGATTGGAAATCTATGTTGCTGACTTTTAAGTGGTATTTTTTTAATTACATTTATTTGAATTCTATGAACATGTATATTTACATTATTCTTCATAGAGCATTCCAATTGACGTCGAAGCGAGTTCAAAGGAGATCTGTCGCATGATTTTTTATTTGTAGTTTTCCTTTATTTCCCATTATTATAGTAGAGTTGTTCCCATTCTTTCTTAAAATTTTGGTTTGATTTTACTGTCCTGAATTATCGTTAATTTATTTCCAAATTATTGATGCTATTTCAGTTTGCAATTTATGAGTTAAATAACTGTAAAAAATTCAGCAAGTTTAATATTGAGTTTAATAATACAGAAATAAAACTAATAATTTAAAATTCTCACCGGTTTCTATAAAAAATAAAAAGAATTAAGATATTTAAGAGTATAAATTATAAAAAAACAAATGAAATTAACCTGAAAAAGGAATTAATATGTAGAACCGAAAGAAGCTGCTTTTGAGTAAATATACGAAATTAAATATCATGTTTTTACTTATTATACAAGGGTGTTATTTTTATTTTGTTTACTATTACTATCTCGAGAACTATCAAGAGCTACGAAGTCGGTTAAATTAGCAAACAATATCAATATCATAAGACTATTAAAATTCTAGAATTGAATTTTTATTGAAGAAATAAATTACAAAACCGTAAGAAAAAATTGTGGATAATTAACTGATCGCTGCTGTTATGCGCCTATTCACTGTATTAAATGGACCTATCTTTTTGCTACCACTGCCACCGCTTTTACGTACGCATTAATTTGTGTTCCGTTCAAATTAAATACACGAATACCAACGGGAATATGACATGTTAAATTAGGTACAACAACATATTCAACTGTGCTAGCGTAAATGTATGTCTGTAGCTCACGATCATACTAACATATAGGGTGTTTCCATACTTCGAGAAAAAAATAAAAGGTATATATTGTAGGACATACTGATCATGAGATAAAGTTTTTTTTTAAAATTCGCATAATTAAGGTTCGTGTTAAGAGGCTATGTAGATACTACAGTCAATAAACTAACGCCGAATTAACGAAAATACACTTTATTTTTAGGACACAATTTACATAAAAAATGAACTAGTGAAAATGTAATATGACATCTATATTTTTATTTATGAACAAGTAACTATGGTTATTAAACCGTCGTGTAGGTAGCGTTAGAATAATACGCGGGCAGTTTGAATATAGAAAATAACGTATTATTCTCAATAGTTGGTTTACTTATTAAAATTAATTATCAATATTACATTTCATAATGCTCATTAAACTAAGAGATAATAATTGTTTTGAATACGTTCTGCATACGTCGTGCCAATAAAGAATTTTGTCCTGCTTCTCCATAAACTAACAACATATCCACCAACTCATTATCATTGTATGAATTCATTTTCATAAACACTGCACTACACTGTAACTCAAAACAATAAACCAGCTAAGAAATAAGATTGATAACAATATCCACGAAAGTAGTATGATGCATCGAACTCTATTTAATTTAATTATTAATTAGTAATTATACATCAGACATTTATTAGGCGTTGTGTAAACAATTATTTTTATTGTAATACAGGTAAATAACATTATTAAAAATTGCTATCAACCAGTGGTTAAAAAAATGTTTTCTTTAAATACGATGCAAAAAAAATTGTTCCATGATCAGTATGTTCTATAGTACTTACCTTTTAATTTTTTGCTCGAAGTATGGAAACATCCTGTGGGTATAATCTAATCAAATCTAACCATATCATATATCCTTCATTATTCATACATTTATTTCCTCACATCGTAATGCTAATACCAATACGCACCCGGGTTACATGTATGAAAGCAAGATATATTCAGACAATTCTGTTAGTGTTAGTTTTGTACTGATTCATAGATATTAATATTTTTGTCAATATGCGATCCAATAAATTTTATCTTTTTATACAGTACGTTAATGTAAATCATCATTCTTGATTGTTACATACACTAAACCAACGATTAAAAGAAAACGTGTAGGTAATTTTTTCCTTGCCTTATCATCTGCGGGGTAAATCTTTAACCTTTTCTACAAATGATTCAGTCCATTTACGGTTAGCTGAGCATTTACACATAACATGCTTTTAAATTTCTTAGATCTTCGTATTTTACAAGATAATGACTAATGAGGAGACTTGTTATAAATATAAGGTATAAGTATCTATTTGACATTTGTCTAAGAAGATAAAATTAACTTTTGTACCTTTCTAAATTATTTAACTTATTCCTTCTATATTATAACATCCCTTACATATTTCCAAGAGTCCATAGGAAGGTTCGGGCTGATAAAGTGCAAAGCGGTAATTCTTTTCTCTTATTTGCGAGCCCGCTTTTACATTACTCACAACTCCATCGTGTCTCGGTACTCACTAAGATGGAAGGTGGTTATATTAGGCCATCAACTGAAAGGTGAGTCTACATTTCCATAATAGCTTTGACTAACAAATGAAGGCACCGGGGTCTTTAAAGTAGTTTGGTCGTCATTTCCCTGTTTGATGTTCATTTGACAGCTTTTTTTAGATTTATATGAGCATAATATTTATTACATATATCCTCGTTTGAAAAGTAGATAGATACTTTATTCGACAACCCGAAAGTAATACAGTCACTTAACTTTCTTTAGTATTCTGTTGTGATCAAACTTTAAATCAAACTAATGCACAATCGAATGTAGGACCTGTTCCGATTACTTTAAGCGAGTACTATTCGCATCGCACGAAACGGACGGAATGGATCTTTTTGCGCGACTTCCCATATTTACTCATTCGTACTGTGCAGTCGTATCAGTTATATCCATACTTGTAGAGATTTTTCCCTACAAGGTTAAAACGAATTACTTAATTTTCTGTATGTGCAATGTGTGTTAAAAGCAGAGCTGGAAACATTACTTGCAAATTGTAAATGCAATACCATTACATTATTTTTAATAAAAAGTGTAAGAATTACATATTACTTTTTTAAATTGTGATAAAAGAAATGTAATTACCATTACAATTTATTTGTAATACTATTACACATTACATATGAGTGGAATTTTATTGTATTGTTTACGACTTTTATATATACTCGTATGTGTTATGAAAGTAATAAAACAAAAAATACCACTGTTTTAAAAACTAACAGCTAGTTGGTGCAGTGTGATTATGATGATAGTAACGTATATGTCTATGTACAATTACAATAGTGCTGATTCTATTTACGACAATTTTAAAATTTGTCTCGTGGCCGAGTGCCTAAGTATCAGGTCGCGAATTTGAGGAACCGGGTTCGATATCCACCAACGCCAAATATTTCCAATTTTAAATGGCATAAAATTGACTACTGTGGTTCACTCTCCACACCATCAATGAGTGCCCGTGAGGTGACGCCTGATAAGTGCCCGCACGGTGCAAATATTTCATCATTACCGATATCTGTCTACAAAGAAGATTGGCACACCGAGCATTGGGTAACAAGACGTGATGATATATTTATTTATTTATTAAAATTTGTTGTGATTCTCAAACTTAGTACCCGATAATATTAACTTGTGGTAAACTTAAAATGCTAAAAGTAAATTCATCAAAGAATATCATCCGATTTATTTAAAAAGTAATATTATTTAAAAATTTACTTTGTATCCATAATAGATATTTAACATTTAACTAGATATGAAGAATGGTAAAAACAACACAACAGTAAGAAAACAAATTAAAAACATAGAGAGATGACGGTGACTTTAATAGACAGCAACTAGCAAATATTGTACTTCTGCTGAGTTCTTGTTCACACAAAATCGTTTACAATCGAACAAATTATTTTTATCTAGAATATGCGCGTACGTGTTTTTAGTAATTGTAATGTACAATAACGAATTTACTGTGAAAAGATAATGCATATGAATGTAATGAAAATAGCATTATGAAATTACTTATTAGATTAAAAACTATTGAAATTACATAATGTCATTACTTGTAATGCAATACTGCCCATCTCTGGTTGAAAGTTGAAACAAATCGCATACTAGAAAGAATTCTGGTATATTCATAATGTCGATCGCGAAGCAGTTTTTGGTTGATCATATTTCCAAATATTTTTTTTTATTAAACATGTATAGAGGCTGTATCTTATGGTGTCTGTTTGTAGCGATTCGAGTGGCCAGTAGCTCGTGCCGTGGACTCTACGGAGTTGCTGACGATCGAACTCCTGTCTAGAAGTCGCCTGTTGCCTGACCGGGTCATTGGCTCGTACGGTCTGGTCCTTCAGCGCGTAGTCAAGGATGGACGGCTTCTTGTATCGGACACCTTGCTCGATGCCAACAATAAACCACTACCGGTGAGTAAATATATTACTGTATTTTTTCGAGAGAGAATTAAAGTAAAAACTGAATTTTAAAGGAGATTGAACACTTTTGCCGGGTTTATAAAAGCGAATTAAACTTTTATCCAGGATTATAATAATAATCAAAGATTATATATATATATATATATATATATATATATATATATATATATATATATATATATATATATATATATATATATATAATATTTTGAAATACGAGTTTAAATTTTGTGTATAAAACCGGGCATTAGAAATTTTAAACAAAAATATTGAGTGCTTCGCTTTCAGCTTGTTTTATATTATATATATTTTTTTCAATTATATAGGTACTAATTTTTAGAAACTTTTTGGTTGGAAGAGATACTATACTCGTATAAATTTTTAAAAACAAACTTTTTTTTGACAAAACTAATTACAGAATGTATAACAATAAAGAAAGAGAACAGAATCTACTGTTGATAATAGGAGATCAAAGGAATAACTATGTTATCTATAATCTATGGTGAATGGTGATACTGATAAGTGATTACGGTGAATCTTTCAAATAACTAATACTTCATGGTTTTCACCAAAATTAAATATGCATTGTTTTAACTATTTACTTTACATATGAAAACAGTTTAGCCAATTTATTTTATTTAGTTCGTACGGCATAATAACGGTTAAATATAAAATAAACTGAACATAAAGAACAATAACTTAAACAAATAAGGTAAATAACATAACCAAAATATAACACACCGAAAAAATTATAATTTAGTTTAGCCAATTATTTTCACACTGTGGCATAATGTTTATGACGACCAGTAAAAATAAACAAGGATGCGAATTTACGTAAATTTTTAGATAACATTATACAACGAATAAATATATAACTCACTTCACAAATATACATGATGTCCGTCTATAAATAAACCAGCAAATATCTCGTTTATTATTACTATTAGCGATTTCAACTACATAACATAAATTATAGTATGTTAACTCCACTATAAAATTTGGGAAGTGTATCAATATTATTACTTTCGGTTTTAGAGAAATAGATAGCAACTTTTAATTTTCAAATGGAAAACCCTATATATTTTTTCAAATTTGAAAAGTACGTGAAATTTGCTATCCAACCGTATAAAAACAATCGAATGATTAAATTATTATACTTTTGTTAAATTTAGGAGGCTTTGCATTTCATTTATTTAATATTCCACCTTTCAAATATAAAGAATACTAATTTAGTCCAGTAAAAAGAGGTCGAAAAAGGTCGGGTAGTTCTGAATTTTTTATATATTGTATCCGCCATCTTGTAAAAACCACCATAAATCGGCACTTTTTTCAGTTTTTCACCTATAACTTCTATCTGGCGAATTTTAGCGAAAAAAGTTATTTGCCGACTTGTAGAGGATGAAATTTACTAAAAATTTGATACAAAAAGTTTTTTTCCACGATTCATAGCAACGGAGCTATGAAGCTCCTAAAAAAATTTGGGTTTCTTTCCATTTTACATCGCAATAACTCCGTAACACTTCATTTTAGCATAAAAATTCTCATAATAAGTCTTGTAGAGAATTTAATTGCCTACAAAATCCATATATTAATTTCTTTTTACGACCAATGCAACAGAGTAGGGGTAAATTTACAAAAAAAACGAAAAAGTCTTTTTTACAAGTTTAGTGCAGTAACAGTCTTTGGTTCATTATTTCTAATTATACAACTATTATTTCAAACAGAATATCCTATATTGATACAAAATAAACGTAATTATATGTTGGTGAACATCAGTGAAGTCTTGTGGGACTACTAGAAAAAACTGTTATAAAACAGCACTTACTTCTTTTATTTGCCTGCGAAATCTTTCTAGTGCTCTTAACTCGACATGGGACATTTGCCGTATATTATATATACAAGTATAGTGTCAAAAATCGGAGACAACGTTGCTACACTAAAGAAAAAAAAAACACTTTTTCGTTTTTTTTTGGTAAGTTTACCCCTACTCCGTTGCATTGATAATAAAAAAATTGACACCTGGATATTGTAGGTAATTAAATTCTCTAGATTGAATATAATGACTTTTACGCTAAAATAAAGTGTATCGAAGTTTTGAGATGTAAAGTGGAAAAAAATTAAAAATTTTGCTAAGTACGTAATTTCAGCCATTTTTGGGAGCTTCATAGCTCCATTGCTATTAATCGGACTAAAAAATTTCACATACAAAATTTACAGGAAATTTTGTCCTCTACAAGTCGACAAATAACGTTTATCGCGCTAAAATTCATCAAAAAGAAGTTATAAACGAAAAAATGAAAAAAGTACCAATTTGCGGTTGTTAAAATATGCATAAAGAAAATATGAAAATGGATGTTTCGCGGTAATCTGTGTATTCTATATTTTCTCCATTTTGTAACGATAGAGCTGAGTATAACAACTAAACCTACATAATGAAATTTTATGATAATGATATATTTATAGCTATGAAAAATGGTAAAACCTCAATATTTTTCTAAGATCGCTACTTTTGTCTTCTGAGAGCGGAGCAGATCCACCACTATTGGTTTGCCAAAGACAATATGGCAAAGTTTTAGGAAATTGAGTCTTAGAATATATATATATATATATATATATATATATATATATATATATATATATATATATATATATATATATATATATATAATATACGGCAAATGTCCCATCTCGAGTTAAGGGCACTAGAAAGATCTTGCAGGCAAATAAAAGAAGTAGGTGCTGTTTTATAACAGTTTTTTCTAGTAGTCCCACAAGACTTCACTGACACATAATTACGTTAATTTTGAATCAATATAGGATATTCTGTTTGAAATAATAGTTGTATAATTAGAAATAACGAGCCAAAGACTGTTGCTGCAGTAAACTAGTAAAAAAACACACTTTTTCGTTTTTTTAAAAAATTTACCCTTACTCTGTTGCATTGGTCGTAAAAAGAAATTAATATATGGATTTTGTAGGTAATTAAATTCTCTACAAGACTATTTATGAGGTTTTTTACGCTAAAAAGAAATGTTACGGACTTATTGCGATGTAAAATGGAAAGAAACTCAAAATTTGCGCAATTGTGGCTTTTTTTAAGAGTTTCGTAGCTCCGTTGCTATGAATCGTGGAAAAAAACTTTTCGTATCAAATTTTTTGTAAATTTTATCCTCTACAAGTCGGCAAATAACTTTTTTTTCGCTTAAATTCACCAGATAGAAGTTATAGGCGAAAAACTGAAAAAAGTGCCGATTTATGGTGGTTTTTACAAGATGGCGGAGGGAGCGGAGGAAGGGGGATTTGTGGAAATTTGGATTTTTCATTAACCAACCATCCTATACATCATATCAAAAATTCAGAACTACCCGACCTTTTTTAGGGTAAAATCCTTCATTTACTGGACTAATTAATTAAATATTCATATTGATGTATAATTACTTTCATATGATGTTTAATTATTATATCTGTTATTTAATGTCATTAGAAATTTCTTATTCAAAAAATTTGTATTGCAGTGCTTCCTACATTTAAATTTATATTTTAGCCATTCGCCATTTTATTTTTTAATAATGTAACATATGATTGTTTTTATACAGTTGGATAGCAAATTTCATGTACTTTTCAAATTTGAAAAAAATTATAGGGTGTTCCATTTGAAAATTAAAAGTTGCTATAAATTTCTTTAAAACCGGAAGAAATAATATTGATCTACTTCCGAAATTTTATAGAGGAGTTAACATATACTATAATTTATGTTATATAGTAGAAATCGCTAATAGTAATGATAAGCAAGATATTTGCTGGTTTATCTATAGACGGATATCCTGTGTAGGTACTTCATTACATTTCCAAGCAATATATTTTGACGTATATATATATATATATATATATATATATATATATATATATATATATATATATATATATATATATATATACATATCTCGACATTATGTATTGCGCGAAATTACGACACTTAAATGCGTTTTCTCCTATTTTTTGAGTAAATTTTAATTTCAATTGAAGAACAAATTTTACACAGTTTTCAATTAAAAACAAACCGTGTTGCGTATTTCATATGAATTAATTTTGTGAGGAATAAATCAAATAGAAATATACTCGTATTACTTGCTCACTTTGTCATAAAGTTGTAAATTAATAAGTTTTTAAAACTATCTTCCATTGTATCCAAATATTTGAAATATTACCAAGAGTTTCAAAAATATTTAAGTACATACCTACATGAATTCTGTAATAATAATTAATAACAGTGTTACTGTATGAAGCAATAAGGTCAATACTGTTGGGAACGTCTACTTATCTACTTCCACACACGTGTGTTAATATTGCATCACGATGTATGTTAAAAATTGGAATAGAAAATAAAGGTCTTAAATTATTAGTCTCATTCTTAGGTGAGCATAGAGAATATTAAACATCTAGTTATTGATTTTTAACTAGTATGTAATAATAATAGTTCAACACTACATGGCTTTGTAGATGCCAACCTTCCACTGGACTCTGTCTTTGCCTGTCTTTTTCCAGTTTTTCACTTTTAAAGTTTGTAGGTCTTTCTTTACAGCATCACACCACTTTCCTTTAAGTCGACCTCTGCACCTCCTATTGGATTCTCCTCTTTCGTAAACCTTTTTTGCCACACGGTTGCTTGGAAGTCTCTCTAAATGCCCTAGCCACCTTATCCTTAGCACTTTTATTACTTGCACTATGCCCGGTTCCCCGAATATGTTCATTACTTCGTCATTCGTTCTTCTTAACTATATATCCCCGACTTTTTTACTTCCCAACATTACCCTCAACATTCTCATTTCTCAAATCTCAAGCTTCCTTTGGTTATCCATGCTTAATATCCATAACTCGCATGCATATAATACTACCGGTCTTATTACTGTTTTGTATAGTCTGACTTTTAAAGCCGTTGATATGACTTTTGATCGCAATACTTTACTAGACAGCCCATACTCTTCATACATTTAGTTATTCTTGCCGAGATTTCTTCATTTTCACTGTCGTTATTTGTAAGTATTGTGACCATGTTTTGTCGGACACAAGGGAGTTTGGCGTGGTCTGCTCGGGCGCCAAACGGTACGGATAGTTAGGTTGGGGGCAGAAATAAGACACACGGCGACTGGGTGTAGGTTTCTCAGTTTTATTGACGTGTTCCGTGATACACAAGGCCTTCTGGACCTATTGCGGTAGCGGGAACTGGCTTAGTGGCCCCGGCTACCGACAACTCGCGTCCTCTGCGAGTCTCGGACTACGGCACGGTGGGTACGGTACGAGGGACCACTTTGAGGTGTCCCGATCTCCAGGCAGTGGTTTTCCAGAAACTGACGCTCGGCGTCGGTTTAGCGTCGGTGGTTTAAATAGCCTCTTCACGGGTCCCCAAGTCGTTGCGGAGCAGTGCGATACGACCCGATGATGTGTTTCAGAACGACGCCTGGCGTCGCGACAGCGACTGGCACTGGGGCCTAAAATGGGTGCTAGAGTCGATTTGCGAGGAGTCAAAAACCAAACTGCCGTTATCTCGGCAACGACGCCCGGCGTCGCGACGTCGATGCTCTCAAACAACTTTTGACAGTTGCTAGGATTGGTCCCTGGTGCTAACTTAAAAGCGACGCTCCGCGTCCTAACGATTTATTTGTATGTTGGTCGAGGGGTCGCCTCGACACCGTTGCCGGTGCTTGTGTCGCCGTATGCAGCGTCGGTCTAGCGGTGTGCCTCGGAACAAGAGAACGGCGTCACCTCGAGCGACGTCACGGTGCATGGTGCCGAACGAGTTGTCCCGGTGTTCTCAAGTCCCAGGACTCGGGGATGGTAGTAAGCGATACGGGAGGAGTGTAGGAGACTTAGTCTTTATGAGAGACTGCGGACTCACTTGTTGACCTAGTTAGCCCACTGAGGATGTTCTTCACTTCGAGGGGTCGAGGATGCTCTCCAGCCCGTAGGCTCGAGAATTCCCTCCAGTCTGAAGACTCGAGGATGACGTATGTACTCTCGGAGGGTATCTCTAGGTCGTGTAGCTGAGGGTAAGTGTTCGCAACTTGGGTGGAAAATGCCTACAATGACGTGGTCAATGTTATGATTTGGGGTCGCCTTTTTCAGGATGCTCACCAGCCCGGAGGCTTAAGGATTCACCACTCCGAGGGGCCGAGAATCGTTCACAGCGGAAGGGGGCCTCTAAGTCGTAATGTCGACTTTTACTAATGGTATAGCCGGAAGAGCCTGGGACGAACAGGAAACGGTAACGGAAAACAGTAAATGTGAATAGTATCTCTTACCCTGGTGCTTTGGCTGTTGGTTGACTTCTCCACCCGGCTCTCATCTTCTTGAGGTAAAACACGACTGCTTGATTGCCTTGTGGGGTCCGGTTTATATACAAAAACCCTAATTGAACGGACTTAAACGGGTTGTCCCTGGTCGTTACCATACACAATCATAAGCGAACTTACAATGCTTTGGTTAAGGGGCTTCTCGTGCCCTGGTACGGTTCCTACTAGCACCACGGGCTAGCCCTGTAATTGGGCTGTTAGGAAGTATCATTTTATTTCGATCGGTTAATTACAGCCGGAGTTATTCACATAAATCGGGGGTTGCTCCCATTTCAATGGAAACGGGAGCAGTCTATGGTTTGTTGGTATGTATTGCGAATGTCTTCGGACACCGGCAAAACCAAAACTGCTCGTAACGAAAACCCGTTTTGTCACATCCCCCCGGTACATACATAAACAAAAGAACTTGTGGCTTCCCTAACTCAATTATTTATTTCTTCTATACTAAAAAAACCCAAAAACAACTAACTTATCGGTTAACTTAAATTTAACACTGTTACAAATATTATCCATTGTTTGGCTCTACCGTCGCATTAACAACACAAAAAATGGGGGGGGGGGGGGAGTTGGGTCTCCTTCGGACAGGGACGTCGCCTAGGGCTGCGGGCTTCTCGTTTGTCCGGGAATGGTGACCCACTTCCCGCTTGGCAGCTGGTACCGGCACCTCCTGGTCTTTGGCGCCTTCCTCGGCCACAGCAGCTGGAGTAGAGGTTTGACACGCTCCTTGGGCTCGCCGGCGTCTAGCAGGGCCTCTACCTCCCGGGCCACTGCCCGGAGACTCCTTTGTCTGGACCTCTCCTGGAATGGTGGCGGTCTTGCTGGTGGCAATGGGCGGGGCACTCTGACCGCTGGCTCGCCGGCAGCTTTGGGAGGACCGCCCTTGTCGGGATTAGGCGATAAACTGGCCAACAACGCTTCTAGTTCCCGATGAGCGTCTTCCAGCTTCACGCTGGCGTCGGAGCCGGTGGGGTCTCGCTCCGCTGCCCTGAACGTCGGGACCGGAGGACTCTCTTCGTCTGCATTTCTTTTACAAAATCATTGTATAAAATTCAAGTTTAAGTTGTTATAAGAACTATACATCGATTCAATAAAAAAAATTTGCGTGTTTATCATATTAAATATCAATCAAGAACTCAAAATTTGTGAAAAGTGTTGTTGAAGATATTTGGAAATGACAGCTGTCAAGATGTCAAGAAAGAGAATCAATTGATACTACAGTATGGACCACAGGATGGAGAAACGGGTCAAGACAGAAGCGTTTCGTCGCGACCACGGTTATTGGTTTTTACTAATAATTAATTCTGCCACTACGAATTAAACAACATACTTGTATAGTTATGTAGTTCGATACGAATAAATAAATAAGGGGAGACGTGGTCAGATCAATGATGTCTCCCGCCGGGTCCGGTGCCCAGTAGGGGCCGAGACGGTCTGTGAGGGTCTCATCTCCTTGTTGTGGGGCCCATGGCCGGGAGGGGGGAAGGGGGTTGTGCAGTGTCAGCGGCTGCGACGGTAGGCGGACGGGTGTGGCGAAGAGTGACAGCAGTGTGGCTGATCGGATGAGCACATCGCTCAGGATGTGTATCCTGGGTCGCCGTCGGGTAGTTGGTGGAGGGGCCGCACTGGTGTCCGAGGCCGGCCGCACCTTGGGCGCGGGATCCTTCCCCCGTCCCCTTGCTCTGCCGCCCACCCGACTAGGTTGGGTGCGCGGCGAATCAACGGCGCCTGGATAGTTGCGGGTGGTTGTACACGTTGAGGGATATCTTTCGTGATACCGTCCACGGACCGGAGTAACGCGGCGCGAGTTTGGCTGCGAAGCCCTGTGCGGCTACCGACAGTGGGTGTTCCCGCCGCATGACTTCGTCACCCACCTTGCACTGCCACGCCCGATGGCGCAGGTTGTAGTGGCGACATTGTGTTTGGGACGCGGTTGCTAGTTTTACCCGAGCCAGTTGCCGGAAATCTTGCAATTTCTGGAGGCGGGTTTTTAGCGTCTCCGGCACTCGGTTGTCTGTTGGTGGGTTGGTTATTCCTCGACCTACTTCTTGGAATAACCCCGGTAGGACGGGTTCGCGGCCATAGTTCAACCACGCCAGTGTGAAACTCCTCGAGTCGTAACGACTGGTGTTGATGGCCATCGCGAGCTCCGGTAGATGTTCGTCCCACTCCCGCTGGGTCGTTTGACTATACTGGGCTATCATAGTCTTGAGTACCCGGTTTACTCGCTCGACGGGGTTAGCCTGTTGTGTATACGGAGGGGTCTGAAGATGACGTATATTCAGTGCGGCTAATGTCTCCTACAGGAACCGGTTGCTGAATTCCGTCCCATTGTCAGTAATAATATTTTTGGGGCATCCGAATAGGAATATTGTTACTTCCTCCAATGCCCGGGTCACATACTTGGCCGTCGCCCGACGGAGTGCCCGGCAGTCCACCCACTTGGTCATACGATCATGGAAGACTAGCAGATAGACATTCTCCTTCTTCGACCGGCAAGGGTCCCACGATGTCTATCGCGACAGTATCTTAGGGTTCGTGGATATATATATATATATATATATATATATATATATATATATATATATATATACATATATATATATATATATATATATATATATATATATATATATATATATATATATATATTTATATATATATATATATATATATTTATATATATATATATATATATATATATATATATATATATATATATATATATATACCGTGTGACGATGGTCACTAGATTTGGATTTAATTTTCGTGTTTAGCATTGTAGTCTTGTGGTTAACAAGTTAGTTTTTTTGCTAAAGTTTATAAATTCAAATCCAGGTTCAAATCCCACCAGTAAAAATGTTGTTTACATTTTTATTATTTTGTATTGGTTGAAATTTTGCATACAATGTAATTGTTTTGTTATATTGTATGTCATTTGTTGTAAAATGTATTATTGTATTTTTGTTTAAAGTTGCAAATGTTTATGAATTTGTTATTTACATGTCAGGTACCGCGTAGTCGAGTGGCTAGTGTGCTCGACCAGCGTGCTGGGGATCGTGGGTTCGATCCCACAAGAGTTTGTATTTTTTTATTTTTTTATTTCAAATAGCAAGTATTTGCAGGATTATTAGAATCGTGTTTAAACATATTTTTGTATTTTTAACGGTTTTTCGGGGTATAAATACGGGTCCAAGCGACAGTTTTATTCAGACAGTGTGTGCTGTCTCAAGAGAGAGTGAGTGCTCTCTCGGGGAGACGGTGAGTGCCGTCTTCCGCGAACCTGGTGAGTGCCGGGTGAGCAGTTGGCTAGGACCTTGGCTGCCTCTGACTCAGTGCTGTTGGTGCGTGCCGGCAGCTCGTGAGGGAGTGCAGAAGGTGCGTTGAGTGGGGTTTACCACTGTAATCGCGATTTCCGAGGAGTGTTGGTGTGTGTCAACACGGCTCCGTATCGAAATCGCGATTGTTGATGAGTGTTGTCAAGTGACAACACTGTTTTGCGTTTTTCAACTTTGGTGAGTGCCATTGTTGACCGTTCATGTTGCGGCCCCGTAACTTTGGTGTGTGCCATTGTTACCCGTTCATTGTTGACAGTTTCTTTGATTGAACAAATCCTGCAAGTATCGCTGGTTCACTTGTATTGCCCGATTATATGCTAGCGATTGTTATTTTCATTTATTTGTTATTGTTATCGTTTTAATAGATTTTAATAAAATATTAAAATTCATTATGATTTCATTGTCAAAAACCGAACTCTGTCTCCACTAAGCTACCCGAGCCCTTTTTGGCGTGCAAGCCACTCTTTTCAGAGACGCTATCATAGTGTCCTTCACATCTCCTGTGCTGTGTTATCGACCGATCGATTGGCGCCCGAGAAACCCGTTTTGACAGCAAGGAGAACTGAAGAGAACGTCGAGTAAAGGTTGACAGGCTACAGGACTCTTTTGATTTTGCCGTTACAACCGTGTGTCTGTCTTAAAGGTGTACATAGGAGATTAACATGGGAAATCAGTTTTTTGCAATTTCCTTCTTGCCTAATTATTTTAAGCAAAAACGCGTCAAATAAAAGTTTTAGGGCATAAATTTCTACATCTAAGTCAATATATAGAATTACCTTTACATGCTTTGTAACGACAGAAATTAATTATGAAAATGTCGAAAATTACGTTGAAAATATCGACAGCCATGGAATTGAACAAAAAATAAATAAATGCTTGACGTTTGACGTTTTATCAAATTGTCAGAAACGTCAAATAAGTTAACTTACGTTGTGACAGATAAAACGTCAAGCATTTATTTTTTGTTCAATTCCATGGCTGTCGATATTTTTAACGTAATTTTCGACATTTTCATAATTAATTTCTGCCGTTACAAAGCATGTAAATGTAATTCTGTTTATTGATTTATATGCAGAATTTTATGCCCTAAAACTTTTATTTGACGCGTTTTTGCGTAAAATAATTAGGCGAGCAGGAAATTGCAAAAAACTGATTTTCCATGTTAATCTCCTATGTACACCTTTAAGACAGACACACGGTATGGTAAGTCTGGGAAGTCGCCCCCCCCTTTAACTTTTTTGTTATAAGTAATAGAAAAAAATGGCTTATATTTTATTTTTTTACATATACTAGTTGATGGCAGATGTAGATATTTTTTATAAAGTCAGGTTTACAAGATACGACTATCAACTTTTATTTTTAAAATGGCAACCTATAATTGTTTTAATAAAATAGAAACCGCCATTTTTTCTCTTTTCAACGATGTATTATTTTTTATTAATGTATTTGAAAATTTTTGAGAAAAATGAGATAATTTAGAAATATTAGAAATAATTTTTAAACAAATATTATAGGTGGCTATGTGAAAATAAACGAAACGTAACAATATAAAACAATTAAATTAATGTCAAAAAAGTATACATTTGTTTGTTACTTAATTTAACTTATTTTGTAAACAAAAAAAACATTTTGAAATGTTTACGAAGAACGAATTAATTGATATTATTCTAATAATTAGTGATCCTCCCGGAATTATTAGAAGATATTCCATTAAATGTCCTCCAAAATTTAATATTCCAACATGACGGAGCACCACCACATTATGCCGGTAATGTTCGGAATTATTTAAATAATCATTGGAGGGAACAATGGATAGGACGAGGTGGACCTATTTCCTATTTGTCTATCAGAATATACCTACAAATGTAGAAGTCATGAAAGAGCGTATTCGAAATGCTTTTCAGAATATTTCGCGAAACATGCTGGCAGATGTTCGAACACATCACGTTCAACGCTTGATTTTTTGTGTTATAGAACATGGTCGTTATTTTGAACGCTTGTTTTAAGTTGTTTTTGTTACTAAATTTTTTGTTTTAGTTTGCTAAGGGCCGGTTTATCAATGCAAGGATAAATAATTTAACTGGCAGATAACTTTTCCAGTTACAGCATAGAAAGCGTTTATCAAACAAAAGTTAATGTGAACTGTCAGATAAAATCGGCCAAAATTTATCCGTCACTTCAACTGGCAGATAAATCTATTATCTGGCAGTTAAAATATAAGTAGAAAATTTTACCCTCAAAAATTAATAACTACAATAAACAATTAATTAATTAAAATGTGGTAAGTATATTATACTGATATTTTGTATTAATTCTATTCAAATAGTACAATTTTTTTAACCTAAAATGTATTGTTGCAGAATTTTTTTAATCGATTTTATATGCCTTATGTAAAATGCTTTATTACCCTTGTATTACGTATTATAGTTTTAACTACGGACAGTATATAAGAAAAAGAGAACAGAGAGATATAGATTTCAAGAATTTCATATAAGGAAAGCGTTGAATTCAATGAAGATATAATCAACCAGTTGGATAGTTGGAAGTTGCTATTTCCTTGTTCTTAAGGACTAGATAATGGTTAAACATATTGATAAAATGAATAAAGATGTTACATACAAAAATAAAAACGTATTATAATCATACAAATCATTACAATAGTGAATAAAATTGTTGTATAATGCAACATTCATGTCAAATGAAACATACCGATTACAACAATAATAATATTTGTTGGTAGCAATAAATTAATATAAATTATAATATGAAATAATCAGTAAGAATAATTGCAACATTGATTCATAATTATAAAATTTGGGCAAGTACAACAATGAAGAATGTTGAATATACAGATATAAATAATTAGATGTTGCGCCTTCGTTCTTAAATTTTCCATTAGTGTTGATATCTTTTTTATGCATATTGTGGTTCCTAGAACATATATTGTCATTTTATCAATATAAATATTTTTAATATATTTATCTATTTTGATGTACAATTCATACAATAATATCCAAAGTACCTCATTATTCTCAAATAATTAACAATAAAATCTATTCTATAAAGGTCTGTATTCTTGATCTGTCAAAATATTTAGAAATTTGACACATGAGTCCCAAGCCAATCATTAAAGGTTTTACAATTTCAGTGTTACCAATATATAATTAAATGTAAGTTTGTTAACTAGCAGATAACTTTGTATTGATAAACAATCGTGCAAAGTTATCTGACCGTTAACGTTAACTGTTAGATTGTTATCTGGCACTTTTATCCTTGCATTGATAAACCGGCCCTAAGTTGTATAGTACTGTTACGTTTTGTTTATTTAAATAATAGCCACCTATAATATTTGTTTAAAAATTATTTCTAATATTTCTAAATTATCTCATTTTTCTCGAAATTTTTCAAATACATTAATAAAAAATAATATATCGTTGAAAAGAGAAAAAATGGCGGTTTCTATTTTATTAAAATAATTATGGGTTGCCATTTGAAAAATAAAAGTTGATAGTCGTATCTTGTAAACCTGACTTTATAAAAAATACCTACATCTGCCATCAAATAGTATATGTAAACTAATAAAACTTTTAATGAGATATTTTTTTCTATTATAATAAAAAAGTTCAAGGGGGGGGGCGTCTTCCCAGACTCACCCTGTATATATATATATATATATATATATATATATATATATATATATATATATATATATATATATATATATTAAAATATGATCTATTTGGTTGCAAATATAACCATTGGGATGTAACCAAATGCCTTTATAGACATCTTTCCTCTAAAAGTAAGTGCTCATAATTTTCATTTAAACTTGCAAAGCAAAATCTATTAATTTTTGTCCATTTCCGTTAGATTCTTCGTGTTTACTATTACTTCCCGTGATTGTTTTAAACTGTTTTTCTCTACCCACTTTCGCATTCAGATTTTCAATAATTTTAATATCGTAATTTGGAATTTTGTTCAATATTTCTGCAACTTCTTCATAAAATTCATTCTTCTTTTCTTCTTCTTTGTCATTTGTTGGTGCATGAATGTTTATAATACTTATTTTCCTGTATTTTCCTCTGATTCTAATTTTTCATATTCTATTAGATATTGCTTCGAAATCGATAACAGCGTGTTCTATTCTTTTATGTATCATAAATCCTGTTCCACATATGCCTCTTTTACATCCACTATTAACAACTCACTAGGTAGGTACCTACGTTAATTTTGCAGTTTTCTAAATAATTTCCTCACATATGACATTTTAACTAACAAATCCTTTACATAATCATATAATATAAATGTGATAACAAATTTACATAATTTATGCTTATTGCTGCGTAAAGCGCGGGTTTATAATCTTCACGTAACTCAAACATGCAATATATTCAGACGGCGACGCAGTGCTAGTAAATTTGTGTGATTATATTAATTTTGTATTGCATTTCGGGATTTGAACTTCTAAGGGTTTTGTCCCTAGGGTGATTATAATAACATATACACTTGTTAGAAATATATTTATCATAATGGTTTAGAACATTTCAAGCACCTTAAACTTTCGCAAAAACAACCTGCTAAAAAATAAAATAAATAGGTACGTACAGTTAGTGATGCAAGATACCCAGGTATTTATTTTTCATGGTAAATATCTTGTGTAAATACCCGGATATTTAACCATAAATGGGTATATATTTAGTGATCATAAAAAGTAAAAATATGGGGATTCAATATCATTGAACAATATTTGAAGTCACATATATAAGTATGTACATTATTAAACAATTTTTTTGTTAAATAAAATAAAAACAAAAATGAACTACAAAAATAAACAATTTTTTATTCGAAACATGAATTATTAATGTGTTAAGATATGTTTTGTAGAAGTTTTACAATGGGGTACTGCACTCATTCAGTTTTGAAGCAATTCGTATTAAAGATTGGCTCACCCAGCAATGGGTAAAATGCCGTGATGATATATTTGTTTATTTTATTTACTTTAAAAAGTTAATTGTTTTTAGTTTCTTTTTCTCGCACCAGACTCTGTATTAGGCTGCGAGAGAAAGATAGCAATGGTGTGACGTCATAGTGACACCTACTTCTACTAGATAATACATAGCTGACTCGTCCGCCATACTAGAGCCAAAGTGAGCGCAGTAAATTACGAAAGAAAAGTACATTTTTTATAAGTTTATGTAGTAACTATTTTTCTTATTTAAATATAACTTCTATATTTGCCATATTATATTTATTTAAAATAGTAAAACAAGCAAAAATACAGTTTGTTAATATTTTTGAGGGTTAGAGAAAAATATATGTATTGCGTAAGAACTTGTACAAATTATAACCACTTCTCAAATGATTTGCACAATTTGGAGCAGAACAACCTGTCATTGTAGATAATTTCTATGATTAATAATACTGTAACACTGATATTGAATGTATGAAGTAGCTCTATAATAGCGGACGAGTCAGCTGTAATTTATCTAGCCAAAATAATTATTTAAAAAAAAAATTCTGAAGCGTCATTTATGGAGTAATACTTTAATTATAAGTCTACATTTTATTATTTTTGGTTATGGTATGGAGGACCCCCATTGGGTAGATAAATAAACCTCAGCGTAAATACCGGGTAAATACTCAAATTTTATTTACCTACCTGACATCACTACATACAGTTGATTTTCAATATTTCCAAATATCGATTTCATTCGATTCGCCTTAAAAAGACTAAAAAAATAAAATCGAAATATCTAACAAATATATAATTTAAATATCTCTACAGTGACAGTCTAAGTAGTAGAAAAGTTCATGTAGTGAATGGTTAAAATATGCTTTAATATTTATAATAAAATCATCATGAATAAGACATACTATTTTATATGACAAAAATTTAATGAAAATACCTGAGTAGGAATCTACTAAATTTTGTTTCAAAATGAGCTGGAGTAATATATTAACCGTGAAATATATTCCAGTGACGCGTCAATAATTGCTTGCCAAGGGATAATCGAACAGACTGAATTCGATAAAAATACAAATAGTAATAATAATAATAACAATAATAATAATAATACTATTATTAATAGCTCTCATTTTATTAATAAGAAATGGTGATTACGCTTGATTAATTATAACAAAAATACTTTTCTATAAGTGTTCTTTTAGAATGTCCCATATAAATTCCTTGATTTCTATTATCAGCGTCTGGGAGCCAAATTTTGCTTTCTTTCCTTTACTTCTTTCTGAAAATGTTATTTATTTTTTTTCTTTTGTATTTCTAGTTCGTTTTTTGTCAATTTATTATTATTTATGAATATTTTTCCAATAACATATTTAGTTTGTTTTTCTTGGACATAACCTTTTGTTTTTCCTGCCAATTTGGAAGTTCTATCTTTAGTTTAGGTCCTAATGGTATCTTACTCATAATTCTCGTATTTATTTTTTCTTTTTATGTAAGAAAAGTCTCAATTTTCATCTTTGTATTTTCCTCACTCTATTAATTTTAAACCTGATACAATGATATTATTTTTAAATTAAAAATAATGTTAGAAAGATGATAATGTAGAGTAAATACATAAAAAAGAAAGGAAGAGTGTTTTATAAATGGGAAAGAGTAGGTATTCATGAATTATTACAGATTACAGGACAGTAATAAGAATCCTCGTTGGGAGTAGGGGAAGTTTTTAACATGATTTGTAAGTGAAAATGAAACATTTAATTATTAGGATTTGGAGAAAGGTAATTGCTTCTGTAAAAGTTCACACAAAATGTATTACAGTAACAAAATGGTAATTCTCTAGTATAAAGTAAATTAGTTTTTGTAAAAGCTAAAACAAATTGAAAATTATTTCTAATTAATACTACACAAAGGATAAGACTAAAGCTGTTGAAGACAGACATTTATTTATCTCAAAACAAATTTTAATTTAATATGAAAAGAAGCTGGAGTTGAATTAATCAGCCACAAAAGAAAAAAATATACAGCTGTTGATTCGATAATCAAGGACGGATCTAAAAAACCTTCTGAGAGGGGGGGGGGGGATTTTTAATTTTTTTAAAGGATCAGTAAATTATTAAATAATAAATAAAATAAAAATATATTTGTATGTATTTCGTATCATGGTTCGTAGTTTAGAAATTTGAAACAGTCTGCAAAACTATGAAAATGTTTGGCAATCCGAATTTTGAGAGCTTCTCAGAGTTCTGTTAGAGTATAACAGAATGTTTTTAAATATTTGTCAGAGTTTTTCAGTGATTTTATTTCTATAAGGGTTATCAATTAAACCCAGTGTAAATGTAAATAAAAATTAAATTCAACTATAAAAAAATAAGCTCAAGGGAAAGAGTCATGGCCCCCATGCTCCCCCCTCCCCTTGGATCCACCCTTGTCGTTAGTTCTTTTCAACAACTTCATAATTTTCACATTTGTCTCTGTTTAGAAAGACATGAAAACTCTGTAATTGTCCAAATCAACGAAGTCTCAGAAGTTTCTGCTGAAAAGGTTAAAGACAGCAAACTACATCTAACTTTTCTCCTTCAAATACAGTGCTTTATTGTTGTTCTTCTTGTATTTAATTTTAACTGCTAATTGAGATATGTAGTAGTTAATTATGAAAATATTTAACATTTTATTTGAAATTTTTTGTAGTGAAAGTTTTTAAACATATACAAGGTTGGTTTTTTGTTGTCCATCTAATATCTTTTGAAATATTAAAGATACAAGAAAAAGTTAAATGTAAGATTTGTCTATAGTTTAATCATCCAATGATCCTAGCCGGAAAGTCAATAACCAGAAAAACCAACTGCGGGACTTTGTTTAGACCGGTTAGTAAAAAAACATATTAAAAGTCCTTGACCCTCGGGTGGGCGCAAGGGGGGTAGGACAAAAAATTCGTACATTGTCTATATTTGAGGTTTTTTTCTAACTCCAACTGTGAACGAGTTACACGCTTCTGAAAATCGCTATTTTACTTTATTCGCGCCACATTTTTTGCCAAACTTTTTTCTCTAATGCCCTTCCTTTCATTTTACAAAAAAAATCTCAGAAAGGAAGCTGTATAGAATTAAATTTCCCTCAAAATGGTATATCAGTTTACAATTTAATCTTAACCTGATCCAAAGCTAGAGTGTTTTTAAATTTTTTGCTAAAACCGGCGATCCCGGTAGGAACCACTACTTTGCGATATTACTGCATATTTAATTTAGTTTTAATTAAGTCATTTAGAATGGCGACAGATACAATGTTTCCGGAATCAAGACCCTCTAAGAAGGGATTAAAATTCGTTGCCGTGCCAAAATCGCATCAATATATTCAGCGTATAACGTCCATCCGTTACTAACCTTACGTTTGGATTATTGGTAACATACCCCTCATATCATTGTTAGTAAAACTGCTTTTACTAGGACTCCCACCTTCAAGAGCTCATTTCATTTCCAACTTTGAGGTATAACACAGTATAGCTGTCGAACGCTTCGCTTGCTTCTAACCAGTATATGCACTCCCTAGCATTACCAAAAAATTTGACCTTGGTTGCCTGGAGGCGTGCCCGCACGTAGTTATCACTCTTGTCATACCTGCAATTAAAGCCGCAAGATGGCTTGTATTAGAATTATTAGAAATGAAAATTTAAATATAATATAGTGTTTGTAAATATTGTACCAGAAACGTTTTTAAGATTAATGTTTGGAAGATCTACTTTACGTGCCAAAAACTAGAGAACAATGGGATTAGGATGCTACAAGCATCAGACGATGCGGACTTGTTGATCGTCAATACAGCCAAAGAAAAATTAAAAGATTTGGCAGTTGTAGTTATTGGCGAAGACGCAGATCTCATATAGTTCTCCTGATGGCAAGAACTCCACCTTATCGAGATATTATCATGATGAAACCGGGCCGAGGGAGAGTTCTAGCTACTCTTTATTCCACCAAAGGGTTACAGCAGCTTGACCTAAATGACATTTTTTTAATCATGTCTTCACGGGATGTGACACCACCTCAGCAGCTTTCCAAAAGAGCAAAGTTGCATTTGGCAAACTCTATAAAAAAAGATCTTAAAACTGCTGCTGAGGTTTTCTTCAGTCCAAAAGCCACTCACCAACAAATAGAGGAACAGGGCAGACGTGTTTTTTTAAGGTGGTATGGTGCTACAAAGAAAGAAACATCTCTAAACCAGTTTCGGTACCAGATGTTCCACAAGTCAGTGGCAAATGTGAAGCGCGACATTTGAGGGATCAGCCAGGCTGCACAGCTTTCGCTGCTACCACAAGGTCTAGCTATGGCTTGGAAAACGCCACCCTCCCGAGGAATGGGGCTGGGAACGGAATAGATTGAACCACTTCAGCTTGGTCATGACGGAAGAACCTATCGCACCAGAAAATATTTTAAATCTCATATTCTGCAGGTGCACCACAGACTGCGGCAGTGGGAGATGTGGGTGCAGAAAAGCTTCCATGCACGGCTCGACTATTTGTGAGAATTGTCACGGCAATTTTTCTAATGGAACGCCAATAGTTGAAGAGCATGAAGAGGACGACATCAAAGAGGAACTCTAACTACCAGCATCACCACACGACACTGATGTCGAGGTGGAAGAGCAGGTGGACGAAGGTGGATTGGCCGTCCTTGATAAAACTGAAACCAGGTCACTCCCGCCCAAAAAGACAGCTATACAAAAACAACTTTTTGCAAAGTACTTCAGCGGATATTTTAAAAACGCTCTAACTTTGGATCAGATTAAGATAAAATTGTAAACTGATATATCATTTTGAAGGAAATTAAATTCCATACAGCTTCCTTTCTGAGATTTTTTTTATAAAATGAAAGGCGGACGCGTTAGAGATAAAACTTTGGCAAAAAATGTGACGCGAATAATGTTTTTTCGTAAAATAACGATTTTCAGAAGCGTGTAACTCGTTCACGGTTGGAGATATAAAAAACCTCAAATGTAGAATATGTAGGAAATTTTGTCAGCTATAATTTTCATACACGAAATTTTTTCGAGGACCAACTGTTTTTGAGATATACGCGAAAAATCAAAAAAGGGACCTTTGAAGTGCTCACCTCCCCCTTGCGCCCACCCGAGTGTCAAGGACTTTAATATGTTTTTTTACTAACCAGTCCAAACATAGTCCTGAAGTCGGTTTTTCTGCTTAATAATTTTCCGGTTAGACCCCTTTAGAGAGCACTCGTTGACTGGGCTACTAATACAATTTGATCTATAATTTAGCATAAACAATTTTTTCCCATGGCCTACTAATTTTGCGGAAAAATATTTTATTTTTTATATAAAATATCTGTATATTTTCACGGAATGAGGTCCTAAATCAATTTCTCTTTACAATGATGTATAACAAGCACAAAAAATATGCAAGCATATTTTCTGTGATAACAAGTAAAAGGCACTACAGACTACGCTGACGTTAATGTTAACACGTGTTATCACAACACAACAGGTCACATCAGAAACACAGAGTGCATTCACACTATCTACATACATATCTACAGTTTATGGACTAGCCTTTCGTTTGGTAGTTATAAAGTGATGTCCTGTACAATAAATTTGCAATTATGCATGTAAAACTAATTAAATGATTAATTTATAACCTTAATGAGGAGGATGAAGTCCCGGCTGCAATAGCTCTGGAATTTTTTTTTACAATATCTTCTTTTAGCTAAATATAACAAAGAAATACAAAATTAGAGCGCGGAAGCAGGAATTTACATATTCTTTTACAAAAATAAAGTGAGATTTTATCTACATTCATTTTATAGGAATAGGGTAAACCGTGTGCATCCATCAATAACCTCATCCCTATTCCAAAATACTCAACATCAAATCATCTTCACTTAACTTCTGCGCTGTTTTAAACGCTTTCGTTTTTCCAACGTTGTAAAAGGACGAGATAGTGTCGCACCCTTTAATTGCATTTATCGATGAAAGTACAAAACTCAATTCTTTCCCCAATTCTTCAATGACGTTGTTAATTTGTGTATATCCTCTCAAATCTATTTTAGTCGTTAATGTTCCAGTTTGAAACCATTCTCGAATATTGGATCGAATTTTCGTACTGTGACCAATCGCGAGAATAAAAATGTCCGTATCAGGCGATGTAATTATAATGTGTGCTTCAGAGTAATGTTCAAATATATAACATAAATGTGTTATAAATCGTGTATCTGCTTCAATATGGCTGGCGGTTAAAATTGGGAATTCTTGCAAACCGTTCTATTTTTAACTCGTCTGCTCCGCCGCAGCCGCAGCCGCATGCGCGTTTTTGAGCGTGAATTCGTAATTTAACCACTAAACAAATAAAACAACCATTGTCAATAAAAGTGGCAATGAAGTGAATCAATACCTACCTAGGTACTATTGATCAAATGATCAAATACCTATACACTCGATCGTTATTCTATAAATGTTGTAATTTATACAGCTAGTAGATGACAGCACCTAGCAGTATTGTAAAAGTGAACAAAACAAAAATATTTCAATCGCATCTACATATATCGATAAATTACTCGGTATATCGTTCAAATATTTATTGAATATATTTATTCGATATATTTTTAAAAATATTTATATATTCTATTTATCGATATATCGTTGCCATCCCTAGATAAGGCAGTGAAAAATGAGTTTTTACGGGGTCAAAATTACTTTAGTACGTTTATATAAAATTAAAAAGTGGTGTAAAGGATAATTTACCAAAATTTGTGGTGTATATTCATTGTAATCAAGAGACTGAAAAAACAAAGACAGTAAAACATTATGCTAATTCGGTAAATCCACAGATGTTAAAGCTTAAACCACAAAAATTTCGCGTTCTCCCAACCTATTTCCGTTTGAGATTTATCTACTTCACATTGTCCTCCTAAACTTCCGCGATAAAAATGCAAAACAGGTGGAAATTGTTTGAATTGCGAAACTGAATTGAAGGTGGTAATGGCGGTATTATTATGCAGCGGCACGTACCCTGGTGTATTCATTTCATCATCAACGGCGATAAATACTTGCCACCAAGCTACACCCTCAAAATTTTAACACTATTATATATGTATGTTCGCTATCTCTTACTACACACGCTGTGAGAAGTGCTCAGAAGTTCTATTAGTAAAATATTTTAACTTTAAAGTAATTGAGTGTTACGTTTCTTAATTTGACTGGTTGGAGAATTTAGCATGAATATCATTTTTGAGGACTGCTGCTAGCAGTTACCCTGCTTTCAACGTACCCTTGGTGAGGGTGCGGACAGACATTTAACAGGACAGTAGATAAGAAGATATTTTTAGGAAAAAGACAGAGTTGAAAAACAGTTGTTAAGAACACCTCATAGTGTAAGGTCGAACCAGTATAATATCATGTCATTTGTAATCGTCGTCACGCGAATTTGCCCATTTATCGTTTTATAATAATAAATAGTGTGTATGCAACCAATATAAAAATTATTTAAATGCGAATGCGACCTCATCCTAACTCCTACTTACACATCTCCGGGTTCGCGTCTCTGCGAGGAATTGACTAAGCAACGCGACCCAACATAAATTTTGGTCCTTCGAACCGGATGTCGGATGAGTGACAACATCGCAACATACTTCGAGTTCCTGTTCAGCAGCATCAGCGGCATCAGCGACGGCAACAGCCTCAGCACCGACGGTGGCAACAGAACGACAACAATCAGTGGACAGCCTCAACATAGGGTAAAGGTAGGCTTTCTTTCTTTGCATTACTTTGACGTGGGTTTACCTCAGTGTGAGCAATCATGAGCACCGATAAAGAGGAAATTAAAAAACTCATTGAACAACGCGGCCTAGTAAAGGCATCATTAACAAGAATTGTGACGGCAATAGACAAATTCGATAAAACTATAGGCAACATCAATCAATTAAAAATTCGTATACCGCATTTGCAAAAAGCCTATGAACAATTTGATACAATTCAAAATCAACTAGATTTATTAGATACAGGTAAATTAGATAAACATGCTCAAGAACGCGACGAATTTGAGTCAAAATATTACGATACCGAGTGTAAGATATTAACAATAATTGAAGAACTTAGTAATGCCAATCCGGTCAATAATAATACAAGTTCTAACAATACCTCGGCTGAAACAAATGAACGCACATCTATACAGCCGGGAAGCAATGTACGAGTACCACAATTAAATTTACCGACATTTGAGGGAAATTATCTCGATTGGGTAGCATTTCACGACACTTTTAAAGCTCTTATTCATGAAAACAAGCTATATAGAGAAATAGAAAAGTTCCATTATTTGCGTTCTTGTTTGAAAGGCGATGCATTCAAAGCCATAGAATCAGTCACAGTTTCAGAAGTTAATTATCAGACAGCATGGGACACCCTTAAAAAACGATTTGAAAATAAGCGGCTCATTATGCAGGAGCATGTTTTTAAAATTGTAAATTCCCCACAAATTCAAAAGGCGTCACATGCAGCTATGCGACAGTTATTAGATGACATCAATATAAATCTAGCGGCACTTAAATCTCTAAAGCAACCAGTCGATCAATGGGATACAGTACTAGTACCTGTTATTATGCAAAAATTTGATTTTCATACAAGAAAGGAATGGGAGAGTACATTAAATACGGAAATGCCAACCATTGATGAAATAAAAATCTTTTTACAAAAGAAATGTTTACTATTAGAATCAATGAGCGCATCAAGTAAACAAAATCAAAACGGTGGTAAACCTAACAATATACCTAACCGAGAGCGAGCTAATAATTATTGTTTATCGGTAAATACTAACTTTCAGTGTCCTTTATGCCAAAGTGAACACACATTATATAAATGTGAAGAGTTTTTAAAGTTGTCTGTGCCAGATAGAATCACTAAATCTAAAGCACTTAAACTATGTTTAAATTGTTTCCGATCAAACCATAGAACTGCCGATTGTAGGTCGAGAACATGCAAATTTTGCAAGCGGAAACATAATTCACTGTTACATTTAACAGAACAAGTTCCATCGAGTAGTCATAATCATCATATTCATAATAATACATCGATTAATAATCAAACTCTTTTATGCAC
Organism: Harpalus rubripes; assembly: GCA_963082715.1. Classification (NCBI taxonomy): domain Eukaryota; kingdom Metazoa; phylum Arthropoda; class Insecta; order Coleoptera; family Carabidae; genus Harpalus; species Harpalus rubripes. Next base: position 38,022,882 of record OY720451.1, on the reverse strand, counting down.
TGCTCAGATATTAATTAAAAATAAATCTGGAGATTGGCAAACAGTACGCGCATTACTTGATGTCGGATCTCAATCAAATTTAATTACGAAAACAACATGCCACGATTTAAAGTTAGCACTCCAACCCACAAATATCTCTGTATGTGGTATAAACAATTCAAGCAGTAATTTAAATTATAGCACATATATAACTTTCAAATCGCGATATAGTTCAAAAGAACACAATATTTCATGTTTAGTTATTCCAAAAATAACGGACAATTTACCCATAATTTCCTTTGAAAAGGATAAGTTGCGAATTCCTACAAATTTGAACTTCGCCGATCCAAATTTCCATACAAGCGGGAAAATAGATATTTTATTAGGAGCAGGCGTCTTTTGGACCTTATTACGCGATGGTCGTATACCTGCATCCCGTGATAACCCGCATGTCCAAGAAACAGAACTAGGGTGGGTTGTCGGCGGCGACATGCCTTCACCGCACGCCCGCAATAAATTACTCTGCCACTTAAGTACCCTAGACTCACAAATAGCTAAATTTTGGGAGATTGAGGAATGCACAAACAATAACATGTATAGCAATTATTCAGCTGAGGAAAGTAAATGTATTGAACATTTTAAATCAACTTTCAAACGAGACACAGATGGTTGTTTTATTGTTCATCTTCCCTTTAAAGATAATTTAGCAGAATTAGGTCACTCCAAACAAATGGCAATTAATCGGTTTTACAGCTTAGAACATAAACTTATGCGAGACAATACGTTCAGAATAGATTATTGTAAATTCATAAATGAATATATAGAACTTGGTCATATGCAACTGTTAGGAAATGTAAATGACGAATCAATACAACAATCAATTAATTATCTACCCCATCACGCAGTACATAAAGAAATGAGTAGCACGACAAAGCTTAGGGTAGTGTTCGACGCGTCTGCGAAGACAAACTCAGGTTTAAGTTTAAATGACACATTAATGGTGGGGCCGAAATTACAAGAAGATTTATTTATGATCATGATTAGATTTCGTACCTATCAATATGTTTTAACAGCCGACATCAATAAAATGTTTAGGCAAATTTTAGTGCACCCTGACGATAGAACGCATCAATGTATAATTTGGCGAGACAATAACGCGGAAGAAATGAAATGTTACCAATTAAACACGGTCACATACGGCACCGCATGTGCACCCTTTCTAGCGGTTCAATGTTTACAACAGCTGGCCGAGGAAGAAAAAGCAAATTTTCCAAAAGCCTCAGAAATCGTTTATCGCGACTTCTATATGGACGATTTAATTTCGGGAACGCACACATTCGAAGAAGCTCTCCAATTGCGTAAAGATTTACAGTTACTATTATCACGCGGCGGATTTCAGTTAAGAAAATGGGCATCTAATGAATCTTCATTGTTACCAGACGATCATCAGTCAGAACATATGATCAATTTTGAAAGCGATGGTAATACAAAATTGTTAGGACTCTGGTGGAACTATAATTCAGACCAATTAAATTATGTCATTAATATATCCATCATAGATACCAACGCACCATTAACAAAAAGATCGTTATTATCTAAAATTTCACAAATATTTGATCCTTTAGGGTTGTTAAATCCAATTATATTAAGCGCGAAACTCATGATGCAACAATTATGGCAAATAAAGCGGGATTGGGATAAGCCGGTTCCAACTAATTTACAATTAACTTGGATGCATTTGGCAGAACAATTAAAAGATATAATTTTACTTAAAATACCCCGTAAAGTCATTGAACTTTACCCCTCGAAATCCATACAGCTACATGGTTTCTCAGACGCTTCCGAGAAGGCATATGGAGCATGCATATATGCTAGATCGGTTGATATCCACGGTGAAGTACGTGTTCACCTAATGTGTGCCAAATCACGAGTAGCTCCCTTAAAAACGCAAACAATTCCGCGACTAGAATTATGCGCGGCTTTATTACTTAGCAGGCTAATGAAAACCGTGACCGAATCACTAAGTATTACCATTAACAACATTTTCTATTGGACAGACTCTAAAATAGTTTTGGCATGGCAATCGTCTCCTCCAAACAAATTAAAAACATTTGTCCCGAATCGAGTGGCTGAAATACAAACGCTAACAAAAACGGAAAACTGGCATCACGTTCGCTCAGCAGACAATCCAGCTGATTTGGTTTCTCGCGGTTGTACTCCCCAAAACTTATTTAATAACATGTTATGGTTCCATGGACCCACGTGGTTAAAAAATAATGAAGACCTTTGGCCTATTACTGAAACGCCAGTACCATTAGAAAATTTACCAGAAATACGCACAACATCTTGTGCTGTTCTAATTCCAGAGATCGACTGGATGTCAAAATATTCATGCTTTTCAAAATTACGCAGAGTTACTGCATATTGTTTAAGATTCATCTACAATTGTCGCAATAAGTCTAAGCCAAAAACAGGAAGCTTAGGTATAGAAGAATTTCAAAACGCAACTACTACAATAATAAGATCATTGCAAAAAATATCGTTTAAAACAGAATGGCATGAATTGAAATCAGGTGACAAAATTAGTAATAAAAGCAAATTGATCAATTTAAATCCATTTATGGACTCCGACGGACTTATTAGAGTAGGTGGTAGACTGCGTCATGCGAATATAGGATATAATCAAAAACACCCAATAGTTATTCCAAAACATTATATCACAAAATTAATTATTAGAAATACTCATAAAAATAATTTACATGCAGGCACGACAGTAACACTAGCTGCTGTTCGTGAGACTTACTGGCCCTTATCGGGTCGCAGTCAAGTACGTCAAGTATTACATAAATGTATACCATGCTTTCGGGCAAATCCGAAATCCATACACCCAAAAATGGGTGATCTACCTGTCTCGCGTATACAACACTCCCGACCATTTGAAAACTGTAGTGTTGACTATGCTGGTCCAATTTTTATAAAAGAAAGCACGGGACGTGGTAAACGGAAGCTGAAGGCGTATATATGTGTATTCATATGTTTTACAACAAAGGCTATGCATCTTGAATTAGTGCATAGTCTAACAACTGAAGCATTTTTAAATGCCTTAAAAAGATTTATAGGCAGACGCGGAATGATAAAAAATATTTACTCCGACAACGCGAGTAATTTTGTAGGCGCGCAGCGAGAGTTAACATCTCTAAATGAATTATTTCAATCTCAACAATTTCGAGAAAATATAATAGAAAAATTATGCGAAAACCATAATATATCGTGGCATTTTATTCCGCCACGGTCTCCAAATTTTGGCGGATTATGGGAAGCGGCAGTCAAACGGGTTAAATTTCACATTAAACGCATAGTAGGGGAGGCATTGCTCACATACGAGGAAATGTACACGTTCTTGGTTTGCATTGAAGCCTGCCTGAACTCACGTCCACTATGTCCGTTATCCAACGACCCAAACGATCTCGCAGCCCTTACTCCAGGACACTTCCTGATCGGAAGTTCCATGACAGCGCCATGCGAGCCATCTCTGCATCATTTAACGCAGAACAGGCTCTCTCGGTATCAACACGTGGAGAAACTGCGTCAACAGTTCTGGAGCCGCTGGTCTAGGGAATACCTTGGACATTTGCAACCTAGACCATCTGCAAACGTCACCGACACAACACATATCCAGCCAGGTGTCCTTGTCATCGTCAAGGACTCCAACATGCCTCCGCTCAACTGGAAGTACGGGAGGATCGTGGAACTGCATCCAGGCCCTGATGGCATCACCCGGGTAGTGACCGTGAAGACGACCCAAGGTGTAGTGAAACGTGCAGTGCGCAATCTTTGTGTGGTGCCAATACATAAAGGTGATCGTGAAGGTGATAATTAGTTTGGTTGAAGACCTCGTCTTCAACGGGGGCCGGGATGTTGAGGACTGCTGCTAGCAGTTACCCTGCTTTCAACGTACCCTTGGTGAGGGTGCGGACAGACATTTAACAGGACAGTAGATAAGAAGATATTTTTAGGAAAAAGACAGAGTTGAAAAACAGTTGTTAAGAACACCTCATAGTGTAAGGTCGAACCAGTATAATATCATGTCATTTGTAATCGTCGTCACGCGAATTTGCCCATTTATCGTTTTATAATAATAAATAGTGTGTATGCAACCAATATAAAAATTATTTAAATGCGAATGCGACCTCATCCTAACTCCTACTTACACATCTCCGGGTTCGCGTCTCTGCGAGGAATTGACTAAGCAACGCGACCCAACAATCATAAATCTGTGTATCTGAATATTGCAAAAGAGAGAACTTTATACGATGGTGCATTTATTTAATATATAGAAATATTTCATATACGTACACATAAAGTAACTTTCTTTTAAAATTTCGAATACTATATGATGTTCCAATTTTAAATTACATACAGGTACAATGGCTCACAAAATTATTCGTATACTTTACTTATATCAGTAAAATGTAAAATAATGATTTAAAAAAATCATGTAAAAAATTAATCATAGTCTTCTTTTGATATTTCAGAATAAAATGAAATAAAATTTTAAAAAATGTTTAATTTAAAAAATGTTTAATTTATTTTATGTAAAAGTACTGAAAACAATTTTTGAATGTATGACTTTGATCGTGGAAAGTATACCCTGATTTACCAGTTATTAAGTGTCTACGATTAGCAATTTTTAGAAAATTTTGATGATGTAAATTTAGCTGTTGATGAGTTTTATTGTGCTCTGTATAGAAGTATGGATTCCTCCATACCTAAATTTGTTGTAATCGTAAATTTCCTATTTGGTTCAAGAAGGACCTCATAACTAAAATTAAATTGAAAGAACATTATAGAAAATTATATAATAGATATGGTTCAACTAATAATTTAATTAATTATCGGAATTTACGTTCTGCAGTAAAACTTTTGATTAAAGATAGTTATAAAAATTATAATCATGCGAAGAAATCAGCAAGTACCCTACGAGCATGTATTTCGAATGCTTTTGTCGCTTTCTTTAGTAGTGTTTATAGAAGAAATACCTTAATATTGATATTAATAATCTTGGCCTATTGTTACCATATATATATATATATATATATATATATATATATATATATATATATATATATATATATATATATATATATATATTACATTTAGTATGATAGTAATTTATAAAAATTCATTAAAATATATATATATATATATATATATATATATATATATATATATATATATATATATTACATTTAGTATGATAGTAATTTATAAAATTTCATTAAAATGAAAAATTAATAAATAGGTATTAAACATAATTTTCTTCTTTTTCTACTATGGCCCATTAAAATAAAATTTAGTAACGAATGCAAATAAATTCAATTGAAAGATTTTTCATTTTACTAAAAATTTATCAACTTTTAACATAGGACATGCTACACAAAGTACCCCTATTTTTTAACGAAGACTACATTTGCATAATAAAAATGGGTATTCCATTTAAAAAAATGAGTTTTGTGAACTTGAACTCTACGTTCACGCAGAAATTACAATTCTAAAAAATTATCGAATATTAATTTATATTATTGTAAACAAAAACTTTCTTTATAAAATTGTTTTTACAGATTATAGAAATTCGTTTCCATTCTCAAGATATAGAATGAAGTGGCCGTTATTAGTAAAAAATTAAAAAGAAGTTTAATTACGCCGGAAATAGTTGATCATGCCTAAATTTTTTTATAGTTTCATATTTAATTTTTTTGCTGAATTCAATGGTAAAATAAAAAATATAGCATTCCATTTAAAATAAGAAAGTTAGGGTCTAATTCCGGTTAAACTGACAACCAGTAGATACCAAATTTCGTAAAAAAAAGTTTTTAACGATAGCGTAAGTTCGTCCTGGGACACCTATATATATTTTAAGTGGTACACATGCAGTTGAAGATCGGACCCATGTTGATTAAGCCTTTTTTGCTCATTTTGGTCAGTATTATATGCCTGTTGATTTTTTTCCCGAAGTATGATTACACCCTGTATATATCTCAATGGTCATTAACCTAAGCACTTACAATTTAATGTAGAAAACTGTAATGTAATTACTTTCAGTAGAAAAAGAGAATCTATTAGTTGCAATAGTTGTCAATCGGTTCGAATTAATAAAAGATTTGGGTATGTTCTTAGATTCAAAGTTAAATTTAATTTATAATACTGGTCATTTAATTCGTTCTGGTTAAAAAACTAGGTTTCATTTTGCGCTCTACATTAAAATTTAAAAATTTATCAAGTTATAAATCCCTATATTGCTCGTTTGTATTAAGTAAAATTGAATATGGTGCCATTATATGGAATCCCTCACAACCATATTTAATTAAATAAAGTTTTGTAAAACAATTTATTTTAGATTTTTCAATTCTTGTCAATTGCAATTTGATCTTCATTCTTTGGAATCTAGGCGTATTAAATATCAACTCAGTAGATTTAATTTTTATGTCAATACATGTAATACTATAGATGCTCTAATGCATTCTTTTGTAATCCCTCCCGAACCTCTTATCATTTTAATTCACCATTTATGTCAATATGCTGTATTTATATTGTTTAGATTTGGATTTTGCACTAAGTTTAAACGTTTTCAAATCTACTATTGGTAATTTACTGTAACTGAATTTCACCCTTTATATTTTGTATATGTATTTGTGTATTTTTCTTCTAGTAGAATTTTTTTGTATGATTTTATTCTGTAATTGGGCCAATTGCCTGTTGAATAATAAAGATATTATTATATACAAAAATTGAGACACAAAATTATTTGTACACCTAGTTATAAAATTATTTAACACGTAATACTACATTTTAATATTTAGTAGGGTACTTATTGACTTTAATTACATTTTCCAGTAACTAGTAGCCTAGGTATTGATTTTATTAAATTAGATTATATGGAAGGTGAAATTTTTGCCCATTCTTCAGTTAGATTCGTCCGGAGTTGCTAAATAGTGGAAAATATTTTGTGTGGGTCGTCTATCTAGTTCCGACAGTTCTCAATAGGGTTGAAATCAGGAGACTGAGAAGTTGTCTTATTTACTCCAAATTAAAGGCCTGCCATCTGATCCAAATAAATCAAATTTACTGTTTTCTGAGAAAAAAAACTATTACAAAATTTTGAGCAAACCTGATTTCAATCCTATTAAGTATTTATGGTTGCAACTAGATAGGCGGCCCTGCAAAAAAACAGTTTTCAGTATTAAAGAACTCCAGACGTATCTGACATCTAATTCAAAAATATGTAAATTATTAGTGCAGTAGGTACAATTATGAATGCGTTTTAGTATCAGGCACTTTTACAATTAAAACAGTGCCTGTGATTAGTTATCATTTTGACTAGTTCTTCCGACATGCATCAGAAACGCCCATAATTAAAGCAGCCTAAAACAAGCAAATCTTTGTAATTTACATGTATTTTATCTCAGCAAATAATTTTACCTTCGTTAATAAATATGTCATGTTTTCTGCTTTTTCCATACATTTTTGAAATATCCTTTCTAGTTAAAATGATTGATTTTTTTAGTTCGATATCAAACCGCTTTATTTTTCAAATATGACACCAATTTCTGAAATTTTCTTAGGTCTATATTTTTTTTATGTGAAGTGTAGCCTTCATTATCGAAAAAGTCAACCATAATCTTGGTACCTTTACCTTTCATTGGCTTTTCTTCAAAATAGATTAGAACATTTTCCGTTACTTTGCTTTTCTTTTTCTTCGCGCGCCATTTGCGTATCATCGGCACGACCGTATCGATTTTATAAAGGAAGTAAGTATTTGATACACGTCAACTTTTAACATTGTTTACGATATGCCAAGTGTAAAATTTTGAGGTGATCGTGGATAAACATTTTTACAGTACATACTATATTTGTAAAATATAACATACAATACGTTTGCCATCTAATTAGTAATCAAATTTTATTACATTCTTCAAGTGAAATATATATATATATATATATATATATATATATATATATATATATATATATATATATATATATATATATATATATATATATAAAGAATTAGTAGGTACCTAATAAATTCTTACTTTGTAAATAAGTGCTTGGCCTATTAAGATCAGTTTACCGGGCTAAACAATTAGATTTAATTGTTGTGCACAGATGTCATCAGTAAATGTACATTATGAATTTTGAAATTTCTAAATTTCCATTAGTGTCGTTAATAAAAGTTTTAAATAAGAAGTTCTAAATGGAATTCCTAAGAAACTCCAGGAGAACTAAATTTGATGGCAACATAGGTAAAGTTACATGAATGCTTTTATATGATTGAATGAATTTTAGTATTTATCTTTTATCCTCTTTGATAAAACTTAAGATTGCTACACATGCTCTCAAAATGTCTATTTTGTAAGTTTCATTGAATCGCCCATAGTTCGTTTACATATAGAACTTCCTCAACTATTACCTCAACTTTGAAAGCGAAACATCATCAAAGGAGGAATATGATTAAAAATTTACATAATATTAAACAAAAATTACAATATCTTGTTATAGTTCACATTTAACAAAATTCGTGTTAAATAATTCAAAATGTTATGTGCATGCTTGTGTGCGTGCGTGTGTGTGTGACGATTTTTTGTCCACGATAATTGTTATATCTAACTTCTAAGAATTTCTATTCTCCGTATTTAAGCTTTCTGTATACACATAAAGAGTTGATTAGATTTTGGATAAAATTGGACAAGCGGAAGTAGTACTTTTCTTGAAGCCCAAAATAGTTTTTAATGAAAAACTATACTAAATATAATCCAAAACTATTTAAGACTTTTATAGCAATGGGAATAACATTAGATTTTGGATAAAATTTATAAACCGGAAGTGACACTTAAAGCTCTGAACAGATTTTCGTGAAATATACAGGGTGGTCTTTAAGTACGTTCCGAAAATTAGGGATATGATTGCTTTGATTATTTCATGAAGAAAAGTTCATATGAACTTATGTCCTAAACGACTTAGTTTCCGAGATACAGGGTGTTTAAGTTTCTATTTTTTTTAAAATTTTGTTTCTATTGCGATAAAAGTCGAACGCAGGAAAAAATGCAAAAATCAAGTTACAGAAAAAATCACAAATTGAAAAACAGTGAAATTACGTAATTAAAAAAATCAAAGTAATTGCTGAAAATGATCACCATCGGCCATAATACATGCTTCTGCTCTTCTTCTCATAGATTGGCGTACACGTTGGCTTTTTGTTTTTTTTTTATGAAGCTGTTTTGCATTTTTCATGGCCTCTTCGATTTCAATAAAATACCTTACAGCGTTATCGCAATAAAAACAATTTTTTTTAAATAGAAACTTGAACACCCTGTGTCTCGGAAACTAAGCCGTTTAGGACATAAGTTCATGTGAACTTTTTTTCATAAAATAATCAAAGCAATCATATCCCTAATTTTTGGAACATACTTAAGGACCATCCTGTATATTATATTCCAAAACTTTTTTATTTAAGACTTGTATATGAAGGGGAACAACCTATTAGATTTTGACTAAAATTGATAAACTGGAAGTCATATTTTATTTGAAACTCTGAACAGATTTTCGTAAAAAAATGTAAAGATATAATCCAAATTTTTCAATTCAAGTATTTAAAGCCCAGATTTTTGTAAAAAAATATATTTTGATATATTCCAAAACTTTTCAAATTTAGTATTTGAGACTTTTTATGAAGGGGAACAATATATTAGATTTTGGCTAAAATTGATAAAACGCAAGTTATACTTTATTTGAAGTTCTGAACAGATTTTCGTAAAATACCTATATTATACAGGTGTCCCATAACTTCAGGTACATATTAGAAGGGCATATAGTTTTTAATGTCCTGATTACGGAACAAAAAGAATTTTTTCAAAATTCAAAAATTAGTTTTTGAGGTTTTTGAAGGAAACAGTTTTGGGACACTGGTTGAATAGGTAGTTTTAATATTAAATATTACGTTGTATTATATCTAATTAATAAGAAATGTTTGCATAATACAATCATTTCATTAGGTTTCTAGTAGCCGGCCACATAAATTGTGTTTCTAATAACAGTTTTGATATTGCTCTTCTGATTATTGTTACAAATATGAATGGTTACAGTAACAGTGAGTTAGTGGATATGTTGCTAATGTATGGCGAAGCAGGGCAAAACTGTAGATTAGCTCAGCGTTATTACGCTGAACGTTTCCCAGGACGACGGCATCCGAATTCTCGCATATTTGTAAGCCTTACTCAACGCCTTCGCGACACTGGTTCTTTGCAACCTAATCGGGGAAGAGACGGCGGGGCTCATCGGAGACCAGTAAATGTTGAAAATGCTGTCTTAGATTTGGTACGCAATGACCCAACAATCAGCATAAGGAGAATATCTCATCAACTACCAGGTGTACCACGAATGACAATTTGGAGAATTTTAAGGAATAATAATTTACATCCTTATCATTTTCAACGGGTCCATGCGTTAATTGAACCCGATTACTCTCGAGTATGGTTTTGTGAATGGCTTCTAAACCAACATGCTCAGGATGGCAATTTTACGTTAAAAGTAATATTTTCCGACGAAGCTATATTTACTCGTCATGGTATACATAATATTCATAACTGTCACTACTGGGCCGAAGAAAATCCACATGCTGCTGTCAGGAGTCATTTTCAGCACAGATTTTCACTAAATGTTTGGGCTGGGATAGTAAACGGATCGTTACTGGGACCATACATACTTCCTAACAGAATGTCTGGGAATGATTATTTACAATTTTTGCTGAATAATTTGCCTGAATTATTAGAAGATATTCCTCTTAATGTACGTCAAAATGCATGGTTTATGCATGACGGTGCTCCGCCACATTTTGCTAGAAATGTCAGACATCATCTTGACAGAGTATTTGAGGACAGGTGGATTGGTCGAGGAGGTCCCGCGTCTTGGCCCCCTAGATCCCCGGATTTCAATCCGTTAGATTTTTAATTGTGGGGTAATTTTAAATCCCTCGTCTATGATAATCAAGAGGCACCTGAAACCCTTGAAGAATTACGGCAACGAGTTGAAAATTGTGCTGAAAGAATTAGACAAGAGAATGCAATTCATCGGGCTTGTTCAATTTCTTTAATTCAACGTGCTGCATTATGTTTAGCTGTTAATGGAAATAATTTTGAACAGTTTTTGTAGAAATAAAGTAAATAATTTGATTTTTTTTTTCATTACATACACATCTCCCAAACTTAATTGGTGTGACAAAGCTTTACGTAATTGCATAAATTAATTTCATTGTTAAATTATTTTATGTAATAGTTATAACTAATTTCACTATTCCAAATATTATAGTATCCAGGGGTACAAAAAATGTTCTTCTTAAGTGAACTACCCTTAATTATAGGAATTTTGAAAAAATCTTTTTCTTCCGTAATCAGGATATTAAGAACTATATGCCCTTCTAATATGTATCTGAAGTTATGGGACACCCTGTATAATATTATAATAAGATATTACATTTCAAATTTGGTATTTGTTTTTTATATTTATAAGAACGGCATATTGGATTTTTTCTGAAATTGATAAACGGGAAATAGTGCTTTACTTAAAGCCATAAACGGATTTTTATTATATGATCCAAAACTACTCAAATTTGGTCATTAAAACTCGTATATAATTTGAAACAAAATCAACCGGAATTGATACTTTACTTAAAGCTCATTGCTATTGTAAACACATGGAATTGGCGAGAGGTCGTGTGCTGGCCACATCAGTTTTTTTTTTTGGTTTACCATTCATAAAACATGTCCCCTTTCCCTTTCGGCCTAATATCATTTGTGTTCCTGTTTATTGGCTGATTTTCACCTCATTGTCGAAATCATATGTTTTCAATCAATGGAGTAATTATGAAATCGTGAACAAGTTATTTAAAAAAAAAATTCTTTCGCGACCGCGATTATAAAATATTCATAACGGAAAAAGAACTTTTCCAGAGAAAAAAAATTTCATTTTACTATTTTCCAATTGAATTCTTCGGGAAAAGTGTGATTGAAATTCAATAGCAAATGACGTGTAATTCTTAGAAAATAAAATTTTGTTGAAAGCATTTTAAAATATTCTGTGTAGTTTAAAATGCTTTTATATCCGCGTATTGGAAATATGCAAATCAAGATTTGTACTTTAGGAATCACTACCTGCTATATCTGTTGGCTACGTGTTTTTGTCGGCGATAAAAATAAAATGATAATACTACGCCCGAAAGCTTGACAAGCTGTTTTCTTCCATTATATTATAAACTATAAGTTATAAGTAGGTATAGGTATTACAGACATGATGAAATATTTGAAGTGTTACACGTAATTTGTCTCCCTCATCCACTAGGCCCATACAACATGCGGCCATAGGCGTAACTAGGGGGGCACCAGGGGGGGGGGCGACCCACCCCAGAATGACCATGGCCCCCCCTAGGAAAAAATACCTACATATTAGTGTAATTATTTTATATTTTAATTATTGATATAATTTTGTGAATGGTGTGATTAGTTAATCGACAGGAATTTAAGTGAATAGTAAATAATTTAGTAATTTTTCGATGTGAAAAATTTTGATTGGGCAATAATTATTCGAAAAATTATGGTCCATAAAGTTCCAGAAAGTTCTAGACTGTTCCAGAAAGTTCAGAAATTTGACAGAATTCTGGAATTTTCCATAAAGTTCCAGAATGTTTTAGTACTTCCTTTTCCATAAAGTTTTTTAATGTTCTAGAATGTTTCTGAAAGTTCTATCTGTTTGTGTCGCTATTCAAAACTAAATTTGTAGAATATTCTACAATTTTAAGGAATATGCTAGAATTTAATGGAATATTCAACATTTTTTTGGAAAACTCTAGAACAGTGATTTTCAAGGCACATTTTTTAAATGCGTACATACGACAAAATGGGATTTCCTATTTACTTTGCATTTCAATCTCAAAAGGCCTGCCCCCCCCCCAGAATAATTCTCTAGTTACGACCATGCATGCGGCCCTCAAACTTATTTAAGCGGTTCCCAGAATCAAATTAAATGTTAAAATATCTGATGTGGCCACTACATTACCTTCCGTCAGTTATATATATTTTGTACAAATTTCATACAGGAAGTTCCTTGTAAAAGATTCTATTTTATGTACATTACCTTCCGGCTGTTGTATGTATTTCCATACATAAAATTTCTAGCAAAAGATCTTATATTTTCAGTAAAATTATGAGACAAATACACTTACGTCAATTGCACTTGACTCTGACATTTTTCAATCAGAATTTTCTTAATATAGTAGTAGTTTCCATAGCTGTCTACATTATGAAATTTAATTTCTTTGTAATATATTAACTCTATATCCATTTAATATTAAGTATAAAATGCAGTCATATAGTATAGAGAATAAAATATTCTTTAATATTTATAATAACATTAAATGTGAAAAAATGATATTTAACATTTAACATAGTGTTTTCAAGAAAAACTGTTAAAATCTTCAAATGAGGATACTTCCGGTTAACCAAATGTAACCAAAATCTAATCAGCTCTTCAAATGGATGTAACGAAGAAGAATACGAAAGAATTAAAATTTTTGAAATTGTAGTATTAGAGTTATCGCAGACGAAATTTTTGTTACACACAGGCGCGCGCGCACACACACACACACACACACACATACACACACACACACACACACACACACACACACACACACCAAAACACACACACACAGACATAATCGTAAAAATAGTAAAATCGTATTCTAGGGACCCTAAAACGTGCTAATTGATTAAAAACTCATCATAGAATTTTTTGACCAAATTCAATACCTTCCTTACCTAAAGGTGACTGAAGACAAAAGGTACAAATCTGCTGTGGCCAGCATATGACCTCTATGTTTAAAATATATATCATAATATATTTTTCGAAAAAATCTATTCAGAGCTTCAAGTAAACTATCATTTCCGGTTTATAACTTTTAGTCAAAATCTAATATGTTGTTCCTTTTCATATAAAAGTCAAATACCAAATTTAAAAAGGTATGGAATATATAATAATATATTTTTCACGAAAATCTCTTCAGAGCTGCAAGTAAAGGATCACTTCCGATTTATCATTTTTACTTATAATCTCATATAAAAGTCTTAAATACCAAATTTGAAAAGTTTTGGAATATATCATAATATTTTTACGAAAATTTGTTCAGAGTTGCAAGTAAAGTATTACTTCCGGTGTATAAATCTTAGCCAAAATCTAATATGTTGTTCCCCTTTATATAGAAGTCTTCAATACTAAATTTAAAAATGTTTGGAATATATCATATTTTTCAAGAAAATCAGTTCAGAGGTTCAAGTTTCAAGTTCCTGTTCATCAATTTTACTCAAAATCTAATATGATGTTCTCCTTCATAAAAAAGTCTTCAATACTAGATTAATATATATCATAATATATTTTTTACGAAAACCTGTTCTGGGCTTCAAGTAAGCTAAAGTATCACTTCCGGTTTATAGATTTTAGCCAAAATCTAATATATTGTTTGTCTTCATAGTCTTTATGCACAAGTCTTAAATACTTAATTTGAAAAGTTTTAGAATATATTATATTTTTCACGAATATCTGTTTAGTGCTTTAAGTAAAGTATTACTTCCGGTTCATCAAGTTTAGCCAAAATTTAATATGTTATTCCTTTTGATATAAAAGTCGCAAATACTAAAATTAAAAAGTTTGGATTATATTTTAATATAGTTTTTCATTAAAAACTGGTATGGGCTTCAAGTAAAGTATCACTTCCGGTTGTCCAATTTGACCCAAAATCTAATCAACTCCTTATACGAATTATGAAACCTGAAATTGTCAATATACGTCTTTTGGCTAATTTTTGGAGTTAAAAATTACGGGATATATAGTTTTTCTCTGAAGAAAAGATTGATCCTACAATTCACGATTTTTTTTATTTGTTGGGAACTTTTGAGAAGTGGAAGAAAAAATGCGCCTACGTAATATTACGTTTTCTGGCGGGTTTTCAAATTTAAAATGTTAGGACAACGAGAAATGCCGTTTTACCCATAAAATCAAAGTCAAATGCTAATAGATTTCAATAACATTTTCTTAAAAATGCAGGTTCATAAGAAGTATGCTCGTATAATGTTGAATTTTAAAAAAAATTGTGTTGCCGCAAGACCAAGACCAGTCTTGATCTTGTCTCGTCTTGGTCTTGTCGAGACAAGACCATAATAATTTTAGTCTCGACTGAAAAGTCGAGACGAGACGAGACCAGTATCGAGTCTTGTCGAGAAAGTCTTGAAGTCTCGACAAGACTCTCGACTTCAGTTTGCAGGTATTTTTTGGAATATATTTGCTAAAAGTGCTTCCCACTCAAGAGTAACGCTATAAATATTGTTTGAGAATTAGTAAAAAGAAGAGAGATATGAATTTATAATTATGTATTTTTGTGTTCCTGAAACATTAATTTATGTGAATATAAAAATTTAGATACTTTATTAGAAATTCACAAACTGGGTTTGAAACTTTGCTTAAATAGTAAATATTGCAAAATAAGCATAATACTCCTATTTATGATCTATACGTAAAGAAATAAATGAGCATTAATTGCATAGATTTTGGTATATAATAGAATAAATAATTAAACAGTTAAATCGGAGAGATGAACTGACTTGTAGAGACCTGGAGAAAACACATTGTAGGGATGTACAATTCTTAGAAAACTTAAGAGAAAGCGGATTTTTTGGAGCCTGAGATTACCAAGGTCCCTGCAAGGGATGTTGTATAAAAAATATACGTGACTTTGACAATGAAAAGAAATATTGGGGTAGGGAAAATAAGGACAGCGACACGCATTTTATTTACAATTAACTATTTACACTAATAACAACGATAATAATATATACAATATATTATAGTGGGTTAGAGCACCCACACCGTTATTATTAAAGACGCTGGTCGACCAGTCGGGGAAAGTGCCCTGACAAATCTGGCTACGGCCCTGATTCCAATAAAAATAATTGTGACTTTCTTTTTAATTATCCGAAAACCCTAGTATTAAGATTACCTCTTAAAAAAATTTCTGATGATATACACATTTCGCTGTGCTGATTCTCAATCGAAAAGAATTTTTCCAAAATTTGGAAAATTATATCTTGTTATGTATTCAATTCTTGCAGTGTTCTTTTAGTGCGCCACAGTCGACATGAAATTTGTAAATATTAAAAATAATAGGGTGACCAGTGACACTAAAAGTGTACACTTGCAGAATTAAATAAAAAATAAGAAATAATATCGGATTTGTGAATGCTGAAACCCATAATAAGGAAGTAAGTTTGTAAAACGATATATTAAATTATGGAATGCAAATATTAACTGTAAAATTGAAAAACATTATCTAGGTATTTCACCTACTTAAAATACGTAAAGGTAAATTTTCATATTAATTGTTTGAAGAGATCAAGTAGACAATGATCCTAGAAGACTTTAAAAATTAATACCTCAAATATTTATTAGAATTTTTTAAACATGATTGTACTGACTGATTTTCTTAGATTTTCATGCACTATTATATAAAATTATAAACAATTTGTTGATTGACGCAGAGTCGAGAGTCTTGTCGAGACTCGAGACAAGACGAGACTGACTGCAAGTCTCGTCTCGACAAGACCAAGACAAGACCAAGGTAGTCAAGACTTAGTCAAGACCAAGACAAGACCGACCTCAAGTCTCGTCTTGTGGCAACACTAAAAATGTTAATAATTCTAGTACAGCAACAATTTATTCGAATTTTCTCTTCATATACGAGTATAGTAGGCAGGGGATCCATTCTTCTTAATTAGAAATTGAGAAAAATGTTTCATATTTTGTTGTATTTTTATTATATATTCACTGACATAAACAAAATTTTGTTCGGTAACTATCATTGTCAGTTTTTCT
Organism: Harpalus rubripes; assembly: GCA_963082715.1. NCBI lineage: Eukaryota > Metazoa > Arthropoda > Insecta > Coleoptera > Carabidae > Harpalus > Harpalus rubripes. The sequence continues at coordinate 38,005,932 of OY720451.1, read as the reverse complement.
TCTATTCTAATACAAAATGCCCTCTCTCGGGTATAATTGAATATCAGACCTATATCTTTACTTGTACTTTTACTTTTAACATGGTAGAAAGTTGTTCATTTTATACGAATTTCAGTAAGTGAAAGATTTTTCGGAAAAAGCATCCAAAGGGTTTCTTTCTGGTTTCTGTGCGTAAATCCGCAAATGGATTGTGATTTAGATTCACCGAACCAAAACCGAGTCGCATCTTTTCTATATATGAAAATGTTAATATAAAATGTAAATTAATCTGTACTATGTATATATTAATCTTAAATCTTCTTTCATTTATAAATTCTTATTTGTTAACTATAAAAACTCACATGTTTCAATATTCAACATATGAGTAGTTTAGGTTTTGTTATAAAACACATATTCTCTTTATAAGGTTGTAGCGTGCAACTTTCTATTAAAATGTGTATAGAAAGTGTCAAAACTTTGTCCCTTACTTCACATTGAAGTTGTGTCATCCATTGTTATTGTTATAAGAACTTTTGAGAAGATAAAAGATATTTGATCTGCAAAAGCGACATTTTATTCATTATTTATTGAACTACGTGGCTATATTCGGCCTGATTATTAGGACACTTGTTTAGAAAACAATAAGTTTATTCAGTGATGGTCCCATGATTTTTTTTGAGGGTATACCACCGATTAGCTACTATATTCTTTACTTTTTCTAAGGTACGTGGGGGGGGGGGGTTGGATAGGGGTTTGTTTTGAGGCGCATGGATATCGAAGAAAATAGAAAACAAATGAACTTAAATATTTTTATTTAAATATTATTTATATTATATATTGTATTATTCACTATTATATATATTATTTAAGTATATTGAGAAAAAAAATGTTTCGCTGGGCATCTTCTTCTTTGTCTCTTTCTTACAATTTTTTACCACGACCACGAGGAGCTGAAAGTGTCGATCGATGGTCTCGCAGCCACACCTTCACGTATGGTCGTGGATTAAAGTCTGCAACTGGAGGCCCATTGATGGAGATGAACATCAAATCTGACACATTTTCAATAGTTAGCCGAGTGCTCAAATCGGTTATTGTGAGGTTCATATCAGAAAACCCTCGTTCGCAATCAGACATTGTCGTTGGAAGTATGTTCAGCGTTTTTAAGAGATTAGATGAAGAATGTCGTGTACGGAAGTCCACTATACTTTCGAATTCACATAATCCGAATCGGCGTGCCAGTCTTTTAACTTCGTTTTCTCCCTTGGCTTCATCACTTACCGTTTTGAATACTTCGTCAATCACCTATAGAAAGTAAGAAATTTTCTCTTAAATATTTATCTATTATAATTAATTGTCACTTACATTCAGATCTTCTAAAATTGTGTTATTCGTAGATTCATTGTCATTAAACAAGCGCTGCCGCATCCTGTCAACTAAATTCTGCAACAATTGCAGCCTGCTGATACCTCCCGACTTTGTTATTGTAATCTTAACACCTTTATAGACTCCGTTTTGAATGGCCTCTGCAATTTCTTTCTCTTTTTCACTAGGTTCGGCCTTCAGGCTTTCCAGAATCCTAATAGTTCTATACATCTCCGATTGAGCGCGCATGAGAGTTGGTTTCCTGGATTGAAGTATGCAAGATAACATTCCAAGTTCACAAAGAACATCATAAAAGAGTCCAAGTTCTTTTAAGAAAGAGGAAGACTCTAATTTCATTTTAGCCCATTTGCTGTGACATCGCGAGTTTGATTAACGTGTGTATGTATCCCCGGATAGTTATCCCATACAGCTTTAACAGTTCGAAAACTGCTTGCAGAACAACGTACATTTAAGATACGACCTATTTTCTTCATTTCAATGCCTATTTGCATACAAGCTTCTTCCAAGCCAAGTTCTTAGGGCTTTGATGATAATACGCGTAGAGTTTGTCCATGAAACGGGAAACACCAGTACAATCTTTTATGACGTCGTTCATGGAAAGTTCGATGCGATGACATAAACAATGCCATACGAAGAGATGTGGTATCTCCTTACATAGTTTAGCAGCAACTCCAGCTTTCTTCCCTGTCATTACACTCGCACCATCGCTAGCAAACGCAATCAAATTCTTTAATGCGAATGATTTTGATATTCCTAGACGTTTTAGGCACGACCAAAGCGCTTTCTCAATAGTTTCTGCATCTTGTCCATCCAGTTTAATCAAATCTAAGAATGCAACATTGGGAGCCTCTGCATCAAAATATGAAGAAATGTATACAATTAGAGAGCACTTGGTGCTCAGCGTGGTTGATTCGTCCACCATTATAATAAATTTTGAATCTGACTGTACAGGACGTGTAATAAGTCTTTTGCGCATTTCCTTTGCTATAACGTTTACCATTCGCGTGGCAGTTTTTCGGCTATGTAAGGATGATCCCATATCTAATCCATTGATTTGGTGAAGTTCGACAAGCTCTTCAAATTGCAGCAATGGGCGGTAATTCTTTGCTACGCAATATACTGTTTTAAAAAGTCGCTCGTTGGCGTTTATTACTTTTTCAGATACATTGTCGAATATTTTTTCCAAAACTTTTTCTTCGCCTTTTTTTAAGATATTTTCTGCAAACAAGTGAGATTTGCTTTCTGAATGCTGTTTTATTTTAGTTTGTAAAGAAGCCAGTTGATTCTTTCTATTACTTCCAGCAGCCATGATTTCAAAATCTACCCACTCAGACATACGAACTTTACCATCAGCATTGGATTTTTGAAATTGAATATTATTTTTTGCTTTGATACAAGCACTGCATCCTAGTTTCCCATCCTTGAAATCCAACCATGGATTTTTCATCTGAAACTCTGTCGCCTGTTCACATGTCCACAATGAAGGCCAACTTTTAGATGTTTCTAAAATTCCCTCATCACTAGGAACAACACACTGGCCCTCCTTGGGTGACAACAAGGATGGACCAGCACCAGCAGCATTGACATTAGCCTCGAATTTACTTTTTGTTGTAACATGAGGTTGTCCGCAGACGTAGAGAAGCCTGGTAGAGGATGAAGATTTATAATTGCATAAAACACTTTGTATTCACCTTTAACATTTATTTTATTAGAAATACAATTTATTAAGTGAACATTTACAATTAATAATAAGAGTGAATGACAGGTTCGCTGAAAATATTGTATGTTAATGTATCTAACAAAAACATATATTAAAAAAAAAAGTATATGAATATAAAACATATTGACTATGTATATCCACAATCATAGAAAGCGTAGGAAATATTATTTTGCAACACTCCCACTATTTACAAGCTTTCTTGAAAGTTTACTTAATTAATCATTCCAAATTTATTTCTCAAAATTAATTTTTTTTGTTTGGGTAGTGATTTTGTTAAAATGTCAGCGAGTTGATTTTTATTATCAACATACTCAATTTTTAAATCACCACACAAATAAACTTCACGTATAAAGTGGTAACGAATGTCTATGTGCTTTGTTCTACGATGAAATTCTGGATTTTTGATTATTTTTATTGCACTTTGATTGTCTATGTATAGAGAAGTAGGTAAAGCATTTAAACATCCGACATCACTCAAAAGTCTACGAAGCCAAATTATCTCTTTAGTTGCTTCACATGCAGCAGCATATTCGGCTTCTGTGGTACTTAAAGAAACCATTCTTTGTCTTTTTGAAGACCAAGTCACGGGTGCATTTGATAAACAGCAAAGATATCCCGTTGTTGATTTTCTAGTATCGACATCTCCCGCAAAATCTGAATCCGAATATGCAACCAGAGATAAATTGACGTTGTTGCCTTTATATGCCAACTTCATGGACATACTTCCTTTCAAGTATTTAAAAACTCTTTTAACTGCTTGAAAGTGTGATTTGTTACATTTTGTCATAAATCTGCTTAAATATCCGACAGCAAAGCTTATATCAAGTCTTGAGATTGTCGCGAGATACATCAGACAACCTATTGCTTCTCTGTAAGCAAACTGATTAGAGCTTTCTGTCTCACATTCATTTGAAACAAGATTAGTATGAGGATCTGCTGGAATAGAAATTGGATTGCAATCATACATTTTAAATCGTTTTAATAATTTTTCTATGTACGATTTTTGATGCAGAAAAATAGTTCGTTTTTCTCTATCGCGTTCAATTTCTATTCCAACATAGTAACTGCCGTTATCAGTTGAAATTTCGAACTTTTTCTTTAAATTACATAAAATTAAGTTTATAGTTTCTTTAGATTCTGCTATTATAAGACCATCGTCTACATATAAAGTCAAAAACACAACTTTGTCATTAAATTTACTAAAATATACACAAGAATTAGCAGTACTTTGTTTAAAATTAAATTCTTTTAAAAGGTTAGTAAACTTTAAATTCCAACAACGTGGTGCTTGCTTTAAGCCGTATAAAGATTTTTGTAGCTTACAGACTTTCCCTTCTTTGTTGTCGACACCCTCTGGAACATTCATGTAGATATCTTCTATTAGATCACCGTGCAGAAAAGCTGTTTTGACGTCGAACTGAGCAATCTCGTAGTTCTTGTACGCAGCTACAGCCAGCAGGGTGCGGACTGAGTCAAATCTGACTACAGGAGAGAAGATTTCGCCGTAATCCATGCCAGGTTGTTGCAGAAAACCTCGAGCAACTAGACGTGCCTTGTACCGTTGTTTCACAGCAGAAGGTGAGTGTTTGATTCTAAACACCCATCGGCAACTTATAGTCTTCTTGCCTTCTGGTAGAGTAGTGTAGATCCCAGTTCCATTCTTCTTATGGGCGTCCAGTTCGTCTTGAATTGCAGCTCTCCATTTTTCTGCCTGTTGCGATGTCACAGCTTCTTTGTAGAATGTGGGGTTCCAGCAATTCTGCGAAGTTTAAATCATAAGAATTAAATCTCGAGGGTTTTTTCAAATTTTCACGAAGTCTTAGGGAGCGATATGAGGACTGTTCTTGATCATTTATTTCTCTTTGTTGATCGTTGACTTGAAGAGTGCCATCTTTATCTTTGTCGGCTTCATTTGTTTTGTTTTGTTTTTCTGGCAATTCTTCTTTTTGAAGTGATATAGGAAATCCAAATTCATCCCAGAAATTTGAGGGTGAATTTGTAACAGTTGAATTTTCCTTGAAGATGACGTCCCTTGATATGATGACTTTCTTGGTTTCTGGGTTATAAAGTCTGTAGTTTCTAGATTCTTGATTGTATACTCCAAGATGCATTTTCTTGGATTTTGCATCAAGTTTTTGTCGATGAACCTTTGGGACATGCGTATAGGCAGTTGATCCAAATATTCTCATATGCGACACAGAAGGTTTTCTTCCCATCCAAATTTCATATGGAGTAGACTCCTTATGATGAACTGAAGGGGTTCTGTTGAGAATATATATGGCCGTGTTGGCAGCCTCTGCCCACAGAGAAAGAGGTAATTTACTAGTTTGCAGCATAGTTCTTGTACATTCCATTACAGTACGATTGTCTCGTCCAGCTGTGCCGTTTTGTTCTGGCGTAAATGGAGCTGAGGTTTCAAAGGTAATTCCTTGGGAACGTAGAAATTCTTGCATGGTTTGATTGCAATATTCTAAACCGTTGTCTGTCCTGAGTGTTTGAATTGGACGACCAAACTTGTTTTTCACCAATGCTGCAAAATCTTTAAATTTGTCGAAAACATCTGACTTGTGCCTCAGAAAATATACTGTCGTAAAGCCAGAGCAATTATCTTTAAAAATTAAGTAAAATTTGGCTCCTCCAAGAGATAACGTCTGCATCGATCCAACAACATCACTGTGTATCATCTCTCTACTTTGGTGTTTCTTTTAAAATTATTTTTCGGAAAATGTAGTCGATGTTGCTTGCCTATAGGACATTTTTCACAAAAGAAATATTTTGTATCTGAAATTTTAAGACCATGAGCCATTTCTTTTGTGCACATGTTTTTGAGACTTTTAAATCCCAAATGTCCTAATCTCTCATGCCAGATTTGCAAACTTGCAACGTGAGCATTAATCTCATTAGGTACTACTCGGAATAACATTCTAAAGAGATTATTGCTTTGTCGAATTCCTTTGGCAACTGGAGAACCTTGATAATATAGTTCGACACTATCATTTTTAAATACAATTTTATGGTTTTTATACATACAGGCTCCCACAGAAAGTAAATTTTTATTCAGATTTGGAATATAAAGAACATTTTCCAGCTTACCTGTTAGCCATTGACCATTTACAAGACGTACAATATTTACTGTACCTTGGCCTTGTACTTCACAAATAGTACCGTCTCCCAGAAATACCTTCTCGCCGCTGATTTCTTCAAAAATAGTAAACCATTCTCTGCGATAAGTCATGTGTTTGGAGGCACCGCTATCCAATATCCAAATGTCTTCAGTTTTCAGTGACAGGAACTGTGAAGAGTCTACTGATTCGGCAGCAAAAGCATGTTCTCCTTCTCTTTTAAATAGTTCTGGATTCTGTTTCATATCCTTGCGTTTCTTCCTGCAGTATTTTGTCAAATGTCCAGGTTTTTGACAATAATGACAGAAATTTGTTTTTTTCTGATTTTGATTGAATGACATTTTTTGAGCTAGACTTAGGTGAATTCGTATTTATAGCTGAAAGAGCACCTGTAACTTCATCTATCGTTGTCATCCTTGTTTCTTCTCGAATTAACCGCGAACATAAATTTTCAACGGTTTGCTTATCTGAATCGAGATTATCCCAAGCTGTAACAAAAGCACTATATATAGATGGTAGAGTACACAAAATTTTAGCCATAATCGTGAGACTCGAAATATTTTCTCCAATGTCTTTTAATTGATTTGCCATGTTTTCAATTTTACTGACATGTTGAGCGATAGAGCTATTTGAAGACATACGATATTCATGAAATTTGGTCATTAATGTCAGTTTACTCGTTTCACTTTTTTGTTCGTGAATTGTAGATAATTTGTCCCACATTGCTTTAGCAGTATCACATGTGATAAGCAATTCAAGTTGCTTCATGTCAACAGAAGACGAAAGAATATACATGGCTTTGGCATTATTTTTGATCCACGTTTTAATTGCTTCTTCATTCGTTGTGGATGGGGCAGGTTTTCTCTCGCTACCATCTACAACACCGAGTAGTCCATTTGCTACGAGAATCGTCTTGATCTGAAATTTCCATGTTTGGAAATTTGTACCATCAAATTTCGTAATTCCGCTAATATCAATTTGTTCTGCTATAATTCACTTCAAAGAAAAGAGAATTAATTGCATCAGGATCTACTACAAAACGTGGTCTGGGCCCATAACCTGTTGTAACATGAGGTTGTCCGCAGACGTAGAGAAGCCTGGTAGAGGATGAAGATTTATAATTGCATAAAACACTTTGTATTCACCTTTAACATTTATTTTATTAGAAATACAATTTATTAAGTGAACATTTACAATTAATAATAAGAGTGAATGACAGGTTCGCAGAAAATATTGTATGTTGATGTATCTAACAAAAACATATATAAAAAAAAGAGTATATGAATATAAAACATAGTGACCATGTATATCCACAATCATAGAAAGCGTAGGAAATATTATTTTGCAACACTTTTCTTTGCTTCACTAGTGAAAAAATAATTGTTAGAACTCGAACTCATCTTGCACTGTACTGTACATGCATTAAGCATCAGTGTTCAACTTCAACCTACAAGCTACAAGTCACTACTTGCGCTGCGCTTGTGTAGATCACCCGCTCACTTCTCCCTATCGAACACTTTTCAACGTGTATTTAAGCATTCTTTATGTTACACCTATTTTTATTTCTCATTTCGTGCCTCTGATTATTTTTTTAACAAGTTTTCATAAATTCTTTGAAAGTATACGCAGTATGTCCAGAAAATCCTTGAGAGTATACGGCGTATATGGAGTATACTCTATAGGACCACCACTGAGTTTATTCCTACACGACTTTCTGGATGCGTTCATGTACGCATTCATGAACTGAACCCGTTTGTGCGCATGTCTTGTTCATGTACTCACTCAGACATGTGTCAGAAACTTTGTATGCTTCGAAAGGACAATGGACTTGTCATATTATCATAATTAATTACTGTTTTCTCTGCAGAAAAAATATCAGTCAATAAATTATTTACATACCTAAATAATTACTGTTTTTTTTACCTCGGTGGTGAGTTTTTGACGAATAAGCACGTTTTAGGGTCCCTAGAATACAATTTTACTATTTTTACGATGATGTCTGTATGTGTGTATGTGTGTGTGTGTGTGTGCGTGTGCGTGTGCGTGTGCGTGTGTGTGTGTGCGTGTGTGTGCGTGCGTGTGCGTGTGCGTGTGTGTGGATGTGTGTGTGTGTGTGTGTGTAACAAAATTTTCGTCTACGATAACTCTAATACTGCAATTCCAAAAATTATAATTCTTTCGTATTCCTCTTCGTTGCATCCACATAAAGAGCTGATTAGATTTTGGTTATAATTGGTCAACCGGAAGTACCCTCATTTGCAGATTTTAACAGTTTTTCTTGAAAAAAGCGATGTTAAATATAATTTTTTCACATTTAATATTATTATAAATATTAAAGAACATTGTATTCTCTATACGATTTGACTGCATTTTATACTTCATATTAAATGGATATAGAGTTATAAAATTATAAAGAAATTAAATTTCATAAATTAGCCAGCTATGCTAGAAACAGCTACTATATTAAGAAAATTCTGATTGAAACATGTCAGTGTCAAGTGCAATAACATATTCGTAGTATATTTGTGTTAGAATCTTTTTGCTCGAAATTTTCTGTATGAAATTTGTATAAAATACATACAACTGTCGAAACAAGAAATTTATAAGCTTTTGCAAGGAACTTTATGTATGGATTTTATAGAAAATACATACGCATTTACGAAAATTGTACCGGTAGATACCGCATCTACCGACTGTGTTCGAAAACACGAGTGGTAAAAAGTTACCGTATTCGAAAATTGTTAAATATCTACCAAATCCATCTACTGGATTCATGAAGAATCTAATCTCAAAAAAAGGTAGTGATGCAAAGCGAAGCGTGCGCGGTAAAAGTGGAAATGTGTTCAAATAGGACTCTGCTCATTTTGTTAACTACCTTAAATTTCTAACCTGTTTTAAATTTTCAAATTTTTTCGTAGGTTATGGATCTATCTTGTTTACCATTTGCGTTCTTATAATATCGATTCCGGTAGCTATAAACTGATAAAAGCTGTTTACCGTTAACAGTTCACAGGTAGAATTTTCGTAAATACCTCATATAACTGACGGAAGGTAATGTGCTGGCCACATCAGATTTTTTTATTTGAGGTTGCCCAAATATCAAATCTATTTCTTTATGAGATGAATCAGATAACAATGATTCTGGATCAGATTCAAATTCCAAATCACTCGTTATGTTCACTTATGAAAGCAAATAAACATTCACAGGTTATGCTTCGATATTTTCCTCGCAGAGCGCACGTGCTGACAAATGGTACTTAGCACAGACCAGTGGGTGGATCTGACAGTCTTGGGATGCGTTCATGTATGCGTCCTAACTCTGTAGGAACAGACATATCTACAGTCCGGTGGACTGGACAACTGCGCATGCGTCTGACGTACAGATTACAGTCCGGCTGTAGGAACAAACCTAATATTGTAAACGAAACAATACTCGTAAATTATTGTTTGGTACCTATGTAATAAATTGTAATACTGCAATTCACATGAATATTCACTCTGATACAATATTGCATACAAAACAATAATTGAATTGTCAAATTAGTTTTTATAAACTCTACAATTTTTGGTATTCACATAACCAAAATTGTATTGTATAGAATACATTGTGAAAAACAAATGCTACAAACATTATTTGATAGCTGTTCAGTAAATGTAAATATAACTTCTGCTGAATTAATCAAATCCAGATCGAGATGAAATTTCTGTTTTATAACAATTAAACTATCTTATAGCACTGTCTATTATCTATTCTTTATTCATTTATTGATGTTAGCGATTACTAACGATTACATGCAATTAATTTGTTGTTTATTACTTTTTTGGGAATTAAATAAATTTATAAAATATGATTAATTTGCGTTTATTATACAACACCTACAGATTTATTTGCGTTGGTTATTATACAAACTTCTACGACGATTAGGTTTTAAAAAGGCAGTCTATAGTCTATGAGAAAACTCTGTCACGTGCGGTTCAGTAGTGAACATCGTTGCGATTATTCAGTGCACGTGATTAAAGACATATTTAAATCAGCGTTTAGGGTGAGTATTCATTATTATCAATAAATACAAGAGAACGATATTGATATTAATTTCCTTTATGCAGTTATGAAATACATAAATGTACGACGTACTGCGAACATGATACGAAGTCATGCGGATCTCCCGTGGTAACGATACGAGGTCGGACCTACTGCGATGAAGATACGAGGTCATGCGGACCTACTTCGAACACGATACGAGGTCATGTGGATCTCCAGTGTCGGGCATTGACAGTAAAAATACATACCTCAAAAATGGCCGGTACTTATTTATCAATTTTTTTTTGTTCTGAAAGTTTGAATAAAATAGGCGCTTTCGTTCGGACAGTGATTGTGATTTTCTAATTCGTGATTCGTTTAAGGGTGATTCAAATTCAAATCCACAGACCGACAAGTCAGCTGTTCTGATTGCGCTGTACCCAAAATGACAAAAAATAATAATATTGTGTTGGTTCACGAATCACAGACCGAACGAAGGCGACTAATGATTAATTTTAGCGTTTTGGGAAAATTCTTTTTTACTGAGATTCAGCACATCGAAATGTATATATATATATATATATATATATATATATATATATATATATATATATATATATATATATATATATATATATATATATATATATATATATATATAATGTGTTATGTAACAGATGACTTGTTGCTAATGGGAAACGATTGGATTACAAAATTACAACCTTTCAAAAAAACCTTTGCAAAGATGTGTTGCACCGTTTCCGCTCAAAAAACTATTGAGAAATTAAACAATAAATTTCCAGAAGTTTTTAAGAAGGAGTTGGGACATTGCACTAAAATTAAAGCAAAACTTGCGTTAAAGGTAAATTCAAAACCAATTTTCGTTGCAAAGAGGAAAGTACCCTTTTCAGTAGAATCATTAGTCAATGAAGAGTTACAGCGTCTTCAAGACATAAAAGTAATTTCACCGGTTAATTATAGCAGTTGGGCTGCACCTATAGTCGTTGTTCGTAAAAAGAATGGAAGCATTGGGATCTGTGCAGACTTTTCTACCAGGCTCAACGACTCATTAGAATTACATCGTTATCCATTACCAACCGCAGAAGACGTTTTTACAAAGTTAAATGGAGGTACAGTATTTTCACAGATAGATTTTGCTGATGCTTATTTACAAGTGGAGATCGAAGACTCGTCAAAAGAGTTGTTAACAATAACAACGCAGAATGGATTGTTTCGATACAATCGATTACCTTTTGGAGTCAAATCGGCACCTGGAATTTTTTTAGCAAATTATGGACTTTTTGATCTGTGGATTAAAAGGATGCGCTGCCTATTTAGATGATATTGTTGCAACAGGTTCAACATTGGAGGAGCACAATGAAAATTTAACCAAACTATTTGAAAAGATTGCGGATTACGGTTTTCGTGTAAAACTAGAAAAATGTCGTTTCGCAGAACCTTCAATAAAGTTTTTGGGCCACACTATTGACAAAGATGGACGTCATCCAGACCCTGAGAAAATTGAAGTGATCAAGGAGATGCCGTCACCTAAAAATTTGAAATAACTGGAATCTTTTCTTGAATATGAGTCAAATACGAGCGCCATTAAACAATTTGAAGAGAAAAGACTCCATGTGGGATTGGTCAAAAAATTGTCAAACAGCATTCGAGAAACTTAAAAATGTTTTACAGTCTGATCTACTGTTAACTAATTACGATCCTGAGCAAAGTATCGTAGTAGCAGCAGATGCATGTGAATATGGCACTGGTGCTGTCATATTACACAAATATGCAAACGGATCTGAAAAAGCTATATCTCATGCCAGCAGAACACTTACAATAGCCGAGAGAAAATATTCTCAAATAGAAAAAGAAGCTTTGTCTTTAGTGTATGCTGTAAAGAAGTTTCATCGTTATATTTACGGGCGTCGATTTACGTTATTAACAGATCACAAGCCACTTTTGTCCATTTTTAGTAGTAAAAAAGGTATTTCTGTTCACACGTCAAACCGACTTCAGAGATGGTAGCTGATTTTGCTAGCATACGATTTTAGAATCGAATACAAACGAAGTGAAGATTTTGGCCAAGCGGACGCACTTTCAAGGCTCATTGACTAAATCTCGAAAGTCTACGAATGAAGATGTTATTATAGCCAGAATCGAAGAAGATATTAATTCTGTTTATGAAGGTATAATGAAAATCTTACCTGTATCACAAAAAGACATTGAAGCTGCTACAGCAAAAGATCTTGTATTACCAAGAATAATAGAAGCTGTAAAATCTGGAAATTGACCACAAGGTAAGCCTGGATACTATAATATTTGGAATAGTGAAATTAGTTATAACTATTACATAAAATAATTTAACAATGAAATTAATTTATGCAATTACGTAAAACTTTGTCACACCAATTAAGTTTGGGAGATGTGTATGTAATGAAAAAAAATCAAATTATTTACTTTATTTTTACAAAAACAGTTCAAAATTATTTCCATTAACAGCTAAACATAATGCAGCATAATGAAGCCCGATGAATTGCATTCCCTTGTCTAATTCTTTCAGCACAATTTTCAACTCGTTGCCGTAATTCTTCAAGGGTTTCAGGTGCCGATTATCATAGACGAGGGATTTACAATTACCCCACAAATAAAAATCTAACGGATTGAAATCCGGGGATCTAGGGGGCCAAAACGCGGGACCTCCTCGACCAATCCACCTGTCCTCAAATACTCTGTCAAGATGATGTCTGACATTTCTAGCAAAATGTGGCGGCGCACCGTCATGCATAAACCATGCATTTTGACGTACATTAAGAGGAATATCTTCTAATAATTCAGGCAAATTATTCTGCAAAAATTGTAAATAATCATTCCCAGACATTCTGTTAGGAAGTATGTATGGTCCCAGTAACGATCCGTTTACCATCCCAGCCCAAACATTTAGTGAAAATCTGTGCTGAAAATGACCCCTGACAGCAGCATGTGGATTTTCTCCGGCTCAGTAGTGACAGTTATGAATATTATGTATTCGACGGAAAATATTACTTTTAACGTAAAATTGCCATCCTGAGCACGTTGGTTTTATAAGCCTAGAAGGGAAGGGGATGCTGACTTTAATTTAGCGGCACAAAACAATACACATGAAGTGTAAACATTTGAAGTAGTTTTTAAAATATGTATTAAGAATGACGTACCTACTTCACGAACCTCAACTGTGGTCTAATGGCCAGGCTAACGTATCTACATGATAATAGACAATACGAGTATATGCGGATATAAGTACTTCCGCACGAGTCTAATTAGTAATCAAAAATACGTTGTGAGTTGGTCACACCACTAAATGCAAGTGATAAAATTAAAAAAAACGGGTGGAATTCCTCTCTCATATGCTTCATATAGGACTCGACCCGCGGGAGTCAGGGAACAATAACATATAGTTTTACTACAATAAAATATTATTTATACATTTAAGCGGCCGGTTTGTTATAATATAATTATAATTACCAGAAAAAACAAATTTATGGATTATTAAGAAAACAATTTCAGCTTTGATTTAAAAAAAATTTCTACATTGGCTTCGTCGAAATGTAAGCTTTCTGTGTTATCTACTTTGTTTATGTTTGAATTTGTAGTGCAGTTTCGAATGCTGCTTTTATTTTCTGTTGCTCCGTTTTCATGGATGCATTACTATTGTTGAATAGCGCTGTTGATTTAGAATTTGAAGCGGAACAAACAAAACAAATATTGTTAAATGCTTGCACAAATATTGAAGAAGTACAATGTTTATCACAAACACACACACTGCTTCAACTTAAACGATAAAACACTCCACAATTTCAAACATAAAGAACCAAAATGTCACTTGTTTCGTGAGTGTTCAGAGTTGGACTTTCTTGTTAAGAATATATGAGACAGATCTAGAAAATGGAGGGGCATATCTTACTCCTTCTTAAAGAGAAAAAAGACCAAAGCAAATGTTTATTAATTATTACAGAGTAAGAAGGCAAATTTCATGGAGTAAAAATAATTTTTTAATTTATATTAAAGTATAGCACAAAATTGATCCCTGTGGTACAATCTTCACGCCAGCAATGAGTGCCCGTGAGGTAACGCCTGGGAAATGCCTGTAGGGTACAAATATGTCATCATCATTACCGATATCTGCGTACAAAGCAGATTGGCACACCCAACAATGGGTAATTTACAACAATGATTAAACTTGATTAAAGCAATGAGAAAACTTGATTACGACACTGATAAACTAGATTATTAGAATATGTTCAACGACACTGGAAGATTAAAACCCTATGTAACACCAACGATACCTAAAGATATAATAAAAACTAAAAAAAATTAAAAGAGTAATTTGTTGAAATAGTAATAAATCGTTTTGCTGAAAATAGCAGGAAATTAGAATTTTTATTTAGCGAATAAGCTTTTAATTTTCATTGCTTTCATTACAAATTTTATTTCCCGCAAGTTTATTATTGTTCTTTTACTCTTATTTTTTTAGTAATTATAGTAGGTAAGTATATATATATATATATATATATATATATATATATATATATATATATATATATATATATATATATGTTCTTAATTTTTCTTCATCCTTTTCTTAATGCAGTGTATTTACGGATGTTATAATTTTACACCTTTTTGTTGAAATATATATATATATATATATATATATATATATATATATATATATATATATATATATATATATATATATATATATACTTACCTACTATAATTACTAAAAAAATAAGAGTAAAAGAACAATAATAAACTTGCGGGAAATAAAATTTGTAATGAAAGCAATGAAAATTAAAAGCTTATTCGCTAAATAAAAATTCTAATTTCCTGCTATTTTCAGCAAAACGATTTATTACTATTTCAACAAATTACTCTTTTAATTTTTTTTAGTTTTTATTATATCTTTAGGTATCGTTGGTGTTACATAGGGTTTTAATCTTCCAGTGTCGTTGAACATATTCTAATAATCTAGTTTATCAGTGTCGTAATCAAGTTTTCTCATTGCTTTAATCAAGTTTAATCATTGTTGTAAATTACCCATTGTTGGGTGTGCCAATCTGCTTTGTACGCAGATATCGGTAATGATGATGACATATTTGTACCCTACAGGCATTTCCCAGGCGTTACCTCACGGGCACTCATTGCTGGCGTGAAGATTGTACCACAGGGATCAATTTTGTGCTATACTTTAATATAAATTAAAAAATTATTTTTACTCCATGAAATTTGCCTTCTTACTCTGTAATAATTAATAAACATTTGCTTTGGTCTTTTTTCTCTTTAAGAAGGAGTAAGATATGCCCCTCCATTTTCTAGATCTGTCTCATATATTCTTAACAAGAAAGTCCAACTCTGAACACTCACGAAACAAGTGACATTTTGGTTCTTTATGTTTGAAATTGTGGAGCGTTTTATCGTTTAAGTTGAAGCAGTGTGTGTGTTTGTGATAAACATTGTACTTCTTCAATATTTGTGCAAGCATTTAACAATATTTGTTTTGTTTGTTCCGCTTCAAATTCTAAATCAACAGCGCTATTCAACAATAGTAATGCATCCATGAAAACGGAGCAACAGAAAATAAAAGCAGCATTCGAAACTGCACTACAAATTCAAACATAAACAAAGTAGATAACACAGAAAGCTTACATTTCGACGAAGCCAATGTAGAAATTTTTTTTAAATCAAAGCTGAAATTGTTTTCTTAATAATCCATAAATTTGTTTTTTCTGGTAATTATAATTATATTATAACAAACCGGCCGCTTAAATGTATAAATAATATTTTATTGTAGTAAAACTATATGTTATTGTTCCCTGACTCCCGCGGGTCGAGTCCTAAATGAAGCATATGAGAGAGGAATTCCACCCGTTTTTTTAATTTTATCACTTGCATTTAGTGGTGTGACCAACTCACAACGTATTTTTGATTACTAATTAGACTCGTGCGGAAGTACTTATATCCGCATATACTCGTATTGTCTATTATCATGTAGATACGTTAGCCTGGCCATTAGACCACAGTTGAGGTTCGTGAAGTAGGTACGTCATTCTTAATACATATTTTAAAAACTACTTCAAATGTTTACACTTCATGTGTATTGTTTTGTGCCGCTAAATTAAAGTCAGCATCCCCTTCCCTTCTAGGCTTATAAAACCAACATGCTCAGGATGGCAATTTTACGTTAAAAGTAATATTTTCCGTCGAATACATAATATTCATAACTGTCACTACTGAGCCGGAGAAAATCCACATGCTGCTGTCAGGGGTCATTTTCAGCACAGATTTTCACTAAATGTTTGGGCTGGGATGGTAAACGGATCGTTACTGGGACCATACATACTTCCTAACAGAATGTCTGGGAATGATTATTTACAATTTTTGCAGAATAATTTGCCTGAATTATTAGAAGATATTCCTCTTAATGTACGTCAAAATGCATGGTTTATGCATGACGGTGCGCCGCCACATTTTGCTAGAAATGTCAGACATCATCTTGACAGAGTATTTGAGGACAGGTGGATTGGTCGAGGAGGACCCGCGTTTTGGCCCCCTAGATCCCCGGATTTCAATCCGTTAGATTTTTATTTGTGGGGTAATTGTAAATCCCTCGTCTATGATAATCGGCACCTGAAACCCTTGAAGAATTACGGCAACGAGTTGAAAATTGTGCTGAAAGAATTAGACAAGGGAATGCAATTCATCGGGCTTCATTATGCTGCATTATGTTTAGCTGTTAATGGAAATAATTTTGAACTGTTTTTGTAAAAATAAAGTAAATAATTTGATTTTTTTTCATTACATACACATCTCCCAAACTTAATTGGTGTGACAAAGTTTTACGTAATTGCATAAATTAATTTCATTGTTAAATTATTTTATGTAATAGTTATAACTAATTTCACTATTCCAAATATTATAGTATCCAGGCTTACCTTGTGGTCAATTTCCAGATTTTACAGCTTCTATTATTCTTGGTAATACAAGATCTTTTGCTGTAGCAGCTTCAATGTCTTTTTGTGATACAGGTAAGATTTTCATTATACCTTCATAAACAGAATTAACATCTTCTTCGATTCTGGCTATAATAACATCTTCATTCGTAGACTTTCGAGATTTAGTCAATGAGCCTTGAAAGTGCGTCCGCTTGGCCAAAATCTTCACTTCGTTTGTATTCGATTCTAAAATCGTATGCTAGCAAAATCAGCGACCATCTCTGAAGTCGGTTTGACGTGTGAACAGAAATACCTTTTTTACTACTAAAAATGGACAAAAGTGGCTTGTGATCTGTTAATAACGTAAATCGACGCCCGTAAATATAACGATGAAACTTCTTTACAGCATACACTAAAGACAAAGCTTCTTTTTCTATTTGAGAATATTTTCTCTCGGCTATTGTAAGTGTTCTGCTGGCATGAGATATAGCTTTTTCAGATCCGTTTGCATATTTGTGTAATATGACAGCACCAGTGCCATATTCACATGCATCTGCTGCTACTACGATACTTTGCTCAGGATCGTAATTAGTTAACAGTAGATCAGACTGTAAAACATTTTTAAGTTTCTCGAATGCTGTTTGACAATTTTTTGACCAATCCCACATGGAGTCTTTTCTCTTCAAATTGTTTAATGGCGCTCGTATTTGACTCATATTCAAGAAAAGATTCCAGTTATTTCAAATTTTTAGGTGACGGCATCTCCTTGATCACTTCAATTTTCTCAGGGTCTGGATGACGTCCATCTTTGTCAATAGTGTGGCCCAAAAACTTTATTGAAGGTTCTGCGAAACGACATTTTTCTAGTTTTACACGAAAACCGTAATCCGCAATCTTTTCAAATAGTTTGGTTAAATTTTCATTGTGCTCCTCCAATGTTGAACCTGTTGCAACAATATCATCTAAATAGGCAGCGCATCCTTTTAATCCACAGATCAAAGAGTCCATAATTTGCTAAAAAAATTCCAGGTGCCGATTTGACTCCAAAAGGTAATCGATTGTATCGAAACAATCCATTCTGCGTTGTTATTGTTAACAACTCTTTTGACGAGTCTTCGATCTCCACTTGTAAATAAGCATCAGCAAAATCTATCTGTGAAAATACTGTACCTCCATTTAACTTTGTAAAAACGTCTTCTGCGGTTGGTAATGGATAACGATGTAATTCTAATGAGTCGTTGAGCCTGGTAGAAAAGTCTGCACAGATCCCAATGCTTCCATTCTTTTTACGAACAACGACTATAGGTGCAGCCCAACTGCTATAATTAACCGGTGAAATTACTTTTATGTCTTGAAGACGCTGTAACTCTTCATTGACTAATGATTCTACTGAAAAGGGTACTTTCCTCTTTGCAACGAAAATTGGTTTTGAATTTACCTTTAACGCAAGTTTTGCTTTAATTTTAGTGCAATGTCCCAACTCCTTCTTAAAAACTTCTGGAAATTTATTGTTTAATTTCTCAATAGTTTTTTGAGCGGAAACGGTGCAACACATCTTTGCAAAGGTTTTTTTGAAAGGTTGTAATTTTGTAATCCAATCGTTTCCCATTAGCAACAAGTCATCTGTTACATAACACATTCCTTGACCTTTATATTCTTTACACTGGAATTCAACTTGAATACGTCCATGCGTAGCTATTGGAGTACCATTTGCAGCTCCTAAACAATTCTTTGTTTCTTCTAACAGCGGTGCCCCCAACAGCTTCCATGTACGTAAATCAATTAACGTAGCATCCGCTCTTGTATCTAGTTGCATACTAGTGTCAATGTCATTGATTTTGACGTCAATATATTTTCGATTATGTACCGAAGCAAATGACATTGTTATCTTCATTTTTCTGAAACTTCTTCTCATTTTTGTTTCTTTTACTACAATCTCTAAAGTAATGATCTGGCGATCCACACGCATAACAAAATCTTCTTCTCACAGGTTTTCTTTCTGATGGCACCTTGCTGTGCGTCCTATTTTGTTTATTTTCAACTCGTCGGTTCTCATATCGTCGATTTTCATCTCGTCGATTCTTCTTAATGAAATTTATCTCAGATTCAGTATTTGACGCAATTGTTTGTATATCTTGACGAAGACTTGTAACTAAATCACATTCTTGTAACAACATTTCTAATGTCGGTGATTCTTCTTTTTCCAACCTTGACAATAGACGAGCAAGAACATCTTTATCATCTGCATTATTGAGCCCAGAAACAAATACAAGACATTTAACATCTTCTTCCTTAATCTCTTTTATTTTTGCTGCATCGCATTTTCTGTTAACAGTTGCTCCAAATGTTCTATAATCATCGTCTGGTTTCCTGGTAAGACGAAAAGTATCATATCTACGCCGAAATAAAGTTATTCTGTCACCAAATAATTTCTCAAGAATAGCTTTAATATCTGCAAATGACAATTCTTTCGCATTCTTTGGTAATATAGAATCTGAAAATCGTGCATATGTAATACTGTCTAGTTTTGAAACTAATAAACGTGACTTATCTTTATCACTCAACGACGGTTCGACTGCAATTATATCTTCAAATCTCGAAACCCATTTTGTAAACGTTAAACCTTCCGCCGCATCAAATTGAAATTCAGGAATCCTTGAAGCTAGCGCATTCACAACTGACGCGTAACCACCTTGAATCCTACTCGTATTTTCAACCTGTGAAACTAACATTTCCTTAAATTTTGCGGCCTGATCTTCTAACAACTTGTTGAAAAATGCCTGTTGCATTTCCAAAAGAGTTTTAATATCTTCCATTTTACTCGTTGTCGCCAATTGTTATATCGTACACAAATATAACTCAATGATTATTATTATTATTATTTATTTACTAACTCGGTACAATGACATTTTTAATATAAATCAAAATATATCCCCTTTTTTGTTCCCGTTCCAAGGCACTCCATAACACAGGGGTACAAAAAATGTTCTTCTTAAGTGAACTACCCAATTATAGGAATTTCGAAAAAATTCTTTTTGTTCCGTAGTCAGGACATTAAAAACTATATGCTCTTCTAATATGTACCTGAATTTATGGGACACCCTGTATATTATGAAGGATGGTAGGAAAATGTGTAGGTGTTAACTACAAAAAATAAATATTTAAATATATAGTTTATTATAATACTTATATTACATATATATTACAATATAAATTAAATATAAAACAACATAATGAATCCATTCTGTTCACATCTGTTAATATGAACAAAATCGCACCTAAAGCTGCCACTCTTATGTATAATTTTATATTAATCAACAAGAACAGATGTGTTTTGTCATTTTTTACAAATTTACAGATCTGTAAAACTTACAGATGTAAACAGAATCGACCCATAAATTTCACTAGTTTAATACAATTTATTAATACGTAAAATATATAATATGTAACGTGTATAAACGTTTTTCACTTGAAATTCTAATTTTATAGTATTTTAGCTCGAAAGTATTTCAGGTTATCTAAATTTTCATTTTCCTCCAAGAATGAAAATAAGCTACATAATGAATATATAGTTACATAAACTAACTTACCGTATAACAAGCCGATTTTGCCCTGAAATCAAAGAATTAGAGCACATATTAAAGTATACACACCACATAAAACATAAACAAATACTGCAATGGCTCCAAAAGTAAAATGCGTCGTTGTTAAACCTCTGCACACCTAGCTTGGACAGACAGAGACCTTGGTCACATAAATAGATCAATTAGATTTGGAATAGATGACACGTGATCAATGCACTATGAATATATTATAAGTACGTAACATGTATATAGTCATAGGTATGTACCATGTCCAATACCAATGTGACATACCGACAATATCATTTTACAGTCTCTTGAGAGATGTCCGACATGGTATATGTATATTACGTTATATACGTAAATAAATCATATACTATATGGGTTTCAGATATTACATACCTGGTACATACATGTTAAAACTGTGTTTTCCTACTTATAAACTGTCTAAATATTTGTCGGATATTTTAAAACCTTTTACAGGAAATTCTGAGTCATTTATTCTAAACTCAGAACATTTTGTACAAAAAATTAATAATATCACTACAGAACCCGGCGACATACTTGTTAGTTTTGACGTCACATCACTGTTCACTAAAGTCCCGATTGATCAGTCAATCACTATTATCCTTAAATTATTGGAAAATAACGGAAACTCGTCTAATCTAGTAACTCTTATTGAAAAATGCTTGACATCAACCTATTTCACTTTTAATAAACAATTTTACAAACAGGTCTCAGGTGCAGCAATGGGCTCTACCCTGTCCCCCGTGGTTGCCAGTATATTTATGGAACACTTTGAAACAAAGGCACTAGAATCATCTACATTCAAACCTAAGGTATGGTTTCGCTATGTAGATGACACGTTTGTCATTTGGCCACATGGTCCGGAAAAACTCACTTTGTTCCACGAATACTTAAACAGCATACACCCGGA
The DNA here is from genome assembly GCA_963082715.1 of Harpalus rubripes. NCBI lineage: Eukaryota > Metazoa > Arthropoda > Insecta > Coleoptera > Carabidae > Harpalus > Harpalus rubripes. The sequence goes on along the minus strand of OY720451.1, from coordinate 37,984,215 downwards.
TATTCAATTCACCATGGAGGTAGAAAATAACAGAACTCTCCCCTTCCTTGATGTTCTGGTTAATCGTAAACCCAACGGACAGTTAGGGCACGCTGTTTATAGAAAACCCACCCACACTGATAGGTATCTCAATTTTAATTCTCACCACCATCCCTCGCAGAAACTCTCAGTAGTCAACGCTCTCGTACACCGTGCCATCAAAATCTCTGAACCTAATTTCCTACAGCAGGAGCTTGATCACATCAGACATAGTTTAATCCAGAACAACTATGACGTAAAATTAATCAATAATGTAATTCATATACAATTAAACCCTTTACCCAAAAAACCGGTGGATACCTCGTTCGAAACATTTACATCTATCCCTTACATTAAAGGTTTCTCGGATAAAATAGGTAGAATTCTCAATAAAAACAATATTAAGGTCTTTTTTAAACCTCCACAAAAGATCTCGGAAATACTCCCCCAAACTAAAGATAAACGCGAACCCTTGTCGTCACCCGGTGTTTATAGTATTCCTTGTTCTTGCGGCACAGTATACATAGGTGAAACAGGAAGGAGTGTTCACACTAGATTGTCAGAACACAAACGTTGTCTGCGTAATGGTATGGTATTAACATCGGCGGTCGCAGAACACCAACACAACACAGGACATAACATCTTATTTGAAAATTCCCGCATTTTAGCTCCTGTCCCTGAGTTTTACAGACGTAAATACAGGGAAACTTCAGAAATATGGAAACATCCGAATAACATCAATCGGGATGATGGCTATTTCTTGAGCCACATGTGGAAACCGGTGATTCTCGGAACACGACACGCCCAATCTACCATTACGAACTCGATTCCCATTGGTCCTCATTAGCTCTGCTCACCTAGCGTATCTTTAGATTAGTATATAACTGTCTTCTCGGCCTTCTTTTCGTCACTTGGTTTATTTGGCCTCTAGCGTGGTTTACACGTCGGGTAACCTTGTAAACTGAGTCTCCCTCCTGTTGCTTAAACTCGGCCTCTAGCGTGGTTGACACGTCGGGTAACCGTGTTTAAGACAGTACTATCCCCCTTGCTCCTGAAGATGCCCCATATGACTGCGGGCGAAACGTTGAGCTCTGACTCAACATATGACACAGTCCATTCCCGGAAAACGAATATTTCTCATGACTCAGACTGTGGAAGCCTACGCAATTATTTTAAAAGTTTTGGAATATATCACAATATATTTTTTTTTATGAAAATCTGTTTAGAGCTTCAAGTAAAGTATCATTTCCGGTTTATCAATTTTAGCAAAAATCTAATATGCTGTTCCGTTTCATATAAAAATCTTAAATACTTAAAATGTTTTTGAATATATCAATATATTTTTCCCGAAAATCTGTTCAGTGCTTCAAGTAAAGTATCACTTCCGGTTTATTAATTCTAGCCAAAATCTAGTGTGTTATTCCACTTGTTATGAAAGTCTTAAATACTAAAATTTATAAGTTTTGGATTATATTTTAATATAAATTTTCATTAAAAACAGTTATGTGCTACAAATAAAGTATAACTTCTGCTTGCCCAATTTTACCCAAAATCTAATCAACAGTTTATATAAATGTAAATAGCTTAAATACGGAAAATAGAAATTTTCGGAAGTTTGTTGTAAGAGTTATCGTTGCGGAATATATCGTCACGCACGCACGCACGCACACACAAATACACACGCACGCACGCACACACACATACATACACACACCTACACACTTAGGCACACGCGCACACGCACACAAACGCACGCACACACGCACGCACACGCACACACATACGCACAAGCGCGCGCACTCACACAACCGCACACACACACACACGCACGCACACGCACACACGCACGCACATACGCACACACACATACACACATACGCACAAGCGCGCGCACTCACAACCGCACACACACACGCACGCACACACGCACGTACGCACGCACGCACGCGCACACACACACGCACGCACACACACACACACACACACACACACACACACACACACACACACACACACACACACACACACACACACACACACACACACACACACAAAGAATTATAAAGAATGGGTGTAGTCCTACTATGGTGTAAGAGTATTTATATTTATTTAGAAATTAAAACTTATTTTTTCCACGATCAGTTTTTTGTAAAGTACACCGGTAGGGTTTCCAAGGCAGTAGTCTTTATTTACAAATTACTTATGTGAATCACTTATTGTTTAGGAAGCGGGGACGGTAAATAAATAAAAACAATTTTTAAATCATACTACAAATTTGTGTCTCGTACAAAAAAAAAACGTAAGCATTGCATTAGTAAATGCTCTTCTACCGATATCGGATGTATTGAAAATCTTGACTTCGTCCCGATCTCCTAAATCATCCTCAACAGACGATGATTAGTCTTTTATAATGTACAAATTGTACAAAAATTAGGTTAGGTTAGAATACGTATCAAAAAAATGTTAATGTTCTTAAAAATTAGATCAGTACCCAATCTGTCTATTAGATTTGTTTCATTTACAGTGTATATTTCTTAATAAATCTTATTACTTTTATTATTATTTACTATCTAATTATATACTTGACAGATAAATTAACCGAATTTTAATGTTGCCTAGCAACGCTTATTTACTTTTCAAGCACTAGTGCGTGAAAAGTACTTTTCACGCACTATAGTGCTTGAAAAGTGTCACTTTACACACTGTATTGGGTGCGTGACTTTTCACGCACGGTTGTAGGAAATAAATATTATACAATCCCCTGTTGTCATTCTGTTTGAAAGGAACTCGCATAATAAACGTTCCCACAATATATTTTGTCCATTCAAACCTATTTGAAATATTTTATACAATATGTGAAGTGATCAAATAATCAATGTGTGTAGTATATGGCAATATTGTGACGTTGAAGTTTTGACTTTGGAAGCTTGGTAATAGAAAAAGATATGAATTTTTAAATTTTGTGTGGGGTAGTATAAGAACGAACTACATTAATATATAATACTCATTGAAAGTCTAAACTGTGAAAAGCATCATTATTTTTGCCTTTCTAGGTTCCGTTTTTGAGTTTGCAATTTTCCTCTAAATAAAATTATTTTTTGTATAACTAACGTCTTTGTCTCATTTATTTTTAAATATTTAATTAAAATTCTAAACATGACGGTTAACTTAACAGGGTTGTAGAACAAAAAAGTCATTTAACTGAAATTTTAAATCTCATGCCTACATAAAACTTCTGTAAGTAGCAAAGGGCTTGAGAGTATTACACTGAGCTGCTAATAATTAATGACGCATATGATGACGTCAAAATAAATTCTCTTTGTAGGACATTGTCATCATGAGAGGGATGTGAACGAAATAATACCGACCAGTGGTGGGTGACAGAGGATGCTAATTTGGGGTTCTAAAACATGGGATGGGTGTCGATCCTTCAACCTTTTGTAACTTCTATTCTGGGCCGCATCGTCCAACAAAAATTTCTCTTGAGCCGCATATAGAATTTAATGTAGCCCATACTACAACAAGTTTTACTTTTTCAACAAAAAAATACGAACATGGTATTTTAATGTGATAAAGGTAGTACCGATGCGTAGAGTATTGTATGAAATTTTTGTTCTAATTTTAATTTTTATTAAATTCATACTTGACACTAAAAGAGACGCTATGAACAAGGTGATCGTGAGGGGCCGAATATTTTTCTTTAGGTAGGTACGATTTACATGACCAATATAAATACTCTACGTATGCATTCCATTTATAATTTCATAGGCAACGTCTTGATAAAAATGGAGTAGCACATACACTGAAGCGAATTTGGAGTTTTTGAAATCTTTAAACATATTCTCAAATTAGGTAGGTACAAAATAGTAATTAATGCCAACGTCATATATATTTCTTATTTATTACTCTTTATCTGAGATTACTACATGTTTTACTTAATTTCATTATCTCTGAAGCCGTCACTGTTTGAAGTATCATTTATTATTTTGTTGGTATTAACCTTAGCATGTTTATTAAAAGTGCTGTATTTGCCAATCAGTTCTCATTTTCTTACTTAAGAAAAGGTTTTTCCTTTAGGTCAACAAAACAATTAATCTCATTTCTCAAATCCTAGAAACGCAATCATTGTTTTTATATACGAGTATGTGCGGCCAGCGGACTTGGGTTGTGTATTCATATTCGTTTATTTTCGCTCTTCACGCCTAAAATGTAGGCAATTAAGCGATCTGTATTAAACTGGCACGGAGGATACCGTAATGACAGCCTCCTTTTGTTATTAATAATGATTCTGAGTTGTCGTACGGTGACCGAGCGGATTAGCGCACATATCTTAGTCTGCTTCACCCGAACCATGTTTCATGTGTTCGAAACCTGTCGACCAACAATGAGTGATATTCCTTGTAAAATAAATACAGCTAATTGTATTTATCATACTCGGATGCTACAAGCTGGCCTAGGTAAATTTTATATAAATGTAGCACTGGTTGAAATCTAACCGGCAGCACGGCTCACGGCTGTGATATCTGCGAGACTGATTTTTTATAATTATTTTGCAAAAAAAGATTTATCTAATGCTAATGTACACTGATTTTTGATTATGTCCATATCATGTAGAAATGATACACGAAAAAAGAAACATTATTAATATTAGGGACCCAATTATCAATTTTTATCATTGTGCTGTGATATGAAATGTTAAATTTAGAACATATCACTTGTCAGTGTCGTTTTATTTGTCAAATGTCATCAAACACGATGACTTCGCAATTGAGAATAGCTCCAAGTCAGTGGCGGCACTACGGGGGTAACACCATTTTGAGGGGTGACACCAAAGTGATTGTAAAATTATTATGTATTATTTCAACAAAGTTATTTTTTATAATACATTTTTTGTAGTTAGATACGAGAAACATTTATCATAAGCTTAGAGATGCCTTATACTAAATCATTTTCATATAAATCTTCAATGTTTATGCTTTCATTGTATACAAGCCCTAGAATAATAGATAACTTCATAGATTACATAAATTCATTAATTAATTTTTATATATTCTCAAGTACTAATGTATTATTATATTAAAAAGTAACTTCTAAGTAACATATTCCTATAATATTTTATCGAAATTAGGTACGTATAATATCTTTTCGGTTTTCGATTTGACTTGAATATTGAATGTAATAAAAAATATGCTAAATTATATCAATGGAAACGAAGAAAATTACTGGCGATACAAGCAAAAGCAAAATGAAAGCAACGGAAATAAGATTTCTAAGACGAGTAGAAGGAGTAACAATAATAGACAGATTGAGAAACGAACAGATACGAAAGAACTTACAAATTGAAAGTATGCATATAACGATAGATAAAACAAGTTGCATGGTACGGCCACTTAATAAGAATGCCGGAAGAAAGTCCAGTTAAGACGTGGGAGAGCAACGTGGAAGTAATTCTAAAAAGAAACAACACAAACGGCCAAGAAGCAAAAAGAAAAGCGCAGAACAGAAAAGAGTGGAAAGAACTAATAAATAATTTGCACTAAAACATTTACTTAATCTCGACGCGCGAAAGGGTATAGGCAGATATAAAAAGATTACTAATAATGATAATAATAATAATAATAATAATAATAATAATAATAATAATAATAATAATAATAATAATAATAATAATAATAATAATAATAATAATAATAATAATAATAATAATAATAATAATAATAAATAATAAATAATAATAACAATAATATATATATATATATATATATATATATATATATATATATATATATATATATACGGGTGAGTCTGGGAAGACGCCCCCCCCTTTAACTTATTTATTATAAGTAATAGAAAAAAATATAAAAGTTTTATTATTTTACATAAACTATTTGATGGCAGATGTAGATATTTTTTATAACGTCAGGTTTACAAAATACGACTATCAACTTTTATTTTTAAAATGGCAACCTATACTTATTTTAATAAAATAGAAACCGCAATTTTTTCTCTTTTCAACGATGTATTATTTTTTATTAATGTATTTGATAAATTTCGAGAAAAATGAGATAATTTAGAAATATTAGAAATAATTTCGATCTTCGTAAATATTTCAAAGTTTTTTTTTGTTTACAAAATAAGTTAAATTAAATAACAAACAAATGTATACTTTTTTGACATTAATTTAATTGTTTTACATTGTTACGTTTTGTTTATTTTCACATAGCCATAATATTTGTTTAAAAATTCTTTCTAATATTTCTAAATTATCTAATTTTATCGAATTTTTTTAAATACATTAATAAAAAATAATACATCGTTGAAAAGAGAAAAAAATGGCGGTTTCTATTTTATTAAAATAATAATAATAAATAATTTCAACGTCAGAAGCAAGGCGATGCGGTTCCTGGTCATCCGGATTCAAAATAAAATAGCCGGCGAATTGATGACATACAAATCGGTTGATTCTGTTACTAACTATCCAACAGAATTCTTAAATTCGCTGGAATTGCCCGGATTACCACCGCATAATCTGCTGTTACAAATCGGATCGATAATCATTATGTTGCGGAACATAAACCAGCCACGTCTTTGTAATGGCACCCGGCTTGCGGTGAAAAAATTAATGAACAACGTCATCGAAGCCACAATTTTGAAAGGGAAGTACAAAGGCGAAGACGTTTTGATTCCTCGCATTCCTATGATTCCATTCGACTTTAAACGGTTACAATTTCCAGTGCGGCTTGCATTTGCAATGTCGATAAATAAATCATAAGGACAGTCGTTAAGTGTTTGTGGCATCAATCTTGAAAATCCATGTTTTTCACATGGCCAGCTGTATGTCGCCTGTTCCCGTGTCGGAAAACCATCAACATTATTTATTTTCGCGCCACAAAACAAAACAAAAAATGTTGTGTATCAAAAAGCATTACAATAAACACTATGTTTTCGAAATAATTATTTTTTTTATTATTTATTCCACTTCGAAATGAGTATTCATAGTTAAGACAGGACAACGTATGTCGGGTCAGCTAGTATATATATATATATATATATATATATATATATATATATATATATATATATATATATATATATATATATATATATATATAAAGCCCAGTCACATATGTATTGGACCAAGGAGTTTTGTGTCGAAGGTTATTTTTTCAGAATTATTATTTATTATCGTACCTATACAGGTTGTCTGCGAAGTGTATTAAATTCACTGTAATTTTAGCAATTAAACTATTTTTTCAAAAAAATGCATGACTCATTAGATAATGACGAAAAACTAATTATTGTTATTTTTTTCTTCTTCAAATTAGTTCTAAACTTTCAGTTATCGAGAAGAATGTTTCAAATAAAAATGTCACAATATTATAGTGTTTATCCAATGGCGCACAAAAATAATTTTTCTCTTGGTATAATTTCAAGATATAGCACAACTTAAATTCGTTTCTAAGATACCTACATACAGTGTCGTAAAAAAACACCCTGTATATTAAATGTTAATTAATTGCTAGAACTGCAGTGCGTTTAATATGCTTGTTTGTTTTTCTATAAATGATTTGTATATAATAAATTTTAGTTCTGAAAATTGATTTTCTGCACAAGGGTTCTTTGGTCCATTACATGTGCGACTGGGCTCGTATATATATACACAAGGTGGTTTTGAACTTATTGTCATAAATTTAAGAGTAAGTAGTTTGATATGTGTAGATTACGAAACTCAAAGAAATGTATATGTATTTAAAATAAAACAAATACGTATAATTTGAACATTAACGATATTGGAAAAAGAAAATTTAATTTAACAATCGAGACAGTGGCTCTGTAGAAATTGCAAATCGCCACATGTTTTCTCATTCTTGCAGGAACACACTTTTTTTTATTTGATCGAAATTAGCCCAAATTGTATACTTAGTTTTTGGCATGTTAATACATCGATAGTAGGTACTGAATGTGGTTAAATCAAGGAATTCTCAAGAAGTGTACGCGCGGCTAGTTTGCATGAGAATGCAACTAGTTAACGCGAGAATTCACAAATATAATAATATATTGAATAAAAATATAAATATCTTGATATAATTTCAACGTATTTATATCATTATATATATCATATCATGATATACATGGTGTAAATGAAATAAGTACATTAAATTTAACCAGTAACATAACTTGCCGAGAACAACAATATTTCTTAATCACTTTTTCTCGAAATCGCATATTTTTTTAGCATTTTTACAATCTTGTAAATTGACGAGTCGTTCCATGTATTTTTCTAATTGAATGCAGTAGTAATAGCTATGAAAAATTATGTTTTAGAAATTGACAGTCCTGTCAGTTAATGCAATTAAATTTTGATATTAGTAATAAACTTGTTTATGGAGTAAAATTCTGTCAAAATGCTTACGTTTAAGAATACCGAGTACACAAACATTGCAATCACTTGCCTATGGTTTGTTTATTTATTTATTCATTCATTCGTATCTGTACTACATTTTACTTTGGGGTTGACATGTCATAGAATTACCAACGCATTTATAATATTCGCACATTTGTAAATCTTGTACATCTTTATCACAATACGGAGTGTCACATATGACAATTTTAAAAAAGCAACAGATATCATCCACACCCTGTATAAAAAGTTCAATGTTTTCAGCACATAGCAGACTTCAATTTTGCGATTGGTTTGTAATGTTCACTGATAAGGCTGGTTTTACTAAAGAAGGTGGCTTTATTGTATCCAATACACATATCTGAACAGACGAAAATACTCAGTTGTAAAAAATTTCATTAAAAAATGTTTGGGCGGGAATAATAAACGGACGACTAATTGGTACTCATATACTTCGTTTGCATGGACAAGAGTTTTTACTTACATTTTTTGAATAACGTATTTAAACTATTATGATTTTTCGACGACAAAAGACAACACATCTTATAACCTCGTAACTAGGTATCCTCTTTCTCTATTCATAAATGTTTATAAGCTTGGTTTAATACACAATTTTATAATATTGTTATCCAAAACTTAAATTTCTTTATTTTAAAAATTTATTAATAACAAATATGTTATCCGTAGATCGTTTATTAATTACTGTATCTGCAAGAATGCAACCACCACCAGACAATTTTTGTGCTGTGTACATCGAACAGACAGACAGCAGAGGGCCGCAGAGATGTTTGCCATAGGTAACTAAATTTTAAACAAATCTTAAAGAATTTTAACTCAAAAACTAGAAGATTTAGAAAAGCAAATTATTAAGAAATATTGTTGCTCTCGATAAGTTTCATTACTGGTTAAATTAAATTTAATGTACTTATTTCATTTACACCCTGTATATCCACTGATGTATGTATATCATCCCACCCTGAAGAAAATATTTTTTTAATAAATTTGTTTCAAATTTATTTGTTTTAATACATAAATCTTTTTTTTAATAGCCTCTCTCACGTCATATACCACGAACAGCCACTGGTAACGCCAGTAAACAGAACAGCATTAGCATCGCTCATCCAGCTGCGAACTGGGTGGCTAAAATAATTTTCTCTCATACCAATACGAAAATGTATACAACAAACATATCACAATGGAAAAACTGTAAAGGGATACAACGGTTAGCAGATATATAAATAACGGACGGGCTGTACTAATATTTTCATCAATAACATGTATTTTTTTTTCATGTTGTTGAAGCCATTTGAAAGTAATCGATTCTTTGTTGTTTACTAATATGACATGAATGTGCTTAATATCAAAAAAGAATATGAAAATTCCCTTATTTCGTAAATGGGTAAATGGATGAGAGGAAAATTTTCTATTTATTTTTAAGAATTTAATTTATTTTATTTTTACTAATTACACTGCCCAAAAATTTAGGGGACCACTTTTTTCAAGATTTATAACTTTTTAAGTAAAGAACTTTATGCAAGTCATATGTTTTAGTCAAAATATTAGCAAAAAGAATTTTACATATTTTAATCAAGAAAGATTTGTAAATGAACTCACTTATCATCTTTAGTAAGCCTATAAACCTAAATTTAAAGCATACTTGAACAATTTTTTTATTTTGATTTATGCAGTCCTTTCACATTAACAGAGTAACTTACATGTAATTTATAATTCTACATTTTTACCTCTTGCTAAGAGAGTTACTGGATTCATGCTAAAAATCGCATATCCAAATTTTGGTAAAGTATGTGCGTGCGCGAGTTTGGAAAAAGTATCCCACTAATATTTTTAAGCAGTGAATTAATTTGCGTATCTATCTAAAAGTTCTACTATATTTCAAAATTATTATTTTAATAACAAAAAATTGTCAGACATTTTGCAATGTGAAAAGGTGCGGAATTATTGGATTTCAGTTAACTTTTGTATGTTATTTCGGCCTCTATAGGTACTTGTTTCAACCCCTCTTATGGTCTTCAGGATGTGAAATATCTATTATAAGTTTTTCCAAAAAACATGTGTAGCGAAAGTGAAATAATATAGGTACAGGCTCAGTCTTTGAAATGACCTTCTTCGATGTCCCCCTTGTCGTTAAAAATACAGCATAATTTTTTTAAGAGAATTTATTCGTCTACTCAGGCAGCGTAACTTAAAATTATTTTCATATATACAGAATGCTGCATCACAGCTCGGAGTTTATTTTTTCTTTTTAAATAGAACATTCAATATATTTTCATATATTTTGGATTGTATTTGTAATTGTATTCCCCTATAAGTACATATAAAGTTTTTTTTAGTTTTTCGTAGTTATTCCGTTTTTCCTCTAAAAAAGACCTAATAAATGCATTTCTTTATAAAGGCGTATTGAAGTTATTTTAATAGTAAAAATTAAGTATTTTTTTTGTGCAATATTTGATTTGCGTGTCTTGACTTTTAGTTCAGTTAATAATAAATATTTTTTCATTGTTAATCCACATGAATTTAGAAGTCATTTGCCTTAAATATTTAATACCAGAATGTAATTATGAATTTGTAAAACTATTTTCTTTATAAAAGGTAAAGGAATATATGGTCTAATATTAATTATTAGTGGATAGGTACGTCGCACCGTAAAATTTTACCGGGTACTAATGTACAAGTTTTAAATTTTAGAGTGTTAGACTTTTTAACCTCTTCAAGATCTGAATCTGATTCTGGTGGTATATCTATTTGATTATAAAATATTATAGTAATTTCTTCAATTATGGACAAAGTATTTGCGACTATATTTTCTTTTCCATTGATATGTACAATATATATATATATATATATATATATATATATATATATATATATATATATATATATATATATATTGTGAAATATATTGCAAATGTCTGAGTTGTCTGGGACTGGGAGAAGCTAGTGATTTGTGGTCTGTTTTTATTTTAAATTGCTGTAATATCGAACCTATAAATGTTAGATGACATCTGTGAATAAAGCTAAAGAGTAATCGGAATTTGTCTGCATTTTTCGTAGCAGAACGCTAGGTTTATTATCACCGAAATCAATTTCTGTTGACATTTTGAATGCCAGGTGATGCCAAAGTGGTCTCACTTCTTTGACCGTTCTGGCCGCGCGAAATCTATGTGGACTCACAATGTCAAATTACAAGTTTGGTTGCGCAGTGCCGCACTGGTCACGAATATCGCATTGAAAAACATATTACTATTGGAAATATAAAAATATGTTCGGACATGAGATAGTGAGCTGTCACGTTGTTCTCGCACGGCCGTATTGAACAATTTTAAAGATGGCTGGCAGAATGAATTACATAAACCATTATAATGAATTCTTGGAGTATTAACCACCATTTACACTTTTACTCATTTTTTTGCCAGGTGGCACTTATAGTGTATATTGTTTTCATACGTTTATTTTAACTTTCTTAAAAATTTACATCAGTCTCTCTTTACTATTGGAGTATTTATTAGTGCTCTTATCTGTTTATGTCTCAAAGGTTTTCGACAAATTTTGACTCTAGTTGTGAAATTAAATAATCAAATTTTATTCCTTCAGGCGTAATTTTATTTAATGAAAATTGTGCTTCCATTAAAAAAAACAAATTTCTGATTTTTCTTTCCAAACGGGTAGAATTCTAAAGCTGATCTTGTTGGTATTTGAGTCGGTATTTTGATTCGGCATTTATCCTTAAAGGTAATAAGGGATCACCAATTGTAGGGGGATCAGTCCCTACATTCGTGTAATAATATGTTTCTTATTAAAATGAAACTGTAAATCATAAAATAGAAAAATATACAGGTGCATGAATACGTGTTACAAATTTAGAGGGTTTGTAGGGGATGCAAAATAGATAAACTTTTACTAATATACTTATATCCAGAAAAGCACATTTTTCGAGGTACAGGCTTTTAAAAGAGTAATTATCTACCTTATACTTTATTCCATTTAAGCCATTCAGTATTGCAGAGAATAGGGAATTATTTTGACCTCTCTGATTGGCTGAAATTGGACAACAAGAGACAAGTTTACCCAATGTAATTTCGGCTACTTAAAACTGGCGCTGATGCGAGTACCATCTACTGAATGGATTAAATGAAACAGTATAATTTTGATTGGCTACGGCCTGTCACTTCAGTTATTAGTTTTGTTTATTTTAACTTATTTTTATGACTAAATTGAAAGTGTATTATGATTGAGCATACTATGTTCGCCATTACGATAACATGGTGTTAATGTACAGCCACACAAAATCCTGGCATTTTTGAATGAATATATCAAAATATCTCCGAAGGTGCAATGCTTGCAATGAAGTTGGTGTTCGTCGTTCTGAGCAATTATTATAATAAATATTAGAAAAATGAATAAAATTATTTACAAAATTCAATGCTAGAACTGAAGTGACAGGTCACAGCCAACTAAAATTAAGGTAGATAATTAATCTTTTTCTACAGTCTACATAGAAACTAGCCATTTGCGCTCTCTTTTATCAACGCAAAATGTCACTTTGGCGCTCATGCGCGATAAAGTAGAAAAAACGCTCGCTGTCCAAATTTTTAACTCTACAATGTTGAGAAATGTCACTTGTCTACATTGTTAATAGAAACGTTTAGTTAGGAACTAATGGCACTGTAATTACACATTTACCACCTTCACAAGTCAATCTGACATATAACCAAACAAAATGCCGCACTGCTGTGAAAATAAAATAGGCATTTATTTTCAAAAACGAAAGTATAAAATGCTTAGATTATATTAAAGCAATAGCTCAAGAAGAATGGAAAATAAATTCAAATTAAATATAAAATAAATTGTGTGAATAGTTGTGCTGCCACCTACAAAAGTTTGGCGTGAACGCTTCCAATGGACATCCACTTTTTCACTACACTAGTTTAATGTACTTGAAACAAATAAATTATACAAAAAAAACTAATAATACTAATAATATTCATTGATTATTGTTGACAGCCTGGCTGTGTAGACGTATATTTTTCAGTCTTCAATTATCTACATATTTTGCTAGTTTTTTTCTGTGGTATAATTTTGATTTTGTTACCATTGTGTTACGCATTTTGTGATCTCTGCTTGTGTGTATTCTGTTTCTTCACTTGGTTTCTCAGGGGTGAGTTTCTTTGAATTCTTTTATATTTATGTGTTATTTCTTCTATTTCTGAGCGTGGCTGAGCAGTTTGTCTGTTCCTGTTTAGTTAAGTTGCAGGTTCAGTCTTATTTATTTAAGTCATATACTGGGTGCTTGGTAACTTTTTATACTGGGTGTTTTTTGTTCTTTTTGTCATTTATTTATTTATTGCGCACAACTTAATATTCTTCTCCCAGTACTCTTGTTGCTTTTACTTACTGCAATGGATATTATGTGTTTCTGTTGTGGTAAGAAAACTGCCGAACATCGACTCATAACTTGCTCAGTATGCTTAAAGTCTCATTGTATAGCTTGTGTTGATGACATATCTGCTGATGATGCAAGGAAAATACGTTTAGGAACCTCTGGGCTAAAATGGACTTGTCTAGGTTGTAGAAATCTATCTAATGATATTGACAGCCTCAGAGCAGCTCTGAAAAGCTTACAGGATGATATTGCAGAGCTCAAAAATTCTCTTACAAGTGATACTGCATCTCAGTCTCCCATAGTTTTTGAGGAAATTATTCAAGAGGTAGTTGAACGTGAAAAACGTTCACGTAATATTATGATCTTTGGTGTAATTGAGAACAAGTCACTTTCAAAACAACAACAATTGGAAAGTGATAATGAAACTGCTAAGAATCTGTTGAAAGACTTAGGTGTAAATACCAATATAGCTCGGCTCACCCGTATGGGTCGCTTTGATGCTTCTATAACTACCTCTCGTCCACTTAAATTGTTTCTTCCTTCGTCCACTGAAGTCACTAATTCCATAAAAAATGTTAGCAAATTAAAGACTATTAATAAATGGAATAATATTTCTATCTCTAGAGACAGAACGCCGAGGCAAATTCAATTTTATAAATCAGTCAAGATGGAGCTAAACAAAAGATTGACTGATGGTGAAACTAATCTTCGTATTAAATATGTAAATGGAACACCTAAGATAGTAAATTCGGAAAACTAAAATTGCCCAACAATAATCCAGTTTCTTATTTATCTTTATATTATCAAAATACACGGGGACTTAATTATAAATGTCATTTGTTCTATGTAAACTGTTGTTCATTCTCTGCGGACATAATTTTATTGTCTGAAACGTGGCTTAATGTATCTGTCAATAATGCTGAATTGTTTACATCTAATTATAATATCATTCGTTGTGATAGAGACTTTTCTCTCGTTGAACGTCAAAGTGGTGGTGGAGTTCTCATAGCATTGGCTGATCATATTCAGTTTAATACCCTTGATACGTCTCAATTAAAAGCCCTTACACCACTAATCGACATTGCTATATGTAAATGTTTTGTAGGTAGTTGTAATTTTCTTCTTTGTCTTATCTATATCCCGCCTGATATAACTGCTACTATTCTTGAAACCTTTATTGATGCTCTAGAAGTTTTCCTGATTAATGAAAATGTTATATTAGTAGGTGATTTCAATGTACCGAATCTCGACAATACATCAGTCAATTGTAATAAATCTACTATTATTCGCAACTTTTGTAATACTTTAGATCTCAAACAATGGAATAATATTTTAAACGCAAAAGGTAATAAACTAGATCTCATTCTCTCTAATTTGCCTGGTGATATTGATATTATTAGATCTCATGCTCCAATTGTTCCTGAAGATGTTTATCATCCTGCACTAACAGTAAACTTACCTATCTTGTCATCTGTCAAGCCAGCAAAATTTCCATCTGCAAACAATGTTCGCTACAATTTTAGGAGAGCCAATTTTTACGAGCTCTATGATAATATATGTTCCCTAGATTGGTCAGTTTTAAATTCTTATGAAAATGTTAATGATGCTCTTGTAATGTTTTATAACATACTTAATTCTACGCTGGATATTTCCGTACCGAAATTTAAATATTGTGAAAATAAATATCCGCTGTGGTTTACAGCAGAAATAAAATACAATATTAAAACTAAAGAATATCATAGGAAGAAATGGGTAAAATATAAGAAGCAATACCATCTTAATCAATTTCAAAGACTAAGACATTTAATCAAGCTTCAAATTCAAAAAGCATATAATTCTTATCAACGTACTGCTGAAGCCAATATTAAATCTAACCCAGCTGATTTCTGGAAATATGTTCACCTAAAGCAAGGTACTACACGTATTCCAGGGAAACTACGTGATGACGTGAACGAATTTGATTCTCCTCAAAAAATCGTTGATGCATTCGCCATGTATTTTTCCAGTTTTTTTTTCAGCCAATTCTGCACAAGCCTCTCCCAATAAAATTAGCTTTCATCCTTCTTTTAATATTGACAGAATTAGTGAAGAGGAACTTATTTCACTTATGGCATCATTTTCCAATAAATTCACTGCTGGTGATGACCAGATACCAAGCTTTCTGGTCAAAGATATGAGGTTTATCCTGGCTAAACCCCTCTCAATTATTATTATCTTAGCAATCCAAACCTGTACTTATCCTACACTTTGGAAAAGGACGAGAATTATACCTGTTTAAAAGAAAATGACAAATTTATTATTAAAAATTACCGCCCCATATCGTTACTAAGTAATTTTGGGAAGCTTCTGGAAATGATAATTTACAAATCCATATATAGTAATACGAGATCTCTAATTTCTCCAGTCCAGCATGGCTTCATGAAAGGGCGGTCGACTACTACAAATCTTGCTTCCTTTTCACAGTATGTATCCGAAGTCATAGATGCTCGTGGACAGGTGGATGTTATTTATACAGATTTTTCCCGTGCCTTTGATTCCATAGATCATTGGCTCCTGTTGGATAAAATTAGTGCCTTTGGTGCTTCTCCATCTCTTTTGAAAATTTTAGGTTCGTACCTTGATGGTCGTGTGTGTTACGTCTATTATAATGGATTTACGTCCTCGGAATTTTTGGCAACGTCAGGTGTCCCACAAGGATCCAATCTAGGCCCTCTTCTATTTTTTTTATTCATCAATGATCTTCTTGAATCTTTCACCTGTCCTTCACTGGCATATGCTGATGATATTAAGTTGTACTCTAAAATATCCACTGTCCAAGACGCTCAACTTCTTCAGTTCAATATTGATATTTTAGCACTATGGTGCGATAATAATAAGCTATTCCTAAATGTTGACAAATGTTGTTCTGTGTCATACACACGCCGGATCAATCGGTTTGATTATATATACACAATTTCAGGAACTTTACTCGAGCGCAAATCCACCTTCAAGGATTTGCGAGTTATATTTAGTCCTAATTTCACTTTCTCAGAGCATATAAAAAGAGTATGTATCTCTGCTAGCAAAACATTAGGTTTTTTAATGCGTATATCGAGAATGTTCACTGATCCTGCTGTTTTAAAATCATTATATTTCGCATATATCGTCAGCAAACTTGAATATGCCATTTTAGTTTGGTATCCTTATTACGCCTTTCATAATATAGCTCTAGATAGAATTCAACGCAGATTCTTGAAATTTCTATCCTATAAGCAGGATGGAATCCATCCGGTTAGAGGCGTTGACCAAGATTCTCTGATTCAACGTCATAAAATTACACCACTATCTACAAGAAGAGATATGATTTGTGCTAAATTTTTATGGATGCTGTTGCACAATAAAATTGATGACTCTTTTTTATTATCACGTATGCCGATTCATGTTCCTAGGTTAGAATCCAGGTATTCCCGGACTTTCCACTTACCATCAGCGCGCACTGATGTACTGTTGCGGTCGCCAATCCACATCATGTGCAACATTGCGGAGACCAAGTATGAGGATATATTCCTGTAATGTTCTTTGATTTATTTTATTTGTCTGTGAACTTCTACACAGTATATATTTTCTATTTTTTTTTTGTACCCTACATTTAATTTCTTTATTCATATTATTTGTTTGTATGTTACATTAAATGTATTTATATATTATATTTTAGCCCTGTAACTGGATTCTGTTGGGCAATAAAGTTTATTATTATTATTATTATTAAAAAATTGGCATTTATTTTTGGAAAAACGAAAGCCAAAACAATATTTTGAAGTCATACTTGAATACGTTCCTATATCTTTACTGCAATACTATTGAGTAGTACTGTAAGTACAAAGTGTACATTTTATTATTTTTTGTAATGGCGGAGGACCCCATTGTGGCGACTGTAGAAAAATTCTTATGTGTTTCGAGCGCAAATGGACATTGTTGATTGAGAGTTTGTTGACGCGCGACGCAGGAGCGCGGCATTCTCTCTTAATACACAAATAGCTATTTCATAGCCTGTAGCTCGAAAACGACGAGTTTCCGGATGAGTTTATTAGTAAATTTTTAATTGTATAAATATACTATTTTGGATTTAAGGATCAAGGATAAATTAGTTAAATAACGAAGGAAGAATTTGTGAAAAATTCATAGACCCCGCAGGGATTTTATTTGATGTATGAATTTTTTTACAAATTCTTTTCTTGTTTTTTGGCTGATTTATGAAGAAAGTGCCAAAATAAAAACCATATATTGGAGGCATTTTGAGTAAAAACATGTAAGTTCTGAAACTTTTTGCTACAGAGTTACAGCCCTTTGGATGTGCATCTCATCAGATACATTTTTATTAATGACACAAGTAGGTACAAGTTGCAATAAAATTTTGAAACTTGGTACTACGTATTTGTTGTTGTTGTTGTTGTTGTTGTTGTTGTTGTTGTTTGTTGAATGGGGGGGGGGGGGCTTACAGCCGCGCGCACTCAGGCCTACTGGCCCATTGTACTTCTCTTATACTTAGGGTCCCTTAGCTAAGTCCTGCCGCCTCCACGAAGGTGGCAAGCCTATTGTAAGAGATCCTCTGGATTTCATGAGGCTCTGGAAAGAGAACCTCCATGTGTCTCCATCTGGTGGCAACTAGTGCTGCACATTCACAGAGTATATGTTCCGTTGACTCTTCGTCGAGACCGCATCTTCTGCATGAATCGTCATCGATTATGCCGATCGTCTTCAGATGTTTGTTAAGAAAATGCCCCGTGAGCATTCCAACACAAATACTAAGTTTTCTTCTACTCAGTTGTAAAAGATCCTTGGCTTTCCTTGGAGCAGGTCCAGGTATGAAAAGCTTTGATTGTCTCAAGCCCGGTTGTTCTGACCAGTATACTAGATGTTGGGTGGTTATCCAGTTCCTGATCGTGTGTCTAGTAAAGCTTTTGGGGAGCCCGAATGCTGGCTCCGACCCCATATAGGCCCTGTCTGAGTCATCACGTGCCAGAGCGTCAGCTTCTTCGCTCCCCCTTATGCCTTTATGACCAGGTACCCACACAAGTTTCACAGAGTTAAACTGCGTGAGCATCTCCAGCTTTCTCCAACACTCCAAGACTAGTTTTGAGGTCACTTTGACGTTGTCTAGCGCCCTCAATGCAGCCTGGCTGTCAGAACATATGTAGATGTGCCTTCTTCTGTAGGCCCTTCTCAAGATTTCATCGCTGCAGGCCATGATCGCGAAGATTTCAGCCTGAAACACAGAAGAATATGAGCCAAGAGGAAAGGATAAACTTAGCCTTGGCGATTCTCCGAATACACCAGCTCCTGCGCCCGTTTCCGTTAAAGACCCATCTGTAAAACAAACTAGTCCCTGCGGTCATACTGCAAGATAGGAGTTATCCGTCCATGCTGCCCTGGAAAAGGGTAATATGGAGTACGATTTATCAAAGATGTACCTTGCGAGCATGTGGTCACTCTCATGGTTTAGAATGGGATAGGATCCTGTCCCTGCCATGGCACACAAAGGCACTTCTTGGAGTCTACTGCCCAGAGCATTTTAATCTTACAGCGGCTGCCATCGCTTCTCTTTCCACCACTAAGTGCAATGGCGGCAGGTTGAGCAATGTTTCTAGAGCTGCTGTAGGTGTTGTTTTCATTGCTCCGGTTATACCTAAGCAAGCGATTTTCTGGATGTGATTAAGCTGATTCCTAACTGTTTTAACTGAAGTTCTCGGCCACCACACCAAAGCTGCGTAAATGACTATGGGCCTAACTAACGCACAATATAACCAGTAGGATATATTTGGCTGTAAGCTCCAAGTCTTACCGATCGTACGTCTGCACGACCACCAGATCGCGCATGACTTTAACGAATGCCTCCACGTGTTCCGCCCACAACAGTCTACGGTCCAGGATGGCTCCCAGGTACTTAACCGAAGTGGACAGACGTAGCGGTTGTTCAAAAAGAGTGAGATTAGGAGTGTCTATCTTCCTTTTATTGGTAAATATCACGAGCTCAGTTTTTGTAGGATTGACTGAAAGCCCATGTTTTGTGCACCAATTATCTACACTGACAGAGCCCGCTGAGCTAGCTTGTTAACAGTTCCACAGAATTTGCCAGTTACTAGGATAGCTAAGCATATCCTTGAGTATAGAAGTCCTGATTGTTCAGAGCCATAATCAATTCATCGATTACTAAACACCATAACAAGGGTGAAACTACTCCTCCCTGAGGACAACCTCGATGAATGTTCATTTTAACCTTAGTGTCTTTTAAGGTTGCTGTTACTCTGCGCTGCGTGAGCATGAAACCAATCCACTCCACGAGTGTGGAATTGAAGCCCCTCGCTCTTGCGGCTGAGCAGATGGATTCTGAAGAAGTATTGTCAAATGCTCCTTCGATATCAAGGAACATGCCTAGAGCGAGCTCCTTTTCCTTGAGTACCTTCTCCAACCTAAAGATCAGATGATGAAGGGCCGTTTCGGTAGATTTGCCAGCCTGATAGGCATGTTGATTGTTGTGAAGTGGCCTTTCTTTCAAAACCCTATCACGAATATATCTATCTATCAGTCTTTCCAGTGTTTTGAGTAAAAACGAGGTCAGGCTAATTGGACTAAAGGATTTCGCTTGGTCGTATGCTGTACGGCCAGCTTTTGGGATGAACACGACCTTGGCTTCTCTCCACGGTGTAGGAACATACATGTGGGCAAGACAAAATCGGTAAAGCTTACAAAGTGGTCCTGCTAATGTTGCGAGGCCCTCTTGTAATAAGGCAGGGAATATGTTGTCATATCCCGGTGATTTGTACGGAGCAAATGTTTTAATTGCCCAGCATACCTTGTTATAGCTTACCACTTCTCGAGAGACCCGCCAGTCCTCTCTGGTAGGTCTATAATACGTGTCTCCTTCCGAAGTAGTGGTACTCTCTGTACAGCCAGGAAAGTGCGTTTGGTGTAGAATTTCTAAAGTTTCTCTGTTTGAGTCCGTATAACTACCATCAGGTCGTTTAACAAACTCTAATTTGCCTTTAGGATCCCTTGCAAGAGCCTTTTGTAACCTCGCCGCCCTGGGCATGGATTCCATGTCTGAGCAGAAAGATCTCCAAGAGTCCCTTTTAGAGTCTCTAATGGCCTTTTTGTAACTAAGTTGGGCCTGTTTGTAGCATTCCCAGTCTGCAGTGCTATTTGTTCTCGACGTCTTATTTAAAAGACGTCGTGTTTCTGCTCTGAGTTGCCCTAGTTGATTGCTCGACCAGGGTACTTCTTTGGTTATTTTCCTTGTTTTAAGAGGACAATTGTCTTCGTACGATGTCAAAATAGCCCGTTGAAGTACATCAAGGGCCGCTTCTACATGTAGGGTTCTTCATTCGCCAGGAATTTCTCTGACCCTTCCCGCGAGGTCCTCCCTGTATGAGTCCCAGTTGGTCAGTCGTTTGTTCCTGTATGTGATCGTTACTTTATCGGCCTCCAACCTGAAACAGATATGTCTGTGGTAAGATAAGGACGGCTCCAAAGAAACGTGCCAGTCATTTATTTCACTTGCTATGCCCAAAGAACACAGAGTAAAATCCATGGTCTCCTACCGTCTACTTGTGACGAAATTGTGTCTACTACCTCGATTTAGAATTTCTAAATCAATCGTTGATAGGTATTCAAGAAGGTCTTGTCCGCGCGGGTTAATGTTCGTGCTCCCCTATGCAGTATGGTGCGAGTTCGAATCGCAACCTACGATTAGACTTTGATTCTTGGTCCTGCAGTATTCTACAAGTTCCGCCAGCTCCTGAGAGGGTGGAAGTGATGTTGAATCGTAGGGTAGGTAGGCGGAGCATACTACGACGTCTCGATTCTCCTCCCCTGCCTTGTAACGAACCAGGACCGCAACAAGGTCTCTAGAACAGAAATCTGGCAACAACGATGCATTAGTTGTCATGCGACATAAACGCATGTTCTTGGCCGTGAGTTATTGGTGCAGTAATAAAGTGTCCCAAGATGGGTATCGATACACTTAATCATCACCTTATCAACATAAGGTTCTTGAATCAGTAATATGTTTGTGTACAACATTGTCAGCTGACGAATAATAACAGCAGAGGCAGCGATGCAGTGTTGCAAGTTACTCTGAATAAAGCTAAGTCCTTTATCAGCCATGAGTGGTCGTGGGCTCCGCTTCGTTTTTCTTTTCGGTCTTTCCAAGCACCTTCACAGACGCCCTAGAAATCCCGAAAAATGGTCGGAAATCGACAGCCTCCAAAGCCTTCAAGGAGTCACTGTCCACTCCCAGAATGAGCACGGGCCCCTTCTGATCGTAGACCCGCCACCTCTCGACCCGGAGTCCCTCGTTTCCTCGTTTAAGCAGGTTTAAGGCCTGTTTCGATTCCCTTGCGGGACCCGGAACGAACACAGAAACCCGCTGGAGTTTTGGAGAGCCTCTCTCTCCACCAACCGGAGAGAAGCGCCCTCCCAAAGGTTTTCGAGTCCTTGAACTATGTTTCGCAACCAGTTCTTGGACAGGTCACCTTAGGGGCACTCTCCGCGAGATAGTTTTCATGGAAGCGAGGGAAGAACCCAGAATCCTCCGGGATCTCCAGCATCGCCTACGTTATTTTGCCCTGAATGGCGGCGCCCTGTTCAGCTGTCAGTCTGCTATCCGGGTACGACCCGTTCACTATAGCGACTTTCAGCTCGCTGTGCACCGCGCGGGCGTAACTTTGAGGCCTAAGGTCCGGGACCTTTGGCTTCTTGGTTACTTTTTGGGCGCTAGGCGGTGTACTACCTTCAGAGAGGGGCCGTTTCTGACCCTCTCCAGTGGTAGTCCTTCCGCCTTCCTTCTGGCCTGAGCCACTAGCAGCCGATCCCTGGACTTGGGACGCCGCTTGAGCCCTGGCCTTCTGGGCGCGCCGCTTCTCAGCTCCCGACTTGTTCCTCCTGAGGGAAGCCTTAGTCGGTTGCTGGGTGGTTGTCTCACCCGCGGGAGTCGGGTTGGTTGAGATGGTAGGTAGGATGTTTGGGGAGGGGTTGAGGAGAGGTGATTGGTTAGTTGGTGGTTTATGAGATGGATCCATGTTAGTCCCACGAGTAGCTAGGGAAAGGGTGGTCCGCCTCCGCAGGGCCCCGCTATACGGAGGTAAGGTCTGGATACAACTGGGTTCGACCCGGTGCCCAGAGGTGTGTCCAGTAATGACTGATCCTCTATTCAGCCACGCATCCCATCAGCCTGGTCCACCCACTTTGAGATTTAGGATTTTTATTGAGGTTGACTCTTCTTGAACCGGGCGGTTAAGCCAAGTTCCCCCACACCTTCCTGCCCGCGAGACATGTACACAGTCAGCAGAAAGGTGCATTGTATCACAGGAGACTCAGTGTTTCCCGGCATCGTGCCCCTTTGTGCAGGCTCAAGTCCACGACACTACGTTTTGAGCAAGGGGATTTTTATTCGAGGTTTACTCCTCTAGATCCGCCGTGTTTCGTTTAAACAGGGACACCTCGTGAAGGGTGTGGTTTTTCACCTGACGTTAGTCCTGTCGAGTGTTGGGCACGGTCGAGTAGAACTTAATCCTTCTCCCGCAACCAACAACAACTTACCCCACTACGTATTTAGATGCATATTTATTTTTTTATAAAAATTAAAATATCTCAAATATTACTGAGCAGTGTTGTAACTTATCTAGATAATTTCATCTAGATAAATTATCTAGATAATATAGTTTTATCTATTATCTTATCTAGTTAATTTTTTTCGAAGTTATCTATTATCTTATCTAAATAAAAATAAAAATTATCATTATCTATTTTTTGAAAATCATCTAGATGAACATTTTATAAAAACAATAAAAAAATTCTTTTCTAATACAAATCGAATTTAAATTAAATTAAGTTGCGCATGCGTACAACTGTAATTTTGGTAGTATTCTGTAAAATTTTTAAAATTTTATAGAACCTTAATCTATAAAGGTATAAATATGATTACTTTTTTTGTCGTGGTGTGAAGAAGGTAGGAATTTGTAAATTCTTTATAGTTTTATAATTAGGCAATGGACATATTTGCATAGAATTCCATTATTTATTTGGTGTATAATTTTGTTGAATACATTATATTAATACACATTACAATTTTGTTAAATACATTATATTAATACACATTAAATTACTATAAAAGAATATTTCTAAATATGCAAAATAATTTATTATTCCGTCCTATATCTACATTATAACATGCTATGTAAATTTTAAACAAATTATCTAAAAAGTATCTAGATAATAGTTAATTATCTATTATCTAGATAACTTTACAAATAATTATCTATTACCTTATCTGGATAAAAAAATGTTAGTTATCTTTATCTAGATGAAAAATATGATTATCTATTACAACACTGCTACTAAGTTTGTCAGTTTTAGCAAGAGTATCTACCCTTTTTGTGTATTTTTGCATTGCATGTAATATTTTATAAGTAAAACTGAAAATGTGTACAAAACGTTTAAACGTTTAAAAACATATTCATGACTTCCCCTTATGAGACGGCTCTGGTTGAGCTACAGAAGCAAAAGAAAGTATAAATATGCATCTAAATAAGTAGTATCCTCATACCAAGTTTTAGTGCAACTAGGTACCAGCGTTATTAATGTATCTTATGAGTTGCACTTTCAAAAGACTGTAGCTCTGTAACGAAAAATTTTCCGGACATACCTTCATATAACATTTTTTACTCAAAATATCTCCCCCCATGTGAAATGTAATTTTCAGGAGAAAAAATAATAAAGAAGGATACAGTATATTGACATTCGCCGTTTTCTAATTTGTTTCCATTTATAAAATAAGATTCAAGAAGGAAAGCTTTGATTTCTTTAAGGTGGCTTTAGATGATCAAATATTTACATACATTTTTACAACTTCCTATCGAACTATAAGATTCTGGAACTTTATACGTTCAAAGAAATTTGAACATTCGATGTTCAAGCCATTTGATCAAAAAAATACAACTTAGGGCATGTTCTAAATATCAAGGTCATTTACTTCAAATTTTAGTTATTTTGAGGGGCTGTATATCCTACGTTACATACACTGTATTTTGTAGTGTTGGCTTGAAGATTTTTTGATAAATGTCACATTTGTTTTTGTTTCGACAAAATTTCATAGTATTTTCAGTTTATGCAGCAATAGTCCTTCTCATAGTTGTAGTCTTAGTCTTGAGAATTAAAAATGTTTTTATAATAGATCTGCTTATGCAACTTTGTCATAGTCATAGTCGGTATCATAAACATAAGCATAGTCACAGAATAGAATTAATTTTAATATTAATACTATGACTATGACGACTTACAATCTGTGCATGCCCGAGAAATATCAGAATCAGAAAATAACCTTATTTTAATTGTGATGTTGGTTATTATGAACAAAATAGCAACAACTAATTTTTCTATAGTACAATTTTTTTTAACATATATATCTATATTTAGTTATTCGGCAAATATAATATTTAAGTAATTGAGTTTAGAAAGTGACAAATTAATAGTCACATCAAAAATGCTGCATAAACGGCCAACTATGTTAAGACTGTTCTTTTGACTATAGCTTAAGATTATGATAGTGACTGTGTTATTACTGTATAAACCCGGCTTAAAGAAAAATGAACGCGCATTATTAAAACTCACACTAGAGACAAGCTAAACGACAAACGCGGAAATGAAATGTCAAACCAAAATAAAATGTAATTATGTAGCCCACTTATAAGCAAATAATCGGCCTAATTCTCTAAGCAAAGTTGTTAAAATTAGAATTATTTTCAGTTGTTAAATTAAATGTTAGTTACTACGTTCAAAATCCCAATTATCTATTGCATCAAGTGGCTAAAATTTAACTAGTCGTTACGTCGAGTTGTTAATCTAGCAACTGCATTTCTGCCGTTGTTAGTATTAAACAATTTATGTTAAATGGTTTTTCTTGAAAATTTTGTGTTAGGAAATAAACTTATATTGGAAATAGAGGGCCGACAGCAAAGGTAAATTATTTATAAACTAATATATACTTATATGACCAATAATTATATACATTTTTTACATTATGCAAAGACATATGCTCGAAGGTCTCATGTTACAAGATGAGAGATTTACATTTATTCTAAACTTAAATATTTTAATTCTTAATATATAAAATTGGACAAATTTTCTGATTTTCTCCTGAATAAATTCAAATTCATTTTTGTAATTTATTTTAATTTATGTTACACATTTAAATTTAAACAATGTCCAATTTGTATTATTTTTGAAATTTCGAATTCGATCGCATTCAACCATAGGATTTAAATAAACATGTATACTACACTGGAGAACTTCATTAGATTCTCCTAAGACTTAAATTCTACGCTGGGCTATGGGTCTTATAAACAGATTAAAGGGCAAAATTTCAATTTTCGGTGAAGTCAATCAACGATTTACAAAATTTTTAATCAGCAGATATCAGAAATGAAATGCAAAACAAGCTTTGTCATTTAATTAGACCAAAATCATCATGAAATTTACCATTACAGAATATTGTTGCGCGGAACATCTTGCAGCCCGAATTTTCTTACCTATCATTATTAAAAACTCAAACGTCAAACTAATCAAAATCTGTCACTTTACGTTGTCAATAGAGTAGAAATATGTATAAATATTGAGAATCGACATGCCTTTTAACTCCCTTGTTAATAACTTCACTTCTATATTTTACGATTGTTCAGAACGACCGTTTTTAGTATTGTCGTTAATTATGTATTTATTGTCTCATTTGTTACCTAACGACTATGTTAACAACTATCTTAGTTAATTAGGCCGATAGTTCATATAATTTGAACGTGTAAAGCGTAACAATTTGATCAAAAATTATGTTGTAATATTTGTCCAATAAAAGGTCAATTTATTTGATCGTCTAAAGTCACCTTTAGATAACTATTTTGACAATATATCATGTCAAATAGTCAAATTGACATTTAATTAAATATTTTAAAATTGACATACGTTTCTTTGTTCATAGCTAATAGCTAATTGATGACAATATAGAATCCCATTTGGAATGATGAATTTAGTATTTAGTGAATAAATTATTAGCTATGGGTGAAGAATTAGCTGATAATTTAATAGTTGCTTTCATATTGTAGTTTACCGGGAATTACGAAACAATTGTAATGGCTTTAGAAACACGTGCTGAAGCAACTCAAGTACTACAATAAATAAAGAAATTATTAAATAATTTAACAGAAGATATTGATGAAGTTATTATTTTCGAAGATAATCAAAGTACAATAAAATTTTTAGATTGCCAAAATTTCAGTTTCAGTTCAAAACACGTTGCAGTAAAGTATCACTACACGAAAGATATGCAGAAATCCGGAGAAATAGTATATCAGTATTTTTCAACCAATGAAATGATAGATATTTTAACGAACACAATAAATAGAAAGAAGATGAAATATTTAATGAATTTATGGTTTAATGAAAAAATAATATTTAGATTGCGAAGAGGTGTTAAAGTAAAACAATCTAAAAATATTATTTTTAATATAGTTAAGTACAAAAACAATATTGCATAGTTGTCAATCAATTTTTGAAATGTCAATATGAAAATACAATATGAATAAATAATCATTTTGTATAAATACTATACATCATTTCACGTAAGAAAATAGTGATGGGAAGATAGATGCAGTTTGATATTGTTATTTAATTGGATAATACTCCGATATTATCCAATCAAACAAGAAGATCAAACTGCACCTATCTTCACATCACGATTTTCTTACGTAAAATGTAGTATATCTTGTTGCAATTATTAGTTAACTCTGATTAGAGACACTCTGTAATACTAATACACTGTTGTTATCTAATAAGCGATGCGATGTTGGTTAAATTAGCAAACAATTTCTATTCCATAAGACTATTGAAATGAGCGAAACAATTTTTTTTAAAATATACTATATACAACTTTCATATTTTCAGAAAGAGAAACAATTCAGCATATAGTTGAAGAATGTCCCTTATCTAAATTTCAGCAAGGTTTCGCCGAACTTCACCTATTGACGGAAGATGCACTAAATTGGATAGTAAAAATCAAAAATATTTAATTTTTATTGTTTTTTTTTTCTTATTCTTCATGTTTTATTTTATCGAATGTATTTGTACTGTCTTTCTTTCATACGAAAATATATATATTTCAAGTGGGAATATATATATATATATATATATATATATATATATATATATATATATATATATATATATATATATATACATATATATACATACATACAGTTAAACCTCTTTAATCCGAACTAAAAATTGCACAGGTTGACTCGAATTATTGAAATGTTCGGATTATCGAACAAATTAAACAAAATATCCATTTTTTTAATTCTCTAAGAATTTCCGCATTCTCACAATAAAAAATGCCTTTTTTTTCAAATATAAAAGTAAAAAAATTACGAAAATTCTACTGGTGAACTGTTACCGGTAAACAGCTGTTTATCAGGTTATAGCTTCCGGAATCGTTATTTTAAGAACGCAAGTGGTAAACAAGGTAGATCCATAACCTATAAA
>OY720451.1:37875830-37950830 GCA_963082715.1 Harpalus rubripes | reverse complement strand
AACTCTGGTTGCGCAGTTCACAGTTCATGTTTCATGTTGTAATTTATTTGCAAAAACAAGAATATTTGATAGAAATCTATAAAATCTAAATATCGATTAAAATAGATAATTATCGATTAATATCGAGAATAATCGATAATTATTGATAAAAATCGATAATTACCGATTAATATCGATAATTATCGATAACAATCGATAGATATCGATAGTTATCGATTAATATCGACAATAATCGATAATATCTATATATCGATAAAAAAAATTAGAAATATCGAGGTTCGATAAATTGTTAAATATCGATATTTATCGATATATCGATATTTTTTCCCAGGCCTAATTACAGCAGGGCGTAAATGTAACTCGTTCCTTGCTCAATTTTCTACCTGGAGCTGATGTTTCAGCTTGGTGAGCAAGTGTTTTTTGAGGAAGTAATTTCCAGAAAAGTCCGCTTTCGTCGACATTGTAAATTTGATATGGACACAACTGCATTTCTGCTATTTTATTTCGAAGCGCGTTTTTAAATGGCTCAACAGCAGCCTCATCACTCGATAGTTTTTCTCCTGTAATTAATAGTTGTTGAATTCCGTATCTGTTTTTGAACTTATCAGAGTTATCTTTCAAATTGTCATCGTTGTGAGTCTGACCATAAAAGAATAGTGCTTTTTCATATAAAATTTCTCCCGATATGGGCACACCTAAAATAATTCAGTTTTGTGTTTAAAAATCATACATATGTACATAGTCAATCATCTTTTTATTTCTAGATCTTTGCTGTAAAAACCAGGTACAAACGGTTTTATCAACTTCGGGATATGCACTTATTTTCAACGTTTTTCGTTTATTGATCAAAAAACTGGCTTTGGTGTTATAGGATAGAATAGTCGTCTTGTTTTTTTGATGTCGCATATCGTTGATTTTCTCACATTGTATTTTTTTGATAAACTAGTCACTGTGGTACCCGCCTCTAAATTCTTAATAATCTCGATTTTTTTTTAATCGATAAAGTAACGTGTTTTCTTTTGGAAGTCATCTTTGCTTTAAATTGCAGTGCAAACTTAACTCAGTAACAAAGAAAGGTCTAATGAACAATGAACAGTAAACAAAGCAGTTCTTAGAGAATATGAAATCAAGGAATTCCCTCATTTAAGTAGCAGAATAAGAGAATATGAATTCAAGGGATTCCCTCATTTAGGTAGCAGAATACATGAAACTACGGGACGCCCTCACTTAGGTAACAGAGAACATGAAACCAAGTGATTCCCTCATCACTTTGTGTATAGGATGTCCCATTTGAAATATGAAAGTTGTACCCTATATTTTGAGAAACACTAGTTTAAAAAAATATTTCGCTCATTTTAATAGTCTTATAGATGTGTTAGCTGATTTAACCAACTTCATATCTCTCATAGTTCTCGAGCGCCCCACTTAAATTATTGACAAATATAACCTACAGTTATGCCATGCATATATTAAATCACTGTTAAATATATCAATCAATAGCGAAGTTTCTCTGGAGTTATATTTTTTATATAAAACACTTGAACTTATCAACGGCCAAGGATTCACAATATAAAAATTTGTTATTTGTACGACAGAGGTTTTTTGCTCATCTGGTACATCTGGCAATATGAGCAGATATCATGGATAGTATTAAAAAAGGAAAATCCTTTTATAAGAAAAAAAAACCCTCAAGCACTCTTATTGTTTAGCTTCAACTCTATTCTTGTAAAATTCTTTTATACATCGTATATCCTCACGTCATGCAACGTGAACGAGAAAATGTGACAGAGAATAAAAAATAAGTGAAATTGGTTTCATACGAAGACTAGGTACCTACTTGGCGCTCATCGGGTTTTACTGCCAAGACTACTTGTGTTGTTTATTGAGACATTTGTCTACATAAAGAATTGTATTAATCGTATTATACGAAAGAAAATATAGTGTGAAATGTATTGCTGATTATTTCTTTTTAGTAATAATAGTGTTTCACTCTTACATAAACTACACTGAACTGCACGTTACGTATTTATTTTTCATTACAATATTTTTGTATTTCGTTAATCGTTACTATTCTTTAAAAGGTTGTCGTCCCATCTATAGTAAAGTTTGGATTACGATTTCATTTTGCAGCCATCTACAACTAATGAGGTAAAATGACAGTCATTTAATAGATATTTTCAGTCATATTGGGTCATTTTTGGTCATTTTAGTTATTTATTTATTGAACAAATATACCTAACATAAATTTGTAATAAAATATATATTTGATTGAAAATAATGGAAACAAAGTAAACGTAATACTCGTGCAATGCATTCTAGCAATTGCATATACAAGGTGGTGTCCGGCACAGCCAAACTTAGGAATTTATCATGAAAAATCATACTTTTGTAATTATGCTGCATCTCTAATTATTTTATTGTAAGAAAGCAACAAATAATATTTGTAGAGCATAAAATTCTGTATCTGAATCAGTAAACAAAATTTAATTTGCATGCTTTGTAACAGCAGAAATTAAGTATGAAAATGTGGAAAAACGCCCCAAAAATAGCAATATCCCTGAATTTAACAAAAATATTAAACTTGTTATCCGTATTTATTTACAATTTACACAATATCTTGTAATTAATAATTCAGGTTTATGATATTTAAATAATTACCTTTTTTAAATTTATTACATTTGCAAACAATACATTTTGACTTCATCGTTTATCGATTTTGTATTTACTAGGAGGATTTCAGAAATACAAAACAAAATTTTGATTACATAAATATTAGAAATAAATTGTGAAAAATTGTCAGCCACCGGGATTCGAACCCGAGACCGAGGGGCAAATCACTTCTAAAAATTTGTACGATAAATTCCAATTCCAAATTAATTCTTTTAATTCCGTTTAATTCAAATTAATTCCTTAATTCGATTTAATTACATTTCATTCCAAAAGTTTAACTTAATTCCAAACAATTCGACTTAATTCTTTTTAATTCCAAAGGTTCGTTATTCAAAATCTTAAACATGTTTGTATCGATAACAACTATTTAATGATTAAAATTTAAATTAAATAAAAAAGGACTTGTTGGGTATGGGTTATGCACATTATCTATTTTTATAATTGGAACTAACACCTTTATTTTCATAAAGAAAAATACAAATGTTATGTATTTATTTTAAGTAAATAAATGATTCATAAACATCAATTTGACTAGTAATTTAAAAATCACATTTTAATAACCACATAAAGGTCATAAAAGATCAGTCTTTTCTTTGTGTTTATAAATCATTTTGTTTTTGAAGAAAATAAACAGGATTCCTCCTTACAATAAATAACCAGCATAAAGTACTCTTTTTGATAACAACTGCTTTTCTATCTTCTTTATATTTAACTGAAATAAACGGGGAATTGTCACTAATTTTATCTGTTGCTATATTTTTGTATTGGTGGGCCACTGATTGTTGTCAATATATCATGTTCATTTTCTTCAATAACAAATTCATTGAGGGGTTGGCATACATCTTCTTGAATTTCTTCATTATTGTTATCCAAAAATATGCAGTTTTTAATGCTTCTCCTTCAGCGTAAATTATTTGATCCATTATTTCGGATTTTGTGAATTTATGGATATTTTCAGCTTGAAAAGTTTCCGCAACTCGTAACTACGCAAACTCAACAGCAAACCAGCACGCTCTTGCTAAAAGACTTGCACTATCGCTTCAGAGTAGTTATGTTTGGCGCTAGGTACAAACTAACAATATACATAGTTATATTAATTCCAATTAATTCTGTTTAATTCCGCTTAATTTAGTCGAATTCCATTTAATTCCTCTTAATTCGTATTAATTCCATTAATTCAAATAATTACAATTAATCCTTTTTAATTCCACGAATTTGTACAATTAATTCCGAAGTGATTTGCCCCTCGCCCGAGACCCCATATCCTCAGCAGTTATACGACTTTAAAAGTGAAAGATTGTTCAGCCATCGAGAGGAGAGCAGCCAATAGCTTAGTTGGTAAGAGCACTGTCCCGGCAAGATAGGGGTCTCGGGTTCGAATCCCGGTGGCTGACAATTTTTCACAATTTATTTCAAATATACAAACTGTTAACTCATTGTTCATATTACATAAATATTAATTTAATATATTACCAGGAGTGCACAATATAGCTTTAAATACGTTTTTAAAGAGTTGCGCGCCACTGTAGTGCCCACTGTTGCCAAGTATACGGAGCTCAGAATGTCGGGGAATTAACCTTCAGTAAATACAGTGTATATACGCCGGACGACTCTAGCCACGTAAGTGTATTTTTTTTAACAACAAAAATATACATTTTTCTTTCGGCTATCATTCTTACGTCCGCAACGAATTTTGCTATTCGATACTAGCCCCCCCCCCCTGATGCCAGAAAAAAAAAAGTCATTTTAAAGTGACGTCCGTATATCGGACGCCACATGCCACAAGGACGTCACTTTAAATGTAGAAAATACCACAGGGGACGCCACTATAATAGTGATATATATATATATATATATATATATATATATATATATATATATATATATATATATATATATATATATATATACAGGTGTCCGTTTATAAATAAACCAGAAAATATCTCGCTTATTATTACTGTTAGCGATTTCGTCTATATAACATAAATTATAGTATGTTAACCCCTCTATAAAATTTCGGAAGTAGATCAATATTATTATTTCCCGTTTTGGAGAAATTGCATTTTCAAATGGAACACCTTTATATTTTTTAAATTTTGAAAAGTATATGAAATTTTCTATCCAACTGTATAAAAACAATCATATATATATGTCGCGGAGTAGTATCACTGGCAAACTCTATGTCGACCAACATTATTTCAGAACCACAGCGATAATATAAACGTGATGATCTCAGCAAGGCGGACATGCACTCACCCTGAGCACCGCTACACACTGATTCCATCCAAGCATTGTAGCCAAGAATGCTTGACGTTTCGATTACGACAATACAATTAAAAGATAATAA
The DNA here is from genome assembly GCA_963082715.1 of Harpalus rubripes. NCBI lineage: Eukaryota > Metazoa > Arthropoda > Insecta > Coleoptera > Carabidae > Harpalus > Harpalus rubripes. Next base: position 37,945,813 of record OY720451.1, on the reverse strand, counting down.
GTGATTCATGTAATACTTGATTCATTAAATGATCGTTACGACATGCTTTGATATTACAATCTCCGACACGGCCATTCTGACGTTTCACACGTCCTCGTGTGAACTATCTGAAAACAAAGAATTTATCCACAGCATTTTTCGCTCGGCTATCTCTGACCAATAAGTGCTCAAATAGTTACAACTTTGTTCACATTTATATTAAGCTCAAAATTTAGCTATAGTACACTAAATTATTTAATGGGCGCCTTTTTTACAAGACGTCAAACAAAACATATTTCTGTGACAATACATTTCACCAGTAAATACATGACTACCAATATCAGTATTCAAGCATTGTTAAAGCTTGTCCAACAGCGACAGACCATCATTGCTTAACCAGCAATCGATCGCTATTCCATCTTCGCTTAACCAGCGCAAGAAAACCATACCGTCTTTGCTTACCCAGCAATGGAACACCCTTCCGTCATCGCTTAACCAGCTCGGAAAACCACACCGTCATTGCTTACCCAGCAATGGAACACTATTCCGTCATCGCTTAACCAGCTCGGAAAACCACAGCGTCATTGCTTACCCAGCAATGGAACACTATTCCGTCATCGCTTAACCAGCTCGGAAAACCACATGACAGAGGCACCTAGTTAGCATGTTACCTTCGGCAGAGGTATCACAGTAGCATACCGAAACACCATGACAGAGGCATCCAGTAGCATGTCATCTTCCATCACGGTTAATAATTCTAAAGAATTTAACGAAAATGTCCAATGTCCAGACCAACGCCTCAATTGCTCCTTAGCCACTTTTGTTATAAAAGTTTGTCGGCTCTTCAAAGTTTTAGTCACCCCTGTGGATTTTCAACGATCCACTCGATTAGCCTAACTAAATTGTGGTCTCAACCTCCAGAAGGTTCATTATTGTACGCATGAACCGCTCTACTTAAAAATTAGAACATGGATTCATGTGTTATGTAAATAATACGTAACACCAAATCGAAATAATCCGGCATGCTTAAGCTTAAAGCTATCAAAATGTTCTAAATTTGTTAAATAATTCAAACAGATAGTTCTACTTTTCGTTTTCCTAACTGTATTTTGGCTTAGTGTTTTTTAGTTTAATTGACAAGTTGGTTTTTGCTCTTATTGGAGGTTAGTAAGTTTTAGTCAGTTGATCTTACACTGTTTCAGGTGATGCTGTCTTTTATAATGTTTCTCGTTTGGCCTACAAATCCTCACAGGTATTTTATAAAAAAATTGTTGTTTATTTAAACTTGTTGTTTATAATTGCTTGATTATACTCTGGAAAATGATTGTTGTTGATTTGTGTCATATATTTTTATTGTAGCACTTGATGAAGGTAAAATAATATACTGAAACGTTTGCAAGAGGAGATGTAGAAACAATTTTTTTTATCTTCCTTTGTATCCATCATCCGATGAACTTTCTTCAATTAAATTTATCCTTGGATAACTATCAAAATATTTTAAAGCAATTTGTTGCAGCGTCCATCACGCTGCACTTAGGCGTCCCAAACATTAAGACAAACATTTGAAAAGCAAGTCCCGTCTTGTCAGACTTCTCTGCTTCCAATGGCTGACAGATTTCTGTTGCTCAATTGTTTTTCAGGTAAAACAGTCGGCTTCGCAACCGTGGCAGGTTCCAGTCCGGGCACCAGCTGTCCTGTGCAACTCCTCTGCGGATGATCTAGCTTGCCACAATTTAAACATTCAACAAATTCACAATTTGACAAAACTGGCATGGTCACCCCGAAAACAGCACGTTTTATAGCTACAACCATGCTCACCGGAAATTTAATAAAGTCATATAGTATGTTCTGGGAATAGACTCAGGGACTATTTCAAACCACTACCATATTTGTACCTAAATTTCAATAGTCATGAAAGTTCCATCCGTAACGACTCAGGGTTTTGGAACATGGACGTGCAGGAACTTGAATAACTTCATACAAATTATACCATGAACAATTGATAAAAGTTCACTCAGATTTGAATTATCTGCACAGCGCTATATTATTCACGCTAACACGGTACATCCAATATATTCTCTCACTATCAGTGCTACACATCGCCTCATTCGTAGATCTTGGGCAGGATGCTCGCCCATTCTGGCTTATTATTTCGAGACAGACTGGTACAGACTTCGTCCATAATTACAGCTTTCCCGCCACTGTCAACAATATTTTTCCCAAATAGCATCATCGTACGGTAACTGATCGAATGCATCGATCTCTCACTTCAATCACATTACCCTCAATGTCAACGCAGATACCTGAAACCTGAATATTCAAAAGTCCACATGCAATTTATACATTAACAAAACCATCAAAACAAATCCCGTAGCAGCCTCGCACACAAGCCGCTGTCCTTCTAGCAAAAACTAGAGATTGCAGGCAGAAACGAACCACTAGCCATACATCACCGTATTTGGACCAATGATCATTCATGCATCGTTAGTACGGCGGCCAAAATGTAACAAAACACAGCACAAGCGTCTTTGTGGAAGCGCAACGATAGTTTTTCTTTGTATCACATACCACAGACGCTATGAATACCTGTCCAAGTGCAGAAATGGAATTGATTCTGGGGCCAACGTCTTTGCACTCTGCAATACAAAACACTTCAAGTTTGGAGATCTCGTAGGCCACTCATAATTTCTAAAACAAAAAGCTACACAAGAAAGTTTTTGGTAATCGCCTTCGGTGGACAGTAGTAAGGCCACTCTTCTAAATAGACTATCTGCCCTGGTTTACGGATATTTCTAAACTAGAGTCAGCAGAAACTGGATCGATTTTATTTGGTCCGTGCTGCCAAATAAAGGAATCCATACACAACGGTTTCATTATATCTCAAGCAATAAATCTGTGTGCCTAATAAACTTAAACAAGCTCTAAAAGAAAAAGCAATTTACTTAACGTCAGATAACCAGGCTGCTTTCACTTGTGAATCAAAGCTAAAATGGGTACCGTAGTATAAGTAAGTCTTAGGCACTTCCTGTGGATACTTGAAAAGCCATAATTCATAGCCTGGAGAAATTCATTTCATCCTCGACGATAAACGTTAAACTGCTATTAGCTCTCAACAAAAGGGACTTTGAATTATGACAAGTATCTTTACTAGTTATTGTTCAATAAAATACCAAATTTCAGTTCATCAAAACTTTGGAGTAGCTTCCAGGCATTCAGTCAAAACACGCTACAGCAGATCTTACTGGTCGCGGTGACAAAAGTCACCAGCGCTTAAAGCCCTTAACCTAATAATGATAATAACAATATCATCTATCTACAATTTGTAGCTCAGTAAACTTTATCTGCAGTTAATAAAATATTAATCTTTAGCATAGTTTTCTAACATATTTCGACCTTTAACTATCTTTCCTGAAGATCTCCAGTGAAATTTTCATGTTATAATTTTTATTTCGGTACACCATGGTTCTGCACACGCATCGGTCGTATCTGGATAAAAAGTAAGTAACGATATATCAGGTGCCTCAAGGTTGCAGTGTACCTACTCAACGTGTCTGTTAGTTTGCGAAACTTGTACAATGAAAACATTTTACAACTTTCTTGACATATCGAAAGGCTTTAAGGAATTTGTATTAGTTCGTTTGTTATTTCACAAATAACTAACTAAATCGCAAACTGGTTGATACTCCCGATCTGTGACTACTTGACCTACATTCAGTTTAATAATATTGTCACGTCCCAGACGATGTAAAGGTGTAGAATTAAGCTACCAAAAATGAAATACTTATTACGTCATACAAGTTCAATGACAAAACATCAATCAAAATTTAACAACTGCCATGAACACCTACTGTAATAAATAATATCTTAAATAACATATATGGGGATAGGTAATCCGGATCATCGGCCATCACAATATCATAAACAACAAACTCGACTTCGTCTTTCGTTTCTCAGCAAGCAACTGACCGAATTGCTTTTATTACAACAGCAACCCAATTGCCACCAACATAGCTCACAACGAAATCTTGAGCTTTGTAATAAAATCTCTTACCAGTATTGGAAGTCCGCCTAACATAAATTCAGTACTCATTACTCACGGTTCTACTTAACTAGCTCTTATAATTGCGTCACCACTCTCTGGGTGGGACACATACGGAATCCTTGTTACTGGTCAATGCCCTATGATGAAAACCTGCAAAAATTGCTAGACGGCCTTTCCATCTTAATCTGCTTGGCCCTTCACTTCACTTTATAATTCACCAACAGAACACAAACCCACATACAATATTGTGGATCGCAGGCGAATCCCACTTCTGATGTCGCGGAGTAGTATCACTGGCAAACTCTATGTCGACCAACATTATTTCAGAACCACAGCGATAATATAAACGTGATGATCTCAGCAAGGCGGACATGCACTCACCCTGAGCACCGCTACACACTGATTCCATCCAAGCATTGTAGCCAAGAATGCTTGACGTTTCGATTACGACAATACAATTAAAAGATAATAAGTGATTCATGTAATACTTGATTCATTAAATGATCGTTACGACATGCTTTGATATTACAATCTCCGACATATATATATATATATATATATATATATATATATATATATATATATATATATATATATATATATATATATATATATATATGTCGCGGGGTAGTATCACTGGCAAACTCTATGTCGACCAACACTATTTCAAATCACAGCGATAATATAAACGTGATGATCTCAGCGAGGCGGACCTGCACTCACACCTGAGCGCCGCTACACACTGATTCCATCCAAGCATTGTAACCAAGAATGCTTGACGTTTCGATTACGACAATACAATTAAAAGATTATAACTGATTCATGTAATACTTGATTCATTAAATGATCGTTACGACATGCTTTGATATTACAATCTCCGACACGGCCATTCTGACGTTTCACACGTCCTCGTGTGAACTATCTAAAAACAAAGAATTTATCCACAGTATTTTCGCTCGGCTATCTCTGACCAATAAGTGCTCAAATAGTTACAACTTTGTTCACATTTATATTAAGCTCAAAATTTAGCTATAGTACACTAAATTATTTAATGGGCGCCTTTTTTAGAAGACGTCAAACAAAACATAATTCTGTGACAATACATTTCACCAGTAAATACATGACTACCAATATCAGTATTCAGGCGTTGTTATAGCTTGTCCAACAGCGACAGACCATCATTGCTTAACCAGCAATCGATCGCTATTCCATCTTCGCTTAACCAGCGCAAGAAAACCATATCGTCATTGCTTACCCAGCAATGGTACACCCTTCCGTCATCGCTTAACCAGCTCGGAAAACCACACCGTCATTGCTTACCCAGCAATGGAACACTATTCCGTCATCGCTTAACCAGCTCGGAAAACCACAGCGTCATTGCTTACCCAGCAATGGAACACTATTCCGTCATCGCTTAACTAGCTCGGAAAACCACAGCGTCATTGCTTACCCAGCAATGGAACACTATTCCGTCATCGCTTAACCAGCTCGGAAAACCACACGACAGACGCACCTACTTAGCATGTTACCTTCGGCAGAGGTATCACAGTAGCCTACCGAAACACCATAACAGAGGCATCCAGTAGCATGTCATCTTCCATCACGGTTAATAATTGTAAAGAATTTAACGAAAATGTCCAATGTCCAGACCAACGCTTGTCGGCTCTTCAAAGTTTTAGTCACCCCTGTGGATTTTCAACGATCCACTCGATTAGCCTAACTAAATTGTGGTCTCAACCTCCAGATGGTTCATTATTGTACGCATGAACCGCTCTACTTAAAAATTAGAACATGGATTCATGTGTTATGTAAATAATACTAAAAGCTATCAAAATGGTCTAAATTTGTTAAATAATTTAAACAGATAGTTCTTCTTTTCGTTTTCCTAACTGTATTTTGGCTTAGTGTTTTTTAGTTTAATTTTTTGACAAGTTGGTTTTTGCTCTTATTGGAGGTTAGTAAGTTTTAGTCAGTTGATCTTACACTGTCACAGGTGATGCTGTCCTTTATAATGTTTCTCGTTTGGCCATCACAGGTATTTTATAAAAAAAATTGTTGTTTATTTAAACTTGTTGTTTATTTAAACTTGTTGTTTATTATTGCTTGATTATACTCTGGAAAACGATTGTTGATGATTTGTGTCAAATATTTTTATTGTAGCACTTGATGAAGGTAAAATAATATACCGAAACGTTTGCAAGAGGAGATGTAAAAACAATTTTTTTTTATCTTCCTTTATATCCATCATCCGATGAACTTTCTTCAATTAAATTTATCCTTGGATACGATCAAAATATTTTAAAGCAATTTGTTCCAGCGTCCATCACGCTGCACTTAGGCGTCCCAAACATTAAGACAAACATTTGAAAAGCAAGTCCCGTCTTGTCAGACTTCTCTGCTTCCAATGGCTGACAGATTTCTGTTGCTCAATTGTTTTTCCGGTAAAACAGTCGGCTTCGCAACCGTGGCAGGCACCATTCCGGGCACCAGCAGTCCTGTGCAACTCCTCTGCGGATGATCTAGCTTGCCACAATTTAAACATTTAACAAATTCACAATTTGACAAAACTGGCATGGTCACCCCGAAAACGGCCACGAGGAACCTGATCGGCCACAGCCCCATCAAAACCAAAACGCCAAGTTTTTTTAGCTACGACCATGCTCACCGGAAATTTAATAAAGTCATATAGTATGTTCTGGGAATAGACTCAGGGACTATTTCAAACCACTACCATATTTGTACCTAAATTTCAATATTCATGAAAGTTCCATCCGTAACGACTCAGGGTTTTGGAACATGGACGTGCAGGAACTTGAATAACTTCATACAAATTATACCATGAACAATTGATAAAAGTTCACTCAGATTTGAACTGTCTGCACAGCGCTATATTATTCACGCTAACACGGTACATCCAATACATTCTCTCACTATCAGTGCTACACATCGCCTCATTCGTAGATCTTGGGCAGGACGCTCGCCCATTCTGGCTTATTATTTCGAGACAGACTGGTACAGACTTCGTCCATAATTACAGCTCTCCCGCCACTGTCAACAATATTTTTCCCAAATAGCATCATCGTACGGTAACTGATCGAATGCATCGATCTCTCACTTCAATCACATTACCCTTAATGTCAACGCAGATACCTGAAACCTGAATACTCAAAAGTTCACATGCACAATTTGTACATTAACAAAATCATCAAAACAAATCCCGTAGCAGCCTCGGACACTAGCCGATGTCCTTCTAGCAAAAACTAGAGATTGCAGGCAGAAACGAACCACTGGCCATACATTGCCGTATTTGGACCAATGATCACTCATGCATCGTTAGTATGGCGGCCAAAATGTAACAAAACACAGCACAAGCGTCTTTGCGGAAGCGCAACAATAGTTTTTCTTTGTATCACATACCACAGGCGCTATGAATACCTGTCCAAGTGCAGTAATGGAATTGATACTGGGGCCAACGTCTTTGCACTCTGCAAGACAAAACACTTCAAGTTTGGAGATCTCGTAGGCCACTCATAATTTCTAAAACAAAAAGCTACACAAGAGAGTTTTTGGTAATCGCCTTCGGTGGACAGTAGTAAGGCCACTCTTCCAAATAGACTCTCTGTCCTGGTTTACGGATATTTCTAAACTAGAGTCAGCAGAAACTGGATCGATTTTATTAGGTCCGTGCTGCCAAATAAAGGAATCCATACACAACGGTTTCATTATATCTCAAGCAATAAATCTGCTTTCACTTGTGAATCAAAGCTAAGATGGGTACCGTAGTATAAGTGAGTCTTAGGCACTTCCTGTGGATACTTGAAAAGCCATAATTCATAGCCTGGAGATATTCATTTCACCCTCGACGATAAACGTTAAACTGCTATTAGCTCTTAACAAAAGGGACTTTGAATTATGACAAGTATCTTTACTAGTCATTGTTCTATAAAATACCAAATTTCAGTTCATCAAAACTTTGGAGTGGCTTCCAGACATTCAGTCAAAACACGCTACAGCAGATCTTACTGGTCGCGGTGACAAAAGTCACCAGCGTTTAAAGCCCTCAACCTAATAATGATAATAACAATATCATCTATCTACAATTTGTAGCTCAGTAAACTTTATCTGCAGTTAATAAAATATTAATCTTTAGCATAGTTTTCCAACATATTTCCACCATTAACAATCTTCCCTGAAGATCTCCAGTGAAATTTTCATGTTATAGTTTCTATTTCGGTACATCATGGTTCTGCACCCGCATCGGTCATATCTGGATAAAAAGTAAGTAACGATATATCAGGTGCCTCAAGGTTGCAGTGTACCTACTCAACGTGTCTGTTAGTTTGCGAAACTTGTACAATGAAAACATTTTTCAATCTTTCTTGACATACCGAAACGCTTTAAGGAATTTGTATTAGTTCGTTTGTTATTTCACAAATAACTAACTAAATCGCAAACTGGTTGATACTCCCGATCTGTGACTACTTGACCTACATTCAGTTTAATAATATTGTCAAGTCGCAGACGATGTAAAGGAGTAGAATCAAGCTACAAAAATGAAATACTTATTACGTCACACAAGCTCAATGACAAAACATCAATCAAAATATAACAACTGCCATGAACACCTACTGTAATGAATAATATCTTAAATAACATATATGGAGATCGGCAATCCGGATCATCGGCCATCACAATATCATAAACAACAAACTCGACTTCGTCTCTCATTTCTCAGCAAGCAACTGACCGAATTGCTTTTATTACAACAGCAACCCAATTGACACCAACATAGCTCACAACGATATCTTGAGCTTTGTAATAAAATCTCTTACCAGTATTGGAAGACATAAATTCAGTACTCATTACTCACGGTTCTACTTAACCAGCCCTTGTAATTACGTCACCACTCTCCGGGTGGGACACAGACGGAATCCTTGTTACTAGTCAATACCCTAGGATGAAAACCTGCAAAAATTGCTAGACGGCCTTTCCATCTTAATCTGCTTGGCCCTACACTTCACTTTATAATTCACCAACAGAACACAAACCCACATGCAATATTGTGGATCGCAGGCGAATCCCACTTCTGATGTCGCGGGGTAGTATCACTGGCAAACTCTATGTCGACCAACACTATTTCAAATCACAGCGATAATATAAACGTGATGATCTCAGCGAGGCGGACCTGCACTCACACCTGAGCGCCGCTACACACTGATTCCATCCAAGCATTGTAACCAAGAATGCTTGACGTTTCGATTACGACAATACAATTAAAAGATTATAACTGATTCATGTAATACTTGATTCATTAAATGATCGTTACGACATGCTTTGATATTACAATCTCCGACATATATATATATATATATATATATATATATATATATATATATATATATATATATATATATATATATATATGTCGGAGATTGTAATATCAAAGCATGTCGTAACGATCATTTAATGAATCAAGTATTACATGAATCACTTATTATCTTTTAATTGTATTGTCGTAATCGAAACGTCAAGCATTCTTGGCTACAATGCTTGGATGGAATCAGTGTGTAGCGGTGCTCAGGGTGAGTGCATGTCCGCCTTGCTGAGATCATCACGTTTATATTATCGCTGTGGTTCTGAAATAATGTTGGTCGACATAGAGTTTGCCAGTGATACTACTCCGCGACATCAGAAGTGGGATTCGCCTGCGATCCACAATATTGTATGTGGGTTTGTGTTCTGTTGGTGAATTATAAAGTGAAGTGAAGGGCCAAGCAGATTAAGATGGAAAGGCCGTCTAGCAATTTTTGCAGGTTTTCATCATAGGGCATTGACCAGTAACAAGGATTCCGTATGTGTCCCACCCAGAGAGTGGTGACGCAATTATAAGAGCTAGTTAAGTAGAACCGTGAGTAATGAGTACTGAATTTATGTTAGGCGGACTTCCAATACTGGTAAGAGATTTTATTACAAAGCTCAAGATTTCGTTGTGAGCTATGTTGGTGGCAATTGGGTTGCTGTTGTAATAAAAGCAATTCGGTCAGTTGCTTGCTGAGAAACGAAAGACGAAGTCGAGTTTGTTGTTTATGATATTGTGATGGCCGATGATCCGGATTACCTATCCCCATATATGTTATTTAAGATATTATTTATTACAGTAGGTGTTCATGGCAGTTGTTAAATTTTGATTGATGTTTTGTCATTGAACTTGTATGACGTAATAAGTATTTCATTTTTGGTAGCTTAATTCTACACCTTTACATCGTCTGGGACGTGACAATATTATTAAACTGAATGTAGGTCAAGTAGTCACAGATCGGGAGTATCAACCAGTTTGCGATTTAGTTAGTTATTTGTGAAATAACAAACGAACTAATACAAATTCCTTAAAGCCTTTCGATATGTCAAGAAAGTTGTAAAATGTTTTCATTGTATAAGTTTCGCAAACTAACAGACACGTTGAGTAGGTACACTGCAACCTTGAGGCACCTGATATATCGTTACTTACTTTTTATCCAGATATGACCGATGCGTGTGCAGAACCATGGTGTACCGAAATAAAAATTATAACATGAAAATTTCACTGGAGATCTTCAGGAAAGATAGTTAAAGGTCGAAATATGTTAGAAAACTATGCTAAAGATTAATATTTTATTAACTGCAGATAAAGTTTACTGAGCTACAAATTGTAGATAGATGATATTGTTATTATCATTATTAGGTTAAGGGCTTTAAGCGCTGGTGACTTTTGTCACCGCGACCAGTAAGATCTGCTGTAGCGTGTTTTGACTGAATGCCTGGAAGCTACTCCAAAGTTTTGATGAACTGAAATTTGGTATTTTATTGAACAATAACTAGTAAAGATACTTGTCATAATTCAAAGTCCCTTTTGTTGAGAGCTAATAGCAGTTTAACGTTTATCGTCGAGGATGAAATGAATTTCTCCAGGCTATGAATTATGGCTTTTCAAGTATCCACAGGAAGTGCCTAAGACTTACTTATACTACGGTACCCATTTTAGCTTTGATTCACAAGTGAAAGCAGCCTGGTTATCTGACGTTAAGTAAATTGCTTTTTCTTTTAGAGCTTGTTTAAGTTTATTAGGCACACAGATTTATTGCTTGAGATATAATGAAACCGTTGTGTATGGATTCCTTTATTTGGCAGCACGGACCAAATAAAATCGATCCAGTTTCTGCTGACTCTAGTTTAGAAATATCCGTAAACCAGGGCAGATAGTCTATTTAGAAGAGTGGCCTTACTACTGTCCACCGAAGGCGATTACCAAAAACTTTCTTGTGTAGCTTTTTGTTTTAGAAATTATGAGTGGCCTACGAGATCTCCAAACTTGAAGTGTTTTGTATTGCAGAGTGCAAAGACGTTGGCCCCAGAATCAATTCCATTTCTGCACTTGGACAGGTATTCATAGCGTCTGTGGTATGTGATACAAAGAAAAACTATCGTTGCGCTTCCACAAAGACGCTTGTGCTGTGTTTTGTTACATTTTGGCCGCCGTACTAACGATGCATGAATGATCATTGGTCCAAATACGGTGATGTATGGCTAGTGGTTCGTTTCTGCCTGCAATCTCTAGTTTTTGCTAGAAGGACAGCGGCTTGTGTGCGAGGCTGCTACGGGATTTGTTTTGATGGTTTTGTTAATGTATAAATTGCATGTGGACTTTTGAATATTCAGGTTTCAGGTATCTGCGTTGACATTGAGGGTAATGTGATTGAAGTGAGAGATCGATGCATTCGATCAGTTACCGTACGATGATGCTATTTGGGAAAAATATTGTTGACAGTGGCGGGAAAGCTGTAATTATGGACGAAGTCTGTACCAGTCTGTCTCGAAATAATAAGCCAGAATGGGCGAGCATCCTGCCCAAGATCTACGAATGAGGCGATGTGTAGCACTGATAGTGAGAGAATATATTGGATGTACCGTGTTAGCGTGAATAATATAGCGCTGTGCAGATAATTCAAATCTGAGTGAACTTTTATCAATTGTTCATGGTATAATTTGTATGAAGTTATTCAAGTTCCTGCACGTCCATGTTCCAAAACCCTGAGTCGTTACGGATGGAACTTTCATGACTATTGAAATTTAGGTACAAATATGGTAGTGGTTTGAAATAGTCCCTGAGTCTATTCCCAGAACATACTATATGACTTTATTAAATTTCCGGTGAGCATGGTTGTAGCTATAAAACGTGCTGTTTTCGGGGTGACCATGCCAGTTTTGTCAAATTGTGAATTTGTTGAATGTTTAAATTGTGGCAAGCTAGATCATCCGCAGAGGAGTTGCACAGGACAGCTGGTGCCCGGACTGGAACCTGCCACGGTTGCGAAGCCGACTGTTTTACCTGAAAAACAATTGAGCAACAGAAATCTGTCAGCCATTGGAAGCAGAGAAGTCTGACAAGACGGGACTTGCTTTTCAAATGTTTGTCTTAATGTTTGGGACGCCTAAGTGCAGCGTGATGGACGCTGCAACAAATTGCTTTAAAATATTTTGATAGTTATCCAAGGATAAATTTAATTGAAGAAAGTTCATCGGATGATGGATACAAAGGAAGATAAAAAAAATTGTTTCTACATCTCCTCTTGCAAACGTTTCAGTATATTATTTTACCTTCATCAAGTGCTACAATAAAAATATATGACACAAATCAACAACAATCATTTTCCAGAGTATAATCAAGCAATTATAAACAACAAGTTTAAATAAACAACAATTTTTTTATAAAATACCTGTGAGGATTTGTAGGCCAAACGAGAAACATTATAAAAGACAGCATCACCTGAAACAGTGTAAGATCAACTGACTAAAACTTACTAACCTCCAATAAGAGCAAAAACCAACTTGTCAATTAAACTAAAAAACACTAAGCCAAAATACAGTTAGGAAAACGAAAAGTAGAACTATCTGTTTGAATTATTTAACAAATTTAGAACATTTTGATAGCTTTAAGCTTAAGCATGCCGGATTATTTCGATTTGGTGTTACGTATTATTTACATAACACATGAATCCATGTTCTAATTTTTAAGTAGAGCGGTTCATGCGTACAATAATGAACCTTCTGGAGGTTGAGACCACAATTTAGTTAGGCTAATCGAGTGGATCGTTGAAAATCCACAGGGGTGACTAAAACTTTGAAGAGCCGACAAACTTTTATAACAAAAGTGGCTAAGGAGCAATTGAGGCGTTGGTCTGGACATTGGACATTTTCGTTAAATTCTTTAGAATTATTAACCGTGATGGAAGATGACATGCTACTGGATGCCTCTGTCATGGTGTTTCGGTATGCTACTGTGATACCTCTGCCGAAGGTAACATGCTAACTAGGTGCCTCTGTCATGTGGTTTTCCGAGCTGGTTAAGCGATGACGGAATAGTGTTCCATTGCTGGGTAAGCAATGACGCTGTGGTTTTCCGAGCTGGTTAAGCGATGACGGAATAGTGTTCCATTGCTGGGTAAGCAATGACGGTGTGGTTTTCCGAGCTGGTTAAGCGATGACGGAAGGGTGTTCCATTGCTGGGTAAGCAAAGACGGTATGGTTTTCTTGCGCTGGTTAAGCGAAGATGGAATAGCGATCGATTGCTGGTTAAGCAATGATGGTCTGTCGCTGTTGGACAAGCTTTAACAATGCTTGAATACTGATATTGGTAGTCATGTATTTACTGGTGAAATGTATTGTCACAGAAATATGTTTTGTTTGACGTCTTGTAAAAAAGGCGCCCATTAAATAATTTAGTGTACTATAGCTAAATTTTGAGCTTAATATAAATGTGAACAAAGTTGTAACTATTTGAGCACTTATTGGTCAGAGATAGCCGAGCGAAAAATGCTGTGGATAAATTCTTTGTTTTCAGATAGTTCACACGAGGACGTGTGAAACGTCAGAATGGCCGTGTCGGAGATTGTAATATCAAAGCATGTCGTAACGATCATTTAATGAATCAAGTATTACATGAATCACTTATTATCTTTTAATTGTATTGTCGTAATCGAAACGTCAAGCATTCTTGGCTACAATGCTTGGATGGAATCAGTGTGTAGCGGTGCTCAGGGTGAGTGCATGTCCGCCTTGCTGAGATCATCACGTTTATATTATCGCTGTGGTTCTGAAATAATGTTGGTCGACATAGAGTTTGCCAGTGATACTACTCCGCGACATATATATATGATTGTTTTTATACAGTTGGATAGAAAATTTCATATACTTTTCAAAATTTAAAAAATATAAAGGTGTTCCATTTGAAAATGCAATTTCTCCAAAACGGGAAATAATAATATTGATCTACTTCCGAAATTTTATAGAAGGGTTAACATACTATAATTTATGTTATATAGACGAAATCGCTAACAGTAATAATAAGCGAGATATTTTCTGGTTTATTTATAAACGGACACCTGTATATATATATATATATATATATATATATATATATATATATATATATATATATATATATATATATATATATATCACTATTATAGTGGCGTCCCCTGTGGTATTTTCTACATTTAAAGTGACGTCCTTGTGGCATGTGGCGTCCGATATACGGACGTCACTTTAAAATGACTTGTTTTTTTTTCTGGCATCAGGGGGGGGGGCTAGTATCGAATAGCAAAATTCGTTGCGGACGTAAGAATGATAGCCGAAAGAAAAATGTATATTTTTGTTGTTAAAAAAAATACACTTACGTGGCTAGAGTCGTCCGGCGTATATACACTGTATTTACTGAAGGTTAATTCCCCGACATTCTGAGCTCCGTATACTTGGCAACAGTGGGCACTACAGTGGCGCGCAACTCTTTAAAAACGTATTTAAAGCTATATTGTGCACTCCTGGTAATATATTAAATTAATATTTATGTAATATGAACAATGAGTTAACAGTTTGTATATTTGAAATAAATTGTGAAAAATTGTCAGCCACCGGGATTCGAACCCGAGACCCCTATCTTGCCGGGACAGTGCTCTTACCAACTAAGCTATTGGCTGCTCTCCTCTCGATGGCTGAACAATCTTTCACTTTTAAAGTCGTATAACTGCTGAGGATATGGGGTCTCGGGCGAGGGGCAAATCACTTCGGAATTAATTGTACAAATTCGTGGAATTAAAAAGGATTAATTGTAATTATTTGAATTAATGGAATTAATACGAATTAAGAGGAATTAAATGGAATTCGACTAAATTAAGCGGAATTAAACAGAATTAATTGGAATTAATATAACTATGTATATTGTTAGTTTGTACCTAGCGCCAAACATAACTACTCTGAAGCGATAGTGCAAGTCTTTTAGCAAGAGCGTGCTGGTTTGCTGTTGAGTTTGCGTAGTTACGAGTTGCGGAAACTTTTCAATCTGAAAATATCCATAAATTCACAAAATCCGAAATAATGGATCAAATAATTTACGCTGAAGGAGAAGCATTAAAAACTGCATATTTTTGGACAACAATAATGAAGAAATTCAAGAAGATGTATGCCAACCCCTCAATGAATTTGTTATTGAAGAAAATGAACATGATATATTGACAACAATCAGTGGCCCACCAATACAAAAATATAGCAACAGATAAAATTAGTGACAATTGCTAGACGGCCTTTCCATCTTAATCTGCTTGGCCCTTCACTTCACTTTATAATTCACCAACAGAACACAAACCCACATACAATATTGTGGATCGCAGGCGAATCCCACTTCTGATGTCGCGGAGTAGTATCACTGGCAAACTCTATGTCGACCAACATTATTTCAGAACCACAGCGATAATATAAACGTGATGATCTCAGCAAGGCGGACATGCACTCACCCTGAGCACCGCTACACACTGATTCCATCCAAGCATTGTAGCCAAGAATGCTTGACGTTTCGATTACGACAATACAATTAAAAGATAATAAGTGATTCATGTAATACTTGATTCATTAAATGATCGTTACGACATGCTTTGATATTACAATCTCCGACATATATATATATATATATATATATATATATATATATATATATATATATATATATATATATATATATATATATAGTGTTTCTCGGACTCGGGACACTTCGATATTATTTTCTTTATTATTGAAAATAGCAGAAAATCATTCAAATAGAAAGAAAAATTTAATCAGTGGTTCTCAAACTATAGCATTAAGACATATATTTTTTAATGGGATGCTATATACTTTTTAGGCTCATTTAATAGAGTATTTTTTTAATTCAACCATCTAATCATTTTATATCGTTACATGACAAAAGTATTGAGAAAAATGCAATTGAAAATTAAATAATTTTTTTTATAGTTATTCTTCAATAGGTTATGCAATTAACTTAAATTAAAACAAAACAAATATTTGTTAATAACTATTTAAATAGCAAGAATAGGAATTATGCACTAAATAATTCAAATTGACAGATTGCAGTTTTTGTTTTTCGTACATAGCCAACTACAAAATAAATGTACACGTAAAATTTTTATCATCACATTAATTAATTAAATGCGGCAATGCGGTTGTAATGTACTATAATTAAATTAATGAAATAAATGAGATTAAATAGGTAAAGTGTGAAATTAAATTGGAACGTAATATTTTTTTGCATATATGGACAACATATGTATACCCATATTACAAGAATTTTTTTAAAACAATTGCTACGATAGTTACAGTATTTGTATAATAGTATGATTGATGAATAATCTATTTTCTATAACACTACTATGAAAACCACGTATTGTGCAACTGAAATCTATTACAGAATGAGTATATTCTGTTACACTGTTATAGAATATTATTCTGCAACAGGCAGTCAAAGCCCACTACTTACTTTCAATTCACCCATTTAATATTCATTGGAAAACGCAATTATATATTTATTATTTAGTGGGACCCATTAACTGGTTTGAGAATATATATAAATGTACATATTTGTTATTGTTATTAGCTATAACACTCACGTAAACTTTACATGCAAATGTCCCAGACGACCCCGTACTCTTTGCCTTCTTCTATCTAAAAAGTGTCCTTACCGTCCTTTTCTATCGTCTTGAACGTCCTCGTCGTCTTCGTCCTTGACGTATTTACAGTCTTCTTCGTCCTCCACGTTCATCATTTCCTCCTCATCGACTTCCTCGTCAGCTTTGCCTTCCTTGCTTTTCTAGTCCTCCTCGTCCTTTACGTCCATCCTATTTTCCTCGACATTCTCGTTCTCCACGACCTTTCTGTTTCTCGTGTTTACTCACTAAATTGACATGGTTGTATATTGTATAGGATGCACGGTAATAATATGTTACCTCGTTTCGACTGTAGGCTCAATTAATAGAAATGTTCAGCAGATTTTTTTTAAATTATTGGTACAAAACTATGTACAGTAAAAATAAGGAACACCCAAAAGGCACCTTACACTGTAGTGTAAAATTAATTAAAATCAGTTAAGACATAGGCTTACTTTATTGCTATGATTAAAAAAATTTATAAAGTTTTACTACGTGAACATATTGAACATTTTCAATAAACAAAAGTTCAAGAAAAGGCTATCTGCTATATGTATCTAATACTCCAAGCAATAGAGTTTTATTTGGAAAAAAATCCAGGAGTTTTGAAAATTGGCAGTTTGGTACAGTATCATATCCTGAATAAAATACCAAATTTGCGACCTCGGGGCGCTAATGCTCGCTCTGCCATGCCATATTGGAAAAATGGCGGCCAAAATCAGTTTTTTGAATGTATTTCCTTTCCAGTAGTTATTATAAAAATTGTAGTTTGTAATTTTTTATACAAAAAAGATTTTTTTTTCTTCATTATTGAAAATAGAAGAAAATGAACTCTCAAAATATGCACTATTATGTATCTTAAATTTAGTCTATTAGCTTTTACTATACTTATAACATTTTGCAGTCGACGTAGCATTGAATTATGTAATAATTTGATGAATTTTAAATCATTTTTGTCAACTATTCCTATAAATTTTCATATCTCTATCCACCACTCTGACCTAATTAAAGATAAGATAACGCGGTTTAAATATATATGAATTTCGCATGAAATTTATTTCGTTTCATGTATTACACAATTTTTACTGATGAGCTGTTCGCGAGTTAGTATATAGTAACTTAAACTCACTGAAATTCGTCGTAATATTTTAAACATCTGAATATCGGCTCATTTTCATATTTCATCCAAAATATCAACAAGATTAAAAATAAACAATATTACGTATTTAATACGTGTAGATGTGGTTGATAGGAGATACTGGAAAAGAGATACAATCAATTTGGCCGCCATTTTTACAATATGGCGGAGCGAGCGGCAGCGCCCCGAAGTCGAAAATCTAGTATTTTAATCTGAATATGATACTGTACTAAACTGCCAATTTACAAAACTCCTGGATTTTTTTTCCGAGCAAGTGCGATTTAAATTCTGTTGCTAGGGCTATAATACTTGAAAAAATAATTATACAGCAGCATCACGAGAACAATACGAGTTTATAATTATATAAATCAATGTCTACGCTCTACGCAGACATTTAGCTATTCTGACATGAACAAAAAATAAAGGAAAATTAATTAGTTCTGCTTTTATTTTATCAGGGGCTTGTTCCACCAAATTACATTTTGCACATTTCACTTTTCATGTACAAATTTTGTGCCCTCAGTCCTCGCAAATCTAAAATTCTGCAAATGTCAAAATTAATTATATAAAAATATTCTTTGTATGTAATCAAAAATGTTTACAACAAAATTTACAATAGGACTGTTGCAAACATGTTTATATGCCTTCTAAGTAATAATAATATTGGGTCGTAGCACGAATAGTGATTAGGAGATGACTAGGGAGAAGAAGACTAGCAGTATTTTAACTCTGTTAATGGTTTATTTTTAGAGAAATATACTTCAAATAAAATTTGCGTAAAATTAATTTTTCTATAACTTAATTGAAGTTTTTTTTCTCTAAAATAACCCATTAACGATTGACAGTTAAAACAATGCTAGTAATCTCCTCCATAGTCATCTCCTAATCACCATTCATACTACCACTCATTGTTCTTTAAATAGCCCCAAATTTGAAAATATCACGAAATATCCATTAGATATTTTACAAATAATTATTGAAACAGAATGTGACGTCAAAGTTCATACATCTTAACATGTAACAAACTATCACCTACTTTTATTTATGTGGGTAAATAACGTAGGTGATGGATAAACTGTTTTCTTATTGGCTATGAATGACGAGTGCTATATGTACTTTGGCGTCACAGGAGTGCGGGGTTGTTTTTCATTATATTTTTGCGCTATTCTTTTTATTTAATTATTTACGAAAATAACAGCAAATTATTATTTTTGTTATTACTATGAAACAGATTTCATAAGCTTTCATATAAAATACTTTTCTAAAAATGCGAAACCGGCTAATTGTATTAAACAGTAAACAAATTTGTAACGATTGCGGAAGAAAAAAATTAAATATTAAATGAACAATTTTTATTTTGTATATGTCAATGCACTTTATATTAGCAAAATTATCTATGTATGGTAGTACATAATTTGTAAATGAAAAATGAAAATGCAAAGTTTTGGTGGAACAGACCTCAGATTAATAGATACTTTATTTTATATTATGATTTATGTTTGTGAATATTCGTGTTTTATTAATTACTGGGAAATTATTTTCATTTACTTCTGATTAGTAATATATTTATTATTAAATTCTTGATAAGTAACTTGTAATTTAAATTATTAAAAATGACATATGTATAACATGAAAGTATATGACACTCGCATTTCGCATCGAGCATACTACTGTTATTCAGCCCTGTTTTGTAAGAAAGTTGTTATTTCTTAGCATCATTGCTATAGCAAATAACAAATAATAATTTCAAACACTGAATAAAACATTCAAATGACAGGCTTTACATTTGTTTCTATTGGTTACAATTTGCAGCAACGTTGCTGACTTAACAACTTCCTTACAAAATAGGGGTGAAAATCTCTCTACTCATAATATTACCCATATATAATAATACCTTCTTCGCCAATGCCAAGGAGAACACCACCTTTATGGTAATAAGATGACTATAATAATATGAAACATTAATACCATAATAATAATAATAAAAAATTCTGATGTGGACAGCAGATTATCTTCCGTCAGTTCCACATATTTTGTACAATTCAAGCACATTACCTTCTGTCAGTTCTATGTATTTTTTACAAATTCCAAACAGAAAGTTTCATATATCTAAGAGCTTCTATATTTCCAGTAAAATATAATAATATAACATACACATGTCAATTGTACACGGCACTGGCATATGTCAATCAGCATTTTCTTAATATAGTAGCGGTTTCCATGGTTACCTACAGCATAGCTAGTTCCTTTATGAAATTTAATTTCTTTATAATTTTAACCTCTCGCTAAGAGAGGGAATTGAATTCATGCTAAAAATCGCATATCAAGATTTTAGTGAATAAGCACGTTTTAAGGTCTCTAGAATCCGATTATAACAATTTTACTATGATGTCCGTATGTGTATGTGTATCTGGATGTGTGTGTGGGTGTGTGTGCGAATGTTGGATCCACGATTTCTCAAATACTATAAGACTTATGACATTTTTAACTACGGACTCCTCAATCTAACAATAATGGGAAGAGTTGATTAAGTTTTGGTAACAATTGGACAACCGGAAGTAGTAGTTACAAGAAATCATCTAAATATTATTTATCGAAAATTTATGTAAATACTTATATTAAAGAACATTAAATTATTTATTCGATAAATATAAATTCATTATTATATCTTCTATAGATTTAGAGATAAAGAAATGCATATAAAATAATTTGATGTAAAAATTCTCAGATCAAACTACTTTAAGGCAAGAAATTCAAATGTTTGTAATTAACACATAAATGTCATTGTCAAAAATATGTGTGTGCCACTGTCAAAAATATTTGTACATCATTATGAAGATTATGAAAATAAAAAAAAGTCAATAACGCAAAAGAATATACGTAAAACAGAACATAAAAGGAATTTGCGAAAAAATTACAAATATAAAGAAAAAGAAAAGGAAAGTAGAAAACGAAAATTTCAGGATTGTACATAATTTATATTAAAATATCCCATAGATTTTGAAAATATATGTGAGAATTATTTTGTAGTGAGACATGAATATATGTAATTAAAAATATTTTTCGTTTTATGCGTACAACCAGGTAAAATATCTGGCGAGAGGTTATGTGTTGGCCACATTAGATATTTTAACTCTATATCTATTGCATATGAAGTATAAAATGTAATCAAATCATATAGAGAATAAAATATTCTTTAATGTTTATAATAATAGTACATATGGAAAAATGATATTTAACCGTTGAGCAGTTATAACCAAAATCTAATCATCTCTTCACATGGATGTAAAGAAAAGGAATACGAAAGAATTATAATATCTTGAATTTTAGTATTTGAGTTATCGGATCCGAAAAAATCGTCACACACACACACACACACACACACACATACATACATACATACATACATATATATATATATATATATATATATATATATATATATATATATATATATATATATACATATAAATACATACATACATACATACATACATACATACATACATACATACATACATACATACATACATACATACATACATACATCATCGTAAAAATAGTAAAATTTTATTCCAGGGACTTCCAGACAATACCTTCCTTACCTAAAGGTTAGGTGACGGAAGGTAAAAATATGTTATATAAATGTATATTCTCGTAAAAGAAATGACCTCTCTAATTCTTTTCGCTGTTGTCTGCTGTATGCCCCTGTATTTTTCTCTTTTTATTATTTTACCTTTTTAACCTTTTATTTCTCTGTTGTACTCTTTTTATTCATTAGTCACCCGTAGACGATGACATGTCATTTCAATATCTTGCTTTACATCTAATTTTATTTGCCTGTTACTTTCTTCCGTGATATTATTCTCAATTTATTAATTCGATTACTCATCTGTACCATGACTTCTTTCTTTGTATATATTATATTGAGTGACTAGATGGTGTTACTGTTAACGAGGCACATTTTTTTAATTTATGCGATAAACATAACACAAGAGTGTGTTACAAAATACATTTTTTCTTCCTGGTCTTATCCATATTTGCAATCCTTTATATGTTTATTTGGTTCCTTAATGTACTTTATGTCATTATTTTCTTCAATCATAATTATTACCATACATCAAATAAACGGTAATGTTTGTAAAAGATGTATAAAAAATACAATAATAACTATAATAATAACAACAAAGAATTGAAAATTTATTATTGCCGGTACTGAAATATTATTTCCTTTTCATGTTGTCCCTATCATATTCATTTATCTTCCCGATATTTCATATAGATAATGCTATATTAATACATGGTTCAATATTCATAATTAATGGTTTTCTGTAAGATATGTTGAGTAATTATATTGGTATGATGAACTACTAAGACTAAAATAATGTAGTTTAGAGATAATGTAAAACTTCTAATTTAATATTCGCATACATAATACTATAGTCTGTGTAAACTGTCTTATTGAAGATGATAATACTTCGTATAGATAAATATTTCTTTAAATTCAGCTTGATAATAACTTGAGTACGATGCACACATGTATTTAAATTTTGTTTTATAATAAAAGCAACGTGTATCAATACTTAATCAAAATGTAACCTTATATATAATCAGGCAAGGCAAAATACTAATCGCTACACTGGCGATCCTCCGGAAGCCAATCGAAGCTCAGCGATATATAACATCCCTAACTTCTCAGGGACGGTAAGAAGAACTGTGGCTTTAACTGGAATGAAGGAGGGGCTCGAATTTAATGTTAAACAAAAAATTTATTCTTTTGGACTCTGTAATTAGTAAATATTTTATTACTATTTGAAATAATCAAATTAGTGGTTGCGCGAGTCTGAGACACCAAATATAAAGCGCATTCAAAATCTAAAAGATTAGCTAATTATTTTATTAATCAACATAACTATTTATTAAATATCTTTTAAATATATTAGTGATCATTAATTATAAAAAATATCATATTTAATTTTTAATGTTCAAAATAATATGTTAAAGATCTTTCATAATTTAAAAAATCATTCATGTTTTGTAGATGTGAAACCTATATTTTAATGGTAAGGTATAATGATCAGATATAATTTTTCCCCAACATAAAATAGCTCCTATTAGCAATGGGTAATATATACATATATACATGTACCGTGTGTCTTAAATGTGTATATAGGAGATTAACATGGGAAATCAGTTTTTTTCAAATACCTGCTCGCATAATTATCTTAAGCAAAAACGCGTCGAATTAAAGTTTTAGGGCATAAAATTCTGCATCTAAATCAATAAACAGAATTACCTTTACATGTTTTGCAACGATAGTAATTAAATAGGAAAATGTCGAAAATTATGTTGAAAATATCGACAGCTATGAAATTGAACAAAAAGTAAATAAATGCTTGACGTTTTATTTGTCGCAACGTAAGTTAACTTATTTGACGTTTCTGACAATTTGATTTGAAAAATATCGATATCGTGAATTATGATAATAAGAGAAATATTATATTAGACTAATAAATAAAGTTAAAAAATGCAGTTTTGTTTAAATAATATGAATTATTAAAAACTCAACTGCGGAACAAAATTATGTATGATGCTGTGATGTACTCCCAACTCATTTCCAATACATCTAGTAATACAGAAGGGGACTACACTTATTCCTAACACTCTTTCTTCCAGTACCGCACGTGTTTCTGCTTGTCCTATTCTCCTTACGCGGCTAACGTGTATTTTTTGAAGACACATTAGCAGTCTTTAGCATTTGTGAAATCACGCTCTTCATTAATATAAATATACATTTTCTAATAATTTCAGACAATAAAACTAGAGACAAATTCAAATTGTCAGAAACCTCTAATAAGTTAAGTTTTTTTAATTACTGTCGTTACAAAGCATGTAAAGGTAATACTGTTTATTGCTTTCGATGCATAATTTTATGCCCTAAAACTTTTATTTGACGCGTTTTTGCTTAAAACAATTAGGCGAGTAGGAAATTGCAAAAAACTTATTTCCCATGTTAATCTCCTATGTACACATTTAACATAGACACACGGTATATGCATATATATATATATATATATATATATATATATATATATATATATATATATGTATGTATGTATATATATATATATATATATATATATATATATATATATATATGTATGTATATATATATGTATGTATGTATATATATATATATATATATATATATATATATATATATATATATATATATATATATATATATATATATATATATATATAGGGTGTAAACGAAACTAGGAAACGCGATTTTTCTCGGAAGTTATTAGAGATACAAAAAATACTATAAAATAAAGTTGTAGGAGACCAAGGGGGGCATCCCATTATAAAATAAAATATTTTTTTTAACCAGTGATTATCAAGTTACAACACAAAGTTATATTTGCTTAAATGGGATGGCATATATTTTTTAGGCCCATTCGATACAATATTTTTTCTGAATTCGACCATGTAATCATTTTATTTTGTAAGGATATAAAGTGATTACATGGTTGAATTCAGAAAAAAATACTGTGTCGAATGGGCCTAAAAAATATATGCCATCCCATTTAGGGCCAGTTGTACAATACACAGTTAGTATCTACGGTTACGTAACATACAGTTAACTTAACCACTTGTTAAAAAACACAATTAGTTGTACCATTTCTATTTTTCTAAAGGTTACCTAGCCGTCTGTCAATTAACACTGGATCAGTTTTTCCAAATTTACTATATAAAACAAAATATAAATTTTATTTTATTGCAATTTTGGCATATACGTCAGTTTTCATAAAAATTAAAATTACAAAATGTCAAAAACTAAGCATAATAGAACACCTAATTTTATGCAAGATGATTGTTTAAAATTAGTGGATTTTGTCGCCCAGTATAAAGATATAATAGAGAATAAAAAAAACTGATGTGATCATAACACAAGATAAGATAAATACATTATTATATAAAGTGCATGAAGTTTCTTGGTTATTGAATAAAAGAAGTAAGCAGGAATGCAGTCAATGTATAAAAAATTTTATTTAATGAAAAACCGATGTTTCGCTTCCTGCTGTATATTTTAAAATAATTTTTTAACAAGTGTAACAAATGATTAAAAAAATACTAGTTTTTCTATACCAGCGAAGTCCCCAGCGTATATTAACAGGTCGCCACATGCCAAAAATCTCAATGTCATTAGCAATTTTAATTGCGTACCTATTTGTTTTATGAGACAAATTTTGATAAATTTGACCTAATAACAGCTGCACTGTTAGTTTCGTTAAACGAAAACGTGTACAAAAATCAGTGTTGTCAAGTTCGTTAAAATGGTCAGGCCTCTGTCTAATTCTCTTGGCTTTCCTACTTCTTAAAAATATATTTTCTAATAATTCATCTTCAGAATCAGATTCAACTACCAAACGTCGCGGAAAAGCCATTACAAATAGTTAAACAAACGTCAAATGTCATGCGTTAATACTTTGTTAAATCATTAACCCCTTGTTTCATCAAAAGTTAAGAATATTCTGGTTAAGAGCCATGGTTACGCTTAACCTGTTTTCGTACAACACATTTTTTGACTAACCAGCTGTTAAATCCTAACCCTTACCTTAACCCCTGATTGTACAACTGGCCCTTAAGCAAATATAACTTTGTGTTGTAACTTGAGAACCACTGGTTTAAAAAAATATTTCATTCTGTAGTAGGATGACCCCCTTGGTCTCCTACAACTTTATTTTATAGTATTTTTTTGTATCTTTAATAACTTTCGAGAAAAATCGCGTTTCCTACTTTCATTTACACCTGTATATATATATATATATATATATATATATATATATATATATATATATATACATATATATATATATATATATATATATATATATATATATATATATATATATATAATATTTTATTTTATCTCTGAAATGGTTTGTATGTAGACCCATATTGATTAAACCTTACCCGCTAATTTTGGTTTGTACTTTATGCTATTTTTTTGATCGGTTATTTTTTAACTTCGTGTATTTTTCGAGACCAATTCTGTATATGATAATTTTTACTTCATTTTTTAGACTGTCAGAAAGTTTTTGCAAGCAAAATTAATAAATTCGTTAAGAAGAACTTGACGGTATAAAAAACTTGAGCCATTATTTCATCAGTTCCGTCATAAGATAATGAACGCTGGCTAGGGCTGTATCATCATCCCCCTCGTGTCGTACTTCCTGGCGAACCTCAAAATACATAGTGTGAATTGTGAATGGAAATTTGATGCGAGCTATTCGAGCGATATATGAGAGCAGTGAGACTGAAGTGAAAATTGATGTTATGTTGAATGACTGGTTTCGTATAAACGTTGGTGTAAAGCGGGTGTGCTGTTGCGAAATGCATTCAATATTACACTGCACATATACAAGTTGCCCAAACCGCTGAATTGCAGTTCCCCAGGCGTCGAACGCGATACCTGAGTTTCCTGTTTCCAGCTTATAGACTTTTGTGTAGTTTTAGTCAGTCAGAGTTTAGAATCCATACAATAAACATTAAAATAGAATAAATGTAATAATTCATTAAATAAACATTAATAATTTTTATGAGTAACAAATGATAGTTTTTGGCATATGATAAATTCCCAATAAAACCCTTTTTGAAAACAATATTGCGGTCTTCGAAATATAACTGGCGCAGTCTTAAAGGAATTTCGGGCGAATTTTCAAATCGAGTGAAACTCGTGATCGTGTCAACGATCCACCGAAAAGAACCATAACCCCAGGGAGAAAAAGCGACTACGTCCAAGTGCAAAACCACCCAGTTCCATCATCTGCGAGAGAATATCGACGACGGAAGAACAAGGCTCTGCTGAACACAGACCTGACCGGGAATCAACACATCCAATTGACAAATTTCTTTTGTTATTGTGAATACACATGTCACACAACTATCAATACCATTCTGACTCAGATACAAGCTCGGATGCACATTCAAATCCAGAAACCTCTGCTGAACACAGACATGACCGGGAATCAATGCATCCAATGGACAAATTTCTTTTGTTATTGTGCATACACATGTCACACAACTATCAATACCATTCTGACTCAGATACAAGCTCGGATGCACATTCAAATCCAGAAACTTCCCCTGACTCCGAGTTTACACTCTAACTTCTAAACCTTAATAATAATAAAAGAATATTCCGCAGTAAACATCGCCAGTAGCACAATAAGTAAATAGGCAGATATTAAACAAGCAATGTTAAACGCCTACTCAGATAAACGAGATTTATACACGCTAAGTATCGTATTAACCGAACTTCGACAAGGCAACGAAACGGCATTCGAATTTTACAATAAAATTCAAGACATACTAAATCTCCAAATTTCTCACATCAGTAATCATAGTTTAGCAATTGCTAAGCCTTATCTAACAGAATATTGCCAAAATTATGTTTTAAGAATTCTTCTCCGAGGACTAAAAAATCCTCTGGAACTCTTATGGGAACAAAGAATCCCAAAGATATGAACACCGCGTTAAACATGCTGACAAACGACTTCCAGCTACAAACGCACAGTCGTTCACAATATCATAAAAATATCACCCGTACTCAACACAAACAGAAACTAATAATTCACAATACACAAAATAGACAACCACAATATCCACAACTGATGTACAGACAAAATCTACCTACCAACCCAACTTTCAAACCTACCACCAATCAATGTAATCAATTTCCGAATCATCAAATAAGGAAACCTTACACACCTAATCAATATCCCTCAAACCAAGGAAATAAAACATTTAATAACCAATCCCAAAATATTTTCAAACCTAATCCCAATTATAAAGCCCCCAAATCGACGCCTATGAGTGTCAGTACTAGACAGTCAACGACACCCAGGCCAGGAACGATCCAGTTCCGTCCGCAACAATTTTATACCACACAAAACAGACCTAATTTCATAGCGGACGAACTATTTAACAATTGACAATATTGAAGAACAAAATCCCGACTAATACCACACAAAACAGACCTAATTTCATAGCGGACGAACTATTTAACACTTGACAATATTGAAGAACAAAATCCCGACTATAATGTAGCTGACCCTAATCCTGAATATTAAGTAACGGAACCAAATTTTGACGATACGAACGAGTTTTTTCCCGATAACAGCTTCCGAACAAACACCGAATTAATGAACGTAATACACAACCATAGTGAATTGCCATTTGTTATCTTCCCAGAATTAAATTTGAAAGCTTTAATACACACAGGAAGCACACACTTCTTTATAAACCCATATATTACATAAAAATATTTCAAAGAAAAAATAAAATATGATCCTTTCAAAATCACAACCGCGCACGTAACATCATTAGATAATTTTAGCATCATAATACCTGTCTCCAAATTATTTAATTCCCCTAACACTTTATTAAGATACCATCTATTTAATTTTCATAAAAATTTCGACATTTTATTGGGACCTGAAAATTTTAAATGCAAATATCGACCAAACTCATGGCAAAATCTTCCTGTTCAAGAAATCAAGATCCACTACCACAGAATACTTACAAAATTCAATCATATTAAAATACCTCCCAAATCTGAAAAAATAACCAAAATATTTGTAAATAATATAGAAAACGGCGAAGCATTTATATCGGAAACAAAAATAGATAATTTAATTATTCCAGAAGGTCTAGTAAAAATTGAAAATAATGAAATTATATACCCGATTATATACCTAGGCGAAAACGATGAAATTATAAATTGTGTAGATTGCGTACAAGTCCAGGCAATAAATAACTTTGGAATTAATAATATAAATTTTATTCAAAATGAAACAAAAATTGAATTAGACATGAATAAAATTAGAACTGACCACATGAATAACAAAGAGAAACGTGACATACGAAAATTGCTGACCGAGTATTCAGATATCTTTCATACGGACGATAAGCCACTAACCTTTGCAAACGAAATAAAACATTCCATTCGTACAAAAGACGACATTCCCGCATATGCAAAAACATATAGATACTCCGAAGACACAGAAAAGACGTGGAATCCCAAATTCAGAAAATATTAAACCAGAACATTATCTGTCCCTCTCATTCCCCTTGGTCATCCCCCGTCTGGATCGTACCATACATCCGGAAAAAAGAAATGGAGATTCGTAATTGACAATCGGAAATTAAACGAGAAGACAATCGATGATAAATATCCAATACCTAACATCAACATTTTATTAGATAAACTTGGTAGATGCCAATATTTTTCAACTTTCGAATATTTAAAAATGCCCTTTAGATTAAAGAACGCACGCTCGAAATTTAACCAACGAAATTTGTCTCGTATATCTCGAAGATGTAATAATTTTTAGTGCATCTCTCCAAGAGTACATTTTAAATTTAAAATCAGTTTTTAATCGTTCACGAAAAGGAAATCTCAAAATTCAACCGTCCAAGTGCGAATTTTTATGCCCAGAAGTCTCATAAATAGCCACAGAAATCAAAACATTTCTAGGACAGTTAGGCTACTACAGGAAATTTTTGCAAATTTTATTAAACCCTTCACGAATACGTTAATTGCTTTAACATCTCTAAAAATGTCCTAATAAATGAACATATCCTTTAATACCCGGACTATAAAAAAAACCCTTTAACTTGTCAACAGACGCAAGTCAATATGCCATCGGCGCTATTTTATCACAAGGACCTATAGGATCTGACCTATCCATCGCATACGCGAGTCGAACACTCAGAAATAAACTACAGTACAATTAAAAAATAATTACTTGCTGTCGTATAGGCTACTCAAAAATTTAGACATTACCTGTATGGGAGAAAATTTAAAATCATTACCGACCACAAACCTTTAATATATGTACCTACATTCACTGAACGAACGCCATTCAGAATTAATGAGATGGCGACTCAAGCTAGAAGAGTAAGATTATGAAGTTATTCATAAAAAATCTGATGTGGCCAACACAATACCTTCCCCCATTTAATTTTTATTTATTCATATATACATACTTACATATTTAGTTATACTAGCAACTGTATTAAATCCCATTCCATATAACTATGGTGGTATTTAGTATTTTCTTTTTAAAACGTTACTATTATTAATTTGAAATGATTAGTTCTTTGACATAGTGGCATTTATATGTCACATACATTTGAGATATGAACTGTGTAGCCAAGGAGTTGTATATGCTGTTTGTTTAAAGCGTATAGGCTTCGAGATTTAAATTGTGGATAATTTTATAAATTTATCCCTAAAATATATAGAAAAAGTATGTATGCAAATCTGTAGAAAATTTAATAATCGTTGATTTTTATAATAACATACATCTCGAAAAAATAACATTTAATGCTATTTTTCGGAGAAAAACTATTTTGAGGTTCAAGTAAAGTGCCATATCCGGTTATTTGATTTACACTAAAATCTAAAAGCTTCTTTCCATATTAGAATAACGTATAAATACAAGGCTTCAACATTTTCTGAATGATAGGTGGTACCTCGATATACGAGTGCCCTAATATACGAGTGTTTTGAGATACGAGCCGCCGAGCGAGCGATATTTTGCTTTGAGATGAGAGCAAGATTTGAGATACGAGGAATCGCACACTAAACCGCTGCACACGACACCAACATGCGCCCCGCATGTTGGGGTCGTGTGCAGCGTCTAACAGTTTCTCCCACCTCAGACTAGACCTCAGTCTGTGTGCTTGTTTCCCTCGTTTTCGAAGCATTTTTGATAAGTTGAGTTCGCGTTTTTTGCTTTTTGTACATTTACAAAACATCACATTTATTTGTATAACCATGGGTCCGAAGAAGAAGATGATGTCTATTGAATTAAAGCGTGAAATCATAGAAAAACATGAGCAAGGTGTGCGAGTAATTGACTTGGCGAGGATGTACGGGCGTAGCACATCAATGATATGTACTGTGCTTAAACAGAAGGAGTTGATAAAAGGTATAACGCCAGCTAAGGGCGTTACAATAATTTCTAAGCTCCGGACCTCTCTACATGAAAAGATGGAGAAACTACTGATGGTGTGGGTGACAGAGAAGCAGCTTCAAGGAGGAACCTTAACACAAAGCATCATATGTGAGAAGGCACGAGCGATTTACGGTGATTTGCTGAAGCAGATCCCACACACTTCCACAAACGAGGAATCGAAAGAATTGTTTAAAGCCAGTCGGGGCTGGTTTGACAACTTTAGGAAAAGGACCGGCATTCACTCCGTCGTCAGGCATGGTGAGGCAGCAAGTTCGGATGTGAAGGCAGCTGAGGTTTACATCAAAACGTTTTCCGAACTGATAGAAACCAAAGGATACATCCCCCAGCAAGTCTTCAACTGTGACGAGACAGGGCTTTTCTAGAAAAGGATGCCGAATAGGACTTACATAACGGCAGAGGAGAAGACGATGCCAGGTCACAAACCCATGAAGGATAGATTAACTCTAGCACTTTGCGCCAATGCGAGTGGCGACTGCAAAATCAAGCCTCTGCTAATTTTGGAAAA
Source organism: Harpalus rubripes (assembly GCA_963082715.1). Classification (NCBI taxonomy): domain Eukaryota; kingdom Metazoa; phylum Arthropoda; class Insecta; order Coleoptera; family Carabidae; genus Harpalus; species Harpalus rubripes. Next base: position 37,914,090 of record OY720451.1, on the reverse strand, counting down.
TCTCAGAGCCTTTAAGTCACATAAGATTTTAAAAGAAAAACTGCAAGTTATGTGGAGGGCAAATCCGAAGGCGTGGGTCACCAGGAAATTCTTTGTGGAGTGGATAAACCTGGTGTTTGGCCCTTCTGTTAAAAAATATCTACAGGAAAACAACCTACCCATGCAAGTCCTTTTCGTCTTCGACAATGAGGGGCAGGGGGCTCACCCACCAAATCTCAAAGATAATTTACTCGAAGAGTTCAAGTTTATAAAGGTTCTCTACCTACCACCCAACACCACTCCTATCCTGCAGCCCATGGATCAGCAGGTGATTTCTAATTTTAAGAAATTGTACACCAAGCACATTTTTCGGCGCTGCTTTGAGGTGACGGAGAACACAAACCTTACCCTTCGAGAGTTCTGGAAGGACCACTTTAACATCGTGATATGCCTAAGAATTATTGATCAGGCCTGGCTGGGTGTTACAACGAGGACCTTAACCTCTGCATGGAAGAAGCTGTGGCCTGAGGCTGTAGCTGAAAGAGTCTTCGAAGGATTGGAACCCGAAGTGTCAGTGGTAGAGGAGATTGTTTCTCTGGGAAAATCCAAGGGTCTGGAGGTGGATGAGAGAGATGTGAACAGTCTCAGGAGCTGACAACCGAGGAGTTACACGATCTACATTTGCAGCAGCATACGGTGGTTCAACGAAAAATTAGTTTTGAAGAGGAGCCAGAGATGGAGGAGGTTATCTCTACAAGAGACATAAAGGAGATCTTGGGAATGTGGGAGAAAGTTGTAGAGTTCGTGGATAAAAATCACCCCGAAAAAGTTGCAACTGGTCGTGCATCGGAGTTGTTCAACGAAACTTGCCTAACACATTTCCGCAATATTCTGAAAGGGAGGAAGAAACAAACCTCCTTAGACAGTTTTTTTAAACGATCTGCAGGTGAAAATAAGCAAAGCGTGACGAAAAAAGCGAAGACCAGTGACGAAAATTAAGCGCTTCCGTAAGCACTTCACTTTTTCTTTTATTATGTTTTTATAGAATATGTATTTGTAATTTATAAATAAATGTTTCTTCTTGTAAATACATTTTTCTTATTCAAAAACACTTAACAAAAACAACTGAGGTGGTTTTTTGGGAGGGAACGGATTAATGGCATTTCAATTAATTTCAATGGGGAAAATTGCTTTGAGATACGAGCAATTTGACATACGAGCAAGGTTACGGAACTAATTAAACTCGTATGTCGAGGTACCACTATTTGAGTTAAAGTCAAGGATCCACGCACGCACGCACGCACACTTACGCACGCGCGCGCACACACACACACACACACACACACACACACACACACACACACACACCCGCACACACACGAACACATACGCCGACACATGCGCACACACGCATACATACGCACACACGCATACATACGCACACCCACATACACACATAAACACATACACAGATACACATACACACACACACACACACGAAAGCACGCATGCACACACACACACACACACACACACACACACACACACACACACACAGAAAGAGAGAGAGAGGCACACACACAGAGATAGACACACACACACACACACACACAGATAGAGAGAGAGACAGAGGCACACACACACAGAGAGAGATAGATACACACACACACACACACACATATATATCGTGAGAATGTTAAAATTAGATTCTAGGGACTTTAAAACGTGCTCATTTACCAAAATCACCATATACGATTTTTAGCACGATCCCTCTACCTCCCTTACCAAGGGTAGCGGGAGGTAAAAAGGCTCTCTCCACAAAAATGTAGACGCATTATCACGTATTGAATTAAACATAAACACTTTAGATCCAGAATTACAAATTCATTTCGATCTCATCGATATAATTTTAATGAAACTTATTTCAACCCCGACAATGACAAACAATCCTTAATTGTAGAACCGGACGAAGACGAACAGCATGATCCCGAAACTGAGCTAACAATTCCTTCAAACCCCGAACACCCTATTGTAGGTATAGCAATTACTGAATCACCTGTAAAATTTGGTAAAAATTAAATTTTTGTATCACAAGTTAAACTTTCCCCTTCTAAACCAAAAATACAAAAACTTCATTGCGATAAAAAGAGAATTCAACTCCAAATATCTGAAAGAGATTTCGAACAGGATACCGTAAATTTTATGAAAGAATACGAGGTCTGTCCAATAAATACGCGAACTGGGATCATACAAACTATATTTTCCAAAATTTAGAGTACATCAATCTTATCCCCTTCAAAATACTCCCCATTTGTAACAATTCACTTGTCTTATCTCCGTTTCCATTGTTCAAAACATCCCTGGAAGTTCTGAGAAATTAGGCTCTTCAGCTGCCTCGTCGTTTCGCATTTGATCGTTTCCACATCGTCCCAGTGCCGCACACGCATGACTTTTTGCATTTCGGGAACAAAAAGAAATCACAAGGGGCTAAGTCTGGTGAGTAGGGAGGGTGATCTAGCGTGGTGATCGAATTACGGGCCAGAAATTGGCGGACAATCGTTGCTGAATGTGCAGGCACATTGTCGTGATGCAGCAGTCATCCATCACCATCACACAAATTTGGTCGCACACGACGCACACGATCCCTCAGGCGCTTGAGAACTTCCACGTAGAAGGCAGCAGTCACTGTTTGTCCTTCAGGAAGAAATTCATGATGGACAACACTATAAATGTCAAAAAAACGAGCAGCATGACCTTGATTTTTGATCGGCTTTTTCGACATTTTTTCGTTCGTGGTTCATCTTTCCCTTTCCATTCCTTGCTCTGTGATTTCAGCTTGATGTCGTACTCGTAAAACCATGATTCGTCACCAGTGATAATCCTTTCAAGGAAACCGGAAGTATGAGCGGAGTTTTTCCAGTCAGTGCAGCATTCGGTCCTTCTCAGCTATCAGCAACTTTGGGACGATTTTGGCACAAAACTTTCTCAACCCCAAGTGTTTTGTTAGAATCGTGTGCACTGACGATTTTCCCAAATTCAGTTCATCAGCAATCATCCGGACAGTGATCCGACGATCGGAAAGCACAAGAGAACGCACACGTTCGATGTTTTTATCACCACAGGAGGTCCCTGGTCGTCCTGGCCTTGAATCATCCTTACAGTCTTCACGGCCTTCACTCAAACGCTTGATCCACTTGAAAAGAGCTGTTTTCTTCAGTGTGTTATCTCCATAAACAGCCCTCAACATTTCATGAATTTTCTGAGAACTTTTCCCAAGTTTTACCAAAAAATTTATGTTGAGTCGTTGTTCCATGTGTTCATCAATCTCCAACGTCGACAAGAGCAAAAAAGGGCACCACAAAAAAAATCTCACCTCCAGTTGTATGCTTACCTCTACAGTCTAACGGTTACTAACGCTTCAGTAGATCTACCCGCAACAGAGTAGCTAGTGCGCATGACCTAACATCACGTCAAAACCACCTTAGTAACTCAGTTCGCGTATTTATTGTACAGACCTCGTATATTACACGGAATGTAAAATATTACCTATACTTTGAAACATCATTTATGAGAAATTTAGTAATAATACAAAAGTATTTTAAACACTCAGAAATTGAATTTGTCAAAAGCAACATAAAACTAATAAACATAGAAGAAAAAGATAAAATCTTACAAGTAATAAAAAAACTTCCACGAAGGTAAGACAACCATCGTGGAATAAATGAAGTTTACACCCAAATTAAAAAAACGATATTATTGGAAAGTTTATTTTATATCCCTTCAGTATTATTACATATTTAAAACTGGACAAGAAACAGATGTAAATTTACCGTAAATAACGATATCATTAAACAAAAAAAAGTGTATTATAATCAACCAGTTGGATGTTTGCTATTTTCCCGCTTTTAGACACTAGATAAGTATGTAACGATTTGTTGGATGAAACACATTGGTGAAACGAATAAAGATGCTCATAAATTACAATAATAAAGAAAATTGTCGTGTACAAAACTCTCATTACTACTTGGTATGAGTGAACTTGAAAACACAAATTAAACGCATTGATTACAACAATAATAATATTTGTTGGTGACAACAAATTATGTAGTTTATAAAATGAAATACATCAGTCCCAATGATTGCAACATTGATTGAGAGTTATGATAATAAAATAGAAGTATAACACTCAAAGACGTTACATATACTGATAATTTCCATTAATTGTTCTATATTTCTATTCTTTTAATTTTTATGCCAGTATCAATAACTTCAGACGAAATGTCGAATTTACCACTAGCATCAAAACCTGAAACTGGTAAAGTAAATGGATATTGTACTTCCTAGCATTTTTTTTTTTTTTTTGTAAATTGTATATTTATAATATATTTATCTTTTAGACAATTTAACATTGCTGCAGTTTGTTATAAAATTAACTCGTGTTTCGTCGTGAGTAGACGTGTTTTGAGTTGCTCCTCGTTCTTGAAGTGTTGAAAAATAATTAGTTAAAAAACTTAATTTATTTTTTCTACATTTTCTTTCGTATTGAAAATATACTACCTGTGTATTGTCCAATACACGTAACGCCGCTGCAATTGTTACTGAATCCATTAACACACTTTTGGAGGACGATGATGGAGTTTTAAGTAAACTAGTGGACAAAGTGTTTCAACAGTTGGACAAAAGACTTAGCGAACAAAAAGCCTATTACGAGGCCATAATTGATGACATCAGCTCCGAATACCGCACTCTTCGAGAGAATATTGATCGCTTGGAGCAATACTCGAGACGAAACTGCCTGAGGATCTTCGGTATTCCGGAGCAACTAGCTTAAAGCGTCGAAGAAAAGGTCAGTGATGTTTTAAAATCTAAATTGTCACTGGACCTACAAGACCTTACCAAGTTCCGTTTAGAATGACTTCGGTCTGTGTCTACCAAATTCGGATTTAAAAATGTATGGTCCTCAGACGGTAATATATTCTATAAGTGAGGTAATAAAATAAAAAAAATCTAATGTGGCCAGCACATAACCTCTCGCCAGATATTTTACCTGGTTGTATGCATAAAACGAAGAATATTTTTAAATACAAATACATATATTCATGTCTCACTACAAAATAATTCTCACATATATTTACAAAATCTATGGGATATTTTAATATAAATTATGTAAAATACATACATTTTCTTTATATTCAATATCCTGAATTTTTTTCTACTTTTCTTTTCTTTATATTCGTTATTTTTTCGCAAATTCCTTTTATATTCTTTTTGACGTATATTCTTTTGCGTTGTTGACTTTTTTTTGTTTTCATAATCTTCATTGATGTACAAATATTTTTGACAGCGGCATACAAATATTTTTGACAGTGACATTTATGTGTCAATTACAAACATTTGAATTTCTTGCCTTGAAGTAGTTTGATCTGAGAATTTTTACATCAAATTATTTTATATGCATTTCTTTATCTTTAAATCTATAGAAGATATAATAATGAATTTATATTAATCGAATAAAGAATTTAACGTTCTTTAATATTAGTATTTACATAAATTTTCGACAAATATTATTTAGATGATTTTTTCTTGTAACTACTACTTCCGGTTGTGCAATTGTTACCAAAACAAAATCAACTCTTCCAATTATTGTTAGATTGAGGAATCCATAGTTAAAAATGTCGTAAGTCTTATAGTATTTGAGAAATCGTGGAACAATATCCACACATCCACACACACACACACATACGGATATCATCGTAAAAATGTTATAATCGGATTCTAGGGACCTTAAAACGTGCTTATTCACTAAAATCTGGATATGCGATTTTTTAGCACGAATTCAATACCTGTCTTAGTTAGAGGTAAAAAGTGAATCTATTCGATGACATTGGTAAACTACAGTAGTGTGATACATATATTTTTTCACAATGTTATCCAAAAATCTTAAAATTATTTCATATGGAGCTTAACAAGTGTATTCGTACATCAGTATATTTTTTTTCTTCATTTTTTAATTTGTAAAATTTTGTTCTTTGTATAATTTACCTGCGCAGGTTATTAACCTCTGTTTATTCTTTTTCAAATAACCTTGAATTTAGTTAAGTTTAAAGTGAAGTAGTATATTCTTGCATGAAGTATTTATTCTTTTTATACTTCCTTATTTTATATTGTCATTTGATTTATATTATTTTTCTCAATTACTCAAAATTTATTTTTCTTGAATCAAAAAATGCATATTTACTACCAAAACGCTAGAGGTTTGAACACTAAGCTGGAACAATTCTATAACAACTCATCTTACTCTGATTTCGACGTTATTGCCATTTCGGAAACCTGGCTTCAAAATTTAGTCCACAATTCCGAGTTAACGACCAATAAATATAATATGCATAGAAATGACAGAGACTTTGTCAATAGTATTAAATCCCGAGGTGGTAAAGTTTTCTGTGCTGTATATAACAAATACGAGTCAACTCTTATAGAGCTTACATTACACCCACAATCAGACATTGATATCATATGTGTACGTGTTAAAATGTCATCTGGGAACTATTTTTATATCATAGTTGTTTGTTGTCCACCGCCTATCTCTCAAGTATAACGCGAATATATTTATGATTGTCTTGAAACATGTCACTTTTTGCAAAATAATAATATGACTAATCTAAATGATTTTTACATTAACGGTCAAACCAGTAACATGATCTCTAGATTTGATTATTTTTGAAACTTTTTTATGGCTACACAGTATTATCATTTAACTAACTGTGACAATAGATTGCTTGATATTGTAGTGTCTAACATACCTTGTACTGTCTGTCATAGTTATGAGGCCCTTGTTGGTGAGGATAAATACCACCCAGCGCTCCTTGCATCTTTTCCTCCAGCCTATCTAAAAATTAATAATTCCCATTACATTAATTCCACAACCAACAATGAACCTACCTTCAACTTTCCTCGTGCTGACTTCCACCTTATCAGCTATTATTCGAAGTGAACTGGGATGTGTTGAAAGATTATAAGGATGCAAATGAATGTTTTGATAAATTTTATGAAATATACTATAATACATTAAACATCTGTGTTCCGCATACTAAAATCATTAAGTCGGAGTATCCCCCATGGTTCACTAGAGAAATTATTAATGATCTGAAAAAGAAAGCAAATTATCACAAATTATTAAAACAGACGGTTCAAACTACTTACCACAATGAATAAAAACTGACATTGCTAAGTTCCATAAAGTGTGTACCACCGTAATGATAATGAATATTTTGTTCCAGTCAATGAAACTCTCATTTCACATGATAATATGACGCTTGAATCCATCTCAAAATCTGATATCCTGGCCGCTATTAACAAATTAAAGCATTCACGAAATTCCGGCTCGAATAATATCCCTGCATATATTATCAAACGATGCGCTGAGATATTTGTGGAACCACTATTTATTTTATTTATGTATTGCCAAGTGCACAGTTATTGATAAGTTAAAGGTTACACGAATTGACACCATCCTAAAATCTGGTGACAGTTCCAATTTATCCAACTACCGGCCTATTGCAATCTTACCAAATTTAGCTAAAATATTTGAAAAAACAATTCATTACAATCATCCGTAATGAACAATATATCTATCCACCACCACGGATTCATTACTGGCAGGTCTACCACTTCAAACCTAATGAATTTTACAGAGTTCACACTTAACTCCCTGCATGACAATAAAGAAATTGGTGTTATATACACACATTTTGCAAAAGCCTTCGACAAAGTCAGTCATACAGTTTTACTTGGCAGACTTAAATGTTATTTCAATTTTTCAAATAATCTAGTACAACTCATCGCTTCATACCTTGCTAATTGTAAACTCTCTGTTCATTACAACAATTACTCATCGAAACAATACATTACCAGCTTCGAAATTCCTCAGGGATCGAACCTTAGCCCTTTATTGTTTCTTCTATTCATCAATGACATTGTTAACCACATCCATGACTACAATATCTTGTTATATGCAGATGACATTAAACTTTACCGCGTCATAAACTCAACTGATGATTGTATGAAACTTCAGTCTGACATAAATAAAATTCTAGCTTGCTTTTCTACCTCCAAACTTTTGTTTAATTACAATAAATGTAAGATTATGACGTACACTGTAAAAAAGAATCCGGTACACTACCAGTATCGTATGTGTAATAATATATTAGAACCTGTCACGCAAGTCACTGATTTGGGCATACTTTTTGATAATAAATACTGTTTTGTTCCACACATCACTAGTATGCTTAAAAGCTCGCATAGAAACCTCGGTTTCATTATTAGAAATACACGCTCATTTCACAACCAGCATACTTTAAAGACTTTATATTATTCTCTCGTTAGATTTAAGCTGGAATATTGTTTACAAATATGGAGCCCAACCTACAATAAACATATGAGATTCCATTGAAGTTTTACAAAGAAAATTTGTTAGGTATATTTACTTTAAACGATATCATGTTTACCCTACTAATGAAGTCAATTACAATAACTGTCTAACCGAATTCGGAGTTCTGTCCTTGGACGACCGTAGGAAAATGCAATTATGTTTATATCTATACAAATTGGTCAATACTTCGGTAGATGATTCGGCTATCTTCTCTAAAATAAATCTTCTTTTTCCTCGATCTCGAACTAAATTGGCATTTGCTTACCCGGCTCCAAGGACAAACTACGAACTACGTTCACCTATCAGAAAGATGTTTACTGGCACGAACATTCAGTTTTGCGAGCTCCGGTCCAGGGGCTAGCCACGAGGGAAGAGTGACTCCGTTCGCCGTTCGTTTGGGATGAATAAAGAAGCGTTCATGAGGTGTACAATTAGTCGCAGTGCACAACAGAGATCTAATTGAGTGAAGGGATTCTTTTAAAACTTCTTCCCAACCCTGAGTTTGAAGAGTCTTTGTTTTGAGAGCCAAAATAATGGTTTTCCATAATGTTCGATTTAGACGTTCAACCTGACCATTTCCCTGTGGATTGTATGGAGAGGTTCGACTAGTAGCAATTCCATTCGCAGTTAAGAAAGATTTTACTTCTTGCGACATAAAAGAAGCTCCACGGTCGGAGTGTATATATGCAGGTGTTCCAAAAATGCAGAAGAGGTCCTTTAAGCAGAAGAAATATCTCGACAAGCATAAGCGAACGGAAAGCGGGAGAATTCGTCAATTATGTAAGTACGTACACATTCCTGGTCTTCGAAGGAAGTGGCCCCTTAAAATCAACGTTAAGGCGTTCGAATGGGGATGTAGCTTTAATAAGAGTTCCTCTAATTTTCAAATATTTAGGTTTGACTTCAGCACAGATGGAACAGTTTACTGTGAATTTTCTGACGTCTTCGAGGGAATATGGAAGATTTTTACTTCTTAACCAATGAAACATACGCGTTATACCAGGGTGACATAATGACTGATGAAGCTTATGTAATTCAGTGTAATTGGTGGCATTGCAAATACGGGATAAGGCGTCGGCTTTTACATTATCTTTCCCTGGTCTGTAGATGATATAAGAATATGGGGCCAATTCTAATCGCCAACGGATTATCTTCTCGTTTTTTATCTTACTGGCATGTTTTCTATTGAATATAAAGGACAATGCTTTTTGGTCAGTAATAAGATGGAAGTGTTTCCCAAGAAGGCAGGCTTTCCAATTTCTTAAGGATTCCACGATTGCTGATGCCTCTTTTTCAATAAAAGAGTGTCCTTTCTCAGAATTGTTAATGATTTTGAAAAGAATGCTATGGGGCGACCATCTTGACTTAACGTAGCAGCTAGAGCCACATCAGAAGCGTCAGTTTCTACCACCAGAGGAGAAATATCATTTACAGTTGTAACCATAGAGTTAGCTATATCTTTCTTGAGATTCTCAAATTTAGTGGCAGCTTCAGGAGTCAATGGAAACGAATGACAGCTAGTGAGTTTCTTAATTTTATCAGAAAAACGTGGTATCCACTTCGAATAGTGGGCAAAAAACCCTTGTGCTCTTTTAAGAGAAGAGGTATCCTGAGGAAGCGGCATATTTAATAAAGGAGCGAGTTGAGTAGGATCAGGCTTGATAGAGTTGTGCGAAACAAGGTGCCCTAGTACATGAATGGAGGTGAGGTCGAATTTGCTTTTCGTTTCATTGATTTCAATGCCCAGTTTAGTAAGAGTTAACAAGAGCTTGTTTATGTTTTGGTCGTGATCGTTCTTATCGATTCCACAAATAGTTATATCATCTAGGTATGCATACACTCCCGTCAGTTTTTCATCAGAGATTATTTTATCAATCACGCGTTGAAAACAGGCTACCCCATTTGTCACGCCAAAAGGTATTCTGGTGAACTGATACAGATTGCCTTTCGCTTCAAAAGCTGTGAATATCTTGTCCTCATCACAGATAGGTATTTGATGGTAAGCGTTTCTTAAATCTATTGTGCTAAAATACTTATAGCTTGCAATCGTCCGAACAAGGTTATCTACGTTTGGTAAGGGGTAAGCATCTAGAAGTGTAAACTTGTTAATGGTTTGAGAGTAATCGATCACAAGACGTTTTTTGCGGTTTTCTTTCTCAATGACAAGCACTTGAGATCTCCAAGGGGAATTGCTTGGTTCAATAATACCTTCAGAAAATTGTGATAAAAGTATACTCGTAATAATATTACACTAGACCTAGATTTTACGCTTTTATTGACTTAAAAACTAGACTATACAGAATGACAGCAAAGGCGATATTAAATAAATTACTGACTAACAAGTGTATATGTAACAGCTGTCTAGACGATAATTCAAAACACCACACGTAGGAGCAACGTAATTGCAAAGCAAAGGTTCCGGGTTTGAATCTCTCTCAGGCATGAATGTTAGTAGCGTAGTGCACAGCCGTAAAGTATCTAAAAGAAATATTTAAAATCTTGTATATTATTTTTATTAAAATACAATAAACATTTTTACGTACCATTAGCTTTACGTAACAGAACAGAAATTAACATTAGTCTATAAGAAATCGTTTAATATTAATTAATCGCTTTCTTTACTTTAAGGTGATTTTAAGTCAGATATAAATTTGACATAAATGACTAAACAGTTGTCATACAAATTCAAATTTCGCGGTTTTCTATAGATCAATTTGAAATATGTAATTTCTTAATTTTATCGCGTCGGCCATATTGCACTTGGCACCATCTAGCGCTTGGAAGAAAAGTACTATCCATAGTCTACTACATGGTCTCGACATTTTACATATGAGTTTCTGTAGCCTGGTAACGACATTGATTCAATTCAAACAACAACAGCCACCTTAATTAATAATAGAAACGACTTAATATTATGACAGGTGACATTTGACACTGACAAGTAATAAAATGTTTTAATACTTCAACAATTAGCAATGTGGTAAATGATGTCCAGTTCTTTATTATAGTTTTCTTTTGACAAAGGCACATTAATTAATCTATGGAAAGCAGTAGTTTTTGTATGAGGATGGTGGTTTGAATGGTTTGAAACTTGTTATTAGATCTCATTATGGTTACGTCCAAAAAGTTCAAGAACCTGTTAGATTCCTTTTCGATCGTAAATTTAATATTTTTATTAATTTGGTTGAGGTAAGTTAGATATTCATCTAATTGCCTGTCTGTTACAAAAGGATATAATGTCATCAACATACCGGAACCAGAATTTCACGTGTTTTGAAAAGTTATTGTTTTTATCTTCTAACAGACTGAAAAAGAGTGGCGCTTACAAAATTAATTGTAATAATTGTGAACAATTTCATATAGGTAAGACTGGCAGAAACTTCGATTTTACGTTTAAAGAACATATGTTGTCGTTGTTTCCGGGGTATATATTTGGCCTTGTACTTTCTTGTAAAATATTCTGAAGATGACACAATGTGAAAATGTACATTAATTTTTTAATATATTTATTATTTTTTGAAACTTGCCTAGTGTTTTAATAAAATTATTATTTGTTTAATATATTTCAACGAGAGCCAACACACGTGTCTAGTAATATTCTTGAAAGAAGAGTAAATAACCGCTACTCTAGGTACATTTACTAAAAAGTTGAATGTATCTGGAGTTCTTCGGTTAAGTACTTATGTAAAACGGAGAGCTTGAGCTATCTTTGATGTATGACAGTGAATGTAGAGCATCTAAAGAAACTGTGGAAATGGAATATTTATGTAGTGTATGGCTATGCAAGGAGGAATCATACAAAGAATTATTTAGTGTATGAGAATATATGATTTGAAATAATGAAATAGTGGAGGTAGGTTATTTGAGAGACTGGTGAATGAACTGTTGGTATATGTGAATATGAGTATAAGCATTTACCTGGACCACAGTATACACAACATATACAGTAGCGAAACTCTGTGTCGGCACCTTTGAATTTTTGATACCAAACTGAGTGACCTTGAATGAAGCCGCCATGTTTCTATTGCGCGTAGTAGCGCCAATTCAAATGGTACCGCAAAATATTGTAACGTTTTTATTTATCTGGGTGAAGTGTAAATATTAGACAATTATTATTAATTAAAATAAAAGTTTGTTATAATGATAAATAGATATTAAATATAATTAAAAGATGATAAATATAACGAACACTACGATTAAAGAAATATTAAACACTAAGAATATTACAAGACACTTAAACACTAAGATTATTTATTTAAACAATATATAGCGCACTTATTTATTTATACAACTATATTTATTTATGTTTACCACTTGTCGACTATCTGTTTATATCACCAACTGTTTACCACGCAACGCTTATTTATATCAGACCGTTCAGTGCCTTCGCTAACGGTGTTTATATACCCTAGCCGAAAATTCGAGAACTCACTAGAACACTTCTAGATAAAACACAATAGGTTACATCAACCGCGTAATTAAGCAGGCTCCGACAGGTCCGTTGAGTCATCGCTAAAAATAGACGCTTGCACGACCCCACGACAGTGGCGGCGACAGCGACGGGGACAGCGGCGGTGACAGTGGCGGCGACGGCGGGCACTGCACATTACAATATATAAAATCGTATTATACTACAACCAGTTATACAATACATATAAAAACTACTTTATATGGTTTTAGTATTATAACAGAATACAACATGATGTCTTTTTACTAGTTATTCACAATTTTTTTCTGCGATTTGATTATCGTTCAAGACTATTTTATTCCCGCCTTCTGTTACTGAAAACAATGCCATGGGCGGCGATATCAACGGCAGACACGGATGTATATTTCTTGAGCCTTATTTTATGTACAAAATATACTGAAATTTAGCTAAACTATTATTCACGAAAGATGACTATTCAAGGTCATTTGTTCGAAGAAATAATATACAGCACTTTATACAGCGGTAGGTTAGCAACATTTTGTATTAGAAAAAGGAAGATTATTTGAGGTTTGTCTATTTAATTTATGTGGTGTGACAGATATACGTAAATGGTGCCATTACTTTCTAACACACTAAAAATAGCAGTGACGTATGTCGTAGAGTTACAGACATGTAATTATCTATTACACTGCCATCTGTACTAATATTTATCCAGTGACGTTGACAATTATTATTTTATGGTTTACGTCAAGTCTATATTTTTGTTATATGCAAAAACGTAGGTGAAGAAGATAAAACTTTGAGAAAAGCATTATTTAAAAAGAAACGAAATTTTCAAATAAAGTACGTTTATTTTTTCAGTTAAAATGTATCCATAAACATTTTGCATTGTACGTCCATGGGTATGAAATGCAGTGAAGTTATTTATAAGTAATATTATATCAGACGGTTCATAAATGACCTTGAATAGTCATCTTTCATGAATAATACTATAAATTGTTATAAATTTAAAATACATGACCGTTCAATATATTTTATGTACAAATAATTAATTGTATTGAATATTTTAATTGTGATGAAACTTAAACTCTACGCTCATGTTCCTAATTAAAGGGACCGCCATGTTCTCGTTGCGCTTATTGACGTATGCGCGCTGTGACAGAGAATCATGAGTTTCACTACTGTATAATACTTTTTATACTGTGCCTGGACGTTCGGTGTAAGTGGATGAATGATAGATGTGATAGTGAAGTGCTAATATAAGAAAAATTATTTAAAGCACTAGAAATTTGTAATATTGATTGTGAATATACATAGACTAGGTGACAGTAATGTGAAGTAATGAATGTATGGGGGTATTAATAGTATAATATGATGTCCATATCGCATGAGGATGAAGTTTGAGAACGACGCCGTAGGCATAGTGCTCAATTATCCGAAGGAGATATGAACATTCCACTCGAGTTGTACAGTATACTTTTTCTACGAATAATAAAAATACGAAACTGTTGAAATTTTATTAAACATAATTTTTTGTCGTTTTATGTATTTGTTTTCCTAGCCTTTCTTAATGGCATTTGTTATTAAAATTATATTTTATATACAATATTACTTCTTTTTAATCTTATAATACATGTATAGACAGTTGCTGGGGTTACACGAGTTATGTGATTCGTGGATATCATATGGATGTGAAATTATATCCGTTCATTTAACTAGTATTACCTTCATTTCCATTCTGCAGGTTGTGAAGAAATGATAGTTTTTCAAGTGTGGGTAGAAACAAAATATAATACTTCTTTTATACTTTATTTATATTATATGTTTGTTATTGTCTGGCATAAATTACATACAATAGACTTCCTCGTTTAAGTGCATAACTTTAATAGAAAAAAAATCATGTTGGTTGCCACTCATATACCACGTGCTTCTGCAATTTTGTTAACTAATCATCTTAGATATTCTTCATATAAATGATACAGGGGTCAAACAGGTTTTAGTAACAAAGTAGTTGCACACTTACTTACTCTCTCTCTCTCTCTCTCTCTCTCTCTCTCTCTCTCTCTCATATATTTTTCTAAAAGCAGAGTTGGTTTAATATATTTAGTTACATAAAGCAGAAACTAGCATTCATTTTCCATATTATAATATCAACATTAACACTCCTATTCAGAAACAAAAATTTAAACTGTTTTTAAATTAAAATAAAGTTTAGGTATCTTGATTATTCATTATTAATAAATGTTCAGCTTGATTTTGCTCAGAATTTTTGTTATGCAACCTTATGATTTATTTGCATGATCATAAAGGGAAGAAAAATCACTATCAGTTCCAGTACTAAAGATCTATATTGTCATTTAATTTTTTTGTGATGACGTCGTAACTAAAAAAAAACAAATGCATGTCTGATAGCGAATTGACCATATCAGTGTGTAATTTCAAAATGTAAAATCTACGTTTCCCTATGTTTTTAAAAACACCGGTTGGGTTCGCTGCTTTTTTTAATATTCTATACTTTAATCCCACACTGTATAGTGTTTACTTACTGTTCGAATTTGAGTTTATTTATGTTTAACATCATTTTCTGATATATTCAAGTAAAAACAAAACAATAAAAATGACTGCATAAACTATGCAGTTGCGAAAAGTGATAATTTTCAGGAAAATGTAACTTTTAAATAACTGTTCTCAAAATGTCAAAATAAATTAAATATCAAATGTTTATTGAAACTGCAATGTTACCATCTTTGACATATTCATATTTTTTCTTTTAATAATAATTTTGAAATACAAGTAAATTAATGCGAAATACAAACAGTAATATGAAAAACACGTATTACAATATCCAGTTGTAATACTCGTACTTTGCGTGACTCGCCTACTGCTCGATTACACAAACTATACTCGTATTACAATAAGGACCATTGTAACACTTGTTTTTCAAAATTAGGGGCCTATTCAGAACTCAATATTTGTGTAGTCGTTATGGTCTTTATGGTTGTTATGTACTATAAAGATTGTTACAATCGAATTTGGTATTCTCAGTACTGAAAGTGGTTACTGTCAACAATTGTTAAGCGTTTTGACAGTCTTTATCATAAGGACTGCTAAAACTTTGTATTTATGGTTGTTATCTCGTTGTTATTTGACATGTGACAGGTTATTATATCAATCAAATATTATTAATATTGACCTTTCTGCCAAATATTGGTGTTTTTATATTTTAGAAGGATGCAGTTTATTATACGTATAGATTCTACTTCGATTTGAATAATGATCATAAGAACGATAAAGACTGGGGTGGAAGAAAGTTACTTTTGACATTCTGTGGTATTCTTGAAAACTCTGTGTGATGATTCTGTTACCTATTCAGTCAAAATAAAAAATTTAAATCTTCCCATAAATTTTCAATCACGTTGAGATCATTTGTAGGAATTAACAAACACGTTCTATATAATGTAGAAGTTTCCAAATATGACATAAATATCATATTGACAATTCATTATTTTTTAAAAAAATAAAGCGTTGACAGATAAGATTGTCAAATAATCTGGTTCAATCACAAGTATTATTTTGTAAAGATTGTTAATAATACCGACGTAGGTTGACAAATTCATAAAGATTTTTATACGCATAGCAACCTTTATGACTGTATTTCTCTGAATAGGCCACATAGTTTGGTTCACGAAAGCTGACTATTCAAGATTACTTATTCGAAGAAGAAATACACAACACTTTATATACCAGTAGCATAGCAACATTTTGTATTAGAAAGAGAAAGATTATTTGACGTATGTCTATTTAATTTATGTTGTATGACAAATAGACGTAAATGGTGACATTACTTTCTAACATACTAAAACTAATAGTGACGTATGTCGTAGAGTTACAGATATGTAATTATGTACTAGACTGCCCCCTGTGCGAATGTTTGTCCAGTATGGTTGACGTTTTACGTTAAGTCTATATTTTTGTTTCATGCAAAAACAGGTGAAGAAGATACAACCTTGATAAAATCATTGTAGTACAGTTAATAAAGGGGTTGTAGAATGCATGGAGGGTGTCACAATTTTTGACTTCAGGGCTTTGTTTGGAGTCATTAGGAGGTAAACAAACTAAAAGTCCCCGGACATAGGTGAGCGGGGTGCAGGCCGCGACCGAGAAGTTATCTATTTTTGGTTTTTTGCTTATATCTTGAAGACGATCGTCTTAACAAAAATGTCGTTAAATACAAAATAAAAGCTGACAAAATATCCTACATTTTTGTTTTTCTAAACCACAAATTTTCTAAAAAAAATCATTTTGTCTGACGT
Organism: Harpalus rubripes; assembly: GCA_963082715.1. Lineage (NCBI taxonomy): Eukaryota > Metazoa > Arthropoda > Insecta > Coleoptera > Carabidae > Harpalus > Harpalus rubripes. The sequence goes on along the minus strand of OY720451.1, from coordinate 37,896,938 downwards.
TTTTCATTATATTTTTCTCTCTAGCACCTCATCTCTTCGGTTTACAGAAAAATTCCTACAAAACAATTTGTAAAGGATTAAATTTTATTTAAAATGGTATATACACTTTCTATATATTCCATGCATTCTACACCCCCTTATGAGCGTTCGCTAACTGGACTAGTATTTACAAAGAACATTTTTAAATAAATTGCATTTGTTTTTGTCATTTGAAATATAGGTATTCATAAATATTTTGTTAGACGCCTACGAGTATGAAAAACGGTGAAGTTATTTGTAAATAATATTATATCAGACGATTCATAAATGACCTTGAATAGTCATATTTCTTGAAGCAGAATAGTAAATATTTTGATGCAATTTATGAATTACTTAAAGAGAAATGATTTTTTCTCATATTAGTTTTAAAAAGTATTAAAATTAATAAAAATGAGAAAAACACTTTTGATAGCTTCATTTGTTATTCATTGTGTATTTCTTAACATTAAATTGACGGAAGAGCTTGATGAACTCCATCATAAAATTATTTTTACTATATTTTCAATATCTTTTATTAATACCCCATTAAAGACAATTATTTGAATAATAACAAATGAAAAATAAATATTATCCATTAATATGTAGGTTATACAACTTTTTATAAACACTTAAAAATTAATTTTCTCGTTTTTTAAAATTTTTATTTCGTAGAACAGGAAAAGAACAAACTTTATGAATAGAACACAAGACTGAGGGATATCAAACAAGTAGACATTGTTAAAAATTTATAAAAGTTTCAATTTGAACATGTTCTATGAACCAGATGTAATATATTAATTTTCCTTTTCAGGCAACAGTGGATTTCGAAGTCCAATACACCTCCCCGGGTAGCGGTCGCAGTTCTTTTTCGTCGGTGACCCCGTTCGACGCGACACTGGATGACGACCAGCAGATGTTGATTGATATCGAGCAGAACATCGCAAACTTAGAGCGTACGTTGTGCAATACTGGAGCAGCTGGAGGGAGCGCACCAACCTCCAGGGGTAGCGCTGCCACTACGGTCTCCGCGCCCAGGCCCTCCTCCGTCGAGCGGAAGAGGAGCTCAGCACTAAGAAGTGTCCGGAATTTGATAAGGCTCGGCAAGCAGCGACCACCCAAAGACAAAGGTAAGGATTGTAAATGTAAAACATGCAGTAATGGAGTGTGAACAGATTGATTGTTTTACGATTGAAATTTTTGTATGAGAAGTATAGAAGGCACAAACTATATTTTAGCCCCCCCCCCCTTCCATTTTAAATAAATTTTAGCGCTTTAAATTCGATCTCATTACTTTAAAAATATCTCAATCATTGCGTTTGCATCATTTGTGAAAATTCATTTGGAACTCATTCGATATGCCACTAAAGCCACAATTTTCATTTTACAATTTAAAATTAATGGTTACAACTTGTATAATAGAACGATCGTTTTTTATGCTGCGTCGCTTACAAACTTATTTACGATGGACAATGGCACAAGACCGGTTAAATCATGTCGCTATACTTGTCATGCAAAAATTACAAATGAGCGCGAATTAAACATAATTGCAAATAGCTTTATTAAAAAAAAAAAAAAAAAAAAAACTATCCGGAGTAACAAAATAATAAGACGTAAGATTCGTAGGTACTTAAACTGAATTTTATTTAATTTTTCTGTAATTATTACCTGACGTCATTATAGAGAAGAATGAGATATACTTAAGTTTCTATATAAATTAGAATCGGACGTTTGTGGTCGGCAACCTTTCCTTTAAAGGGAGTGTAAACCAAAAAAACAACTTTACACTAAAAAATAGAAAAAAAAATGTAATAGCAACAATGAATACTGCTGTTTGCTAGGGATAATACTTCTTGAGATATTGAACCGCCAATATGAGACAGTGTAGCGTGTCATACCGACACGAGTGTGTTGAGCTAGCCCCCTGTATATAAGTGCGGTTCCGTAGTTTCGGTTGTGTAATTCTTACAAGGTTTACTATGACATATTCGTCGCTATTTGTTTAAATATGCCGAATTTCTGTATAGTTGGTTACAATATAACAACAATATAATCTCAAGCATAACAATGCAGTATGCAGTATACATTTTAAAACTGATGACATTGAAAATACATATGTAAAGGTCGTATTACCAAACGAAAATGTTTTAAGAAAATTAGAAACGACTGTTGTTCCAGCCCTTTTTTATTCGAAACAAAAACTGCAGCGGGTGCCACAACAACAAGAAATTCGAAATATATTCGTCAAAACCTGGTAGCAGAAGCAAAAAAATTTAAATTACGACCCTAATGTCGATAAGTTTGAAGGATTACATTTTGATATTCCAAAAAATATTATTAATTAAAAAATCTGATGTGGACACCACACGACTTCCTTGTAGGTAAGCCCGACATGAAGTGTAGACGCAATTATAAATTTGCACATATTTGACGTAATTTGACATTAACATTATTTTTTATTTATTTTTTGTCCTAATCCATAGCAAGCTTTATTACAAAAACCAACAAGTATATAATTTTTAAATTTACATATCTCGCTTATACAAAGAGCTAACTTAATAATACTAGATGTGCTAGACGCAAAATTTAATTCTCTAATTTATTTCAAAAATCAAAATTGAACCATTTTATTCAAGAAATACTGTTAACAACTTCAGGTAATATATTACTTCCGGTTAGCCTATATTAACCAAAATCTACAATGTTATTCTCATTGACATAAAAGTCTTATATACCAAATTTGATAAGTTTTGAATTATATTTTAAAATAGTTTTTCATTAAAAAATTTTATAGGCTTTAAGTACCATATCTGAAAATTATGTAATGACCAAAAAGGGAGGTATACAACTAGACGTTATAGCAGTCCTAAATACAAAATTTCAACTTTCTATATATATATATATATATATATATATATATATATATATATATATATATATATATATATATATATATATATATATATATATATATATATACCGTGTGTCTGTAGTAAAGGTGTACATAGGAGATTAACATAGGAAATCAGTTTTTTGCAATTTCCTGCTCACCTAATAATTATAATCAAAAACGAATCAAATAAAAGTTTTAGGGCATATATATATATATATATATATATATATATATATATATATATATATATATATATATATATATATATATATACTGTGAACACTGAAAACCGTGACATAGACGTTTAACATGGGAAAGCAGTTTTTTTTTCAAATATCAACTGTCTCGCAAGTCTATGATATGCTTAGAAAGGTTATTTAATTTGACATAGAATATTATCTAAATACTCCTAATTTAATGGCTTATTATTGAAATATTTGGAAATGTATAATGCAATTTGACAGTTATTACATATAATTGATTAAAAACAGTAATCATGGAAACGTATTCAGTAGCTAAAATGATTAGATCAGCGCACCGTACTAATTCATAAGTTCAAATCCTGCCCGTCTTATACTTTTATTATTTTTAATTTTATTTTATATTATAAAAAAATAAAACATAAATGGGATAGTATATCAAGTATTTCATAGAATTCACTATTTTTTAAATAAATTTTAATTTTATAAGTTGCTGTACAATATTTTTTTAATTTCATTCCTCGTAGATTTATTCAATAAAATACTTGATTTACCAAACAATTTCAGTTTTAATTTTGTAATTTATTTAATAATACATTTTACAAAATAAAAGAAAAAAATATAAAAATATAAGGCGGGCAGGATTTGAACTTGAAAAATTATTACGGTGACTCGACCTAACCAATTCAGCTACTGAATACGTTTCTATGATTACTGTTTTTAATAAATTATAATTAATAACTGTCAAATTGTATTATACTTTTGCAAATATTTCAATAATAAGCCATTAAATTAGGAGTAGTTAGATACTTTTTGATAACAAATTAAATCATCTTTCTAAGCATATCAAAAACTCCCATTCCATTATAGTCTTGCGGGACAGGTGATATTTGAAAAAAAACTGTTTTCCCATGTTAAACGCCTATGTCACGGTTTTCATTGTTCACACTGCATATTAATTATGTATTTTTTATTGGTATTTGACCATAAGTAGTTATAAATTTCAATTTCCCAAAAGTTTATTTATTTATTTATTTATAAGATATAATATCCCAATTACAAGGGGGTCAGAGATACATGAATTAGCAAAAACTCGAAAAACATGTTTGACGTAGACAAAGACAAAATGTGAAACACAATATACATACATAAAAAATAATAAAAATAAAAAAATACACAATAGAAGGAAAAAATATATGATGAATATAAAATGTAATGTTCGTATGTATTCTGGATGAAAGGCGCGAAATATGAATGTAAACATTATTTAAGCCAGCAGTGTCGTCGATTTTGTTTGATCATTTATCATGACCATTTATGCTTCTAAAAAATTAATGCTGAAAATCGTTAAAATATTGCTATTTTTGAATATTCGAGGCGTGAATATTGTACCATAAATATAAACATTGTAAACGAAGTCATATTTGTAATTTTGCCACTGTTTGGAAGTTTCCCCTCAGGCAAAGCGGAGTGGGCGGGGCTAAAAAGAGATAAACTTAGAGGAGATTTAGGGATGCAATGCTGCGACATCTATGTGTAAATGTCAATACTTGCATATTAAAATTTCACAATTTATTTGTAAACTACATAATATATATTTAAAAACAAAACATAAATAGAATCAATAAAAATATATTTACACGGGTCCGTAATTAGTTTATTAAAAAATATTAATATTTTAAAGAAAATTGAAGTTGAAAAATGGCTAATATTGTTATTATGATGTATTTTTTTCTTATTTGTTAATTTTTTTTAAAAAAAATCTATACGATACCGCATTAATTACATCTTCCTCATTCTTCACTGAACATTTCAGTTGTTAATTTATAATATTACAGTCTGATTCTTTGAAATTCTAAACCATGTTTTCGTTGCCGTGACGGGGGCAAGTCTACCGCCTTAAATTCAATGCATTTGTAAAATTTTATAATTTCTTTTTTAATAAAATGTATTGAAGTATTATAAATATATAATAAGTATATGAACTCACAAACAATTATTGTTACTATAATATGCCAAATAATCATTCAAATAGAGTTATTTTCACGCGAATTTACACAAAGAGGCCAAATTGTGCTGTCTTCGTGAGGATATGTAAATGCGAGTGAGACGGAACGATTTTCTCTCTCTACGCCCTACGCTACTGCCACTTCCGGTAAGTTGAGTGGTGACTTGGCCTCTCTCGTTCCCTCGTTTCAAGCAGATCGCACGGCAAGCGCTACAGCAGAAAATACTTGCTTCAAACAAGTGTCTTTATATCATTTTCAATTATATTCTTAAAAAAATCTAATGTGACCAGCACATTACCTTCCGTCAGCATTTGTACAAATTTCGTACAGAAAGTTCCTTGCAAAAGATTCTGCCGGCAGTTGTATGTGTTAATACAAATTCCATAAAGAAAATTCCTATATTCCCAGTAAAATTATGACATAAACATACTCTGTCAATTGCACTTGACACTGACGTTTTCAATCAGAATTTTCTTAATATAGTACCTGTTTCCACAGTTATAGCAGAGCTTGCTAATTTTTGAAATTTAATTTTTTTTATAATTTTCAACTCTATTGTAACGCGACATACCGGGCCTCGTCTAACCTGGTTCATAATACAGAGTAGCTGTTAAAAGACAGAATGTGTCTATCTTTGTGCATTTATTGAAAATTACTTCTGAGAGAAAATATTAAACATTTTGAGAAATGTGGTCGAGTGTAATGATTTGAACATGACACTCTGCTGTGGAAAGGTCCGCTCTCTGGCATTCGCCTTACATGCGAGGGAAACCACAGCGAAAACCTCATACAGAGAGACATCGAGACACAATTTTAACAAATAATTTATAGCAAATTAAACACAGTAACACCTAAGGGTTGTCCCAACAATTTAATATTAGCAACATTAACAATAATACTTTAATTTGACCTGTATATTGATACAATTATAAACGTAATTGTGTAAGTGAAGGTGAGTGTGTAAGTTTGGTGAGTTGGGAGTTTCACCCGAACTGCGATGACGCTCGGCGTCGCCGACGGCCCGCTTTTTGTATGGAAAGCGTGGGGTTAGCAATACAGTCCTGGTTCGCCGCTGGACCGGCCTCATCATGTGTACGGGCCGCCCGGCATAACCGAGGCGTCTACAGTATGGCGACACAGTCTATCCCGTCGAGCACCTGTGTCGTTACTTGTCGGGGTGTAAATTGTTAAGTGATACCAAAGTAAACGTGGACATGCCACCGTTCGGGGCTGATACGGCACATATATTGAGCTTGGGTGGCTGCAAAGCAACGAGACCCGCAAAATTACGTATAATTGGCAACCAATATTAGGCCACGTAGATAAACATTCATAATATCATTGTGACATTAAATCATAATACAATGCTTGTCCAAGTTAAGTTCTTCGTAAGTAAAAAAGGGAGCCAAATCACGTGAATAGGAGAGCAAGTAGGTCGGATCTCCAAACGTGCCTGACAGCCATAGCAGCTGAGTGGAGGGAAACTAGGATTCCAAACGTGCCATAGCAACTGAGTGGAGAAAATTATGGAAGTTCCCCAAACGTGCCTGACGTAGCGTTGGCAGCTGAGTGGTGGGGAGAGTAGGATTCAAAACGTGTCTGACATAGCCATAGCAGCTGATTGGAGGGAAAGTATGGAGGTTCCCCAAACGTGTCTGACGTAGCCATAGCAGCTGAGTGGGGGGGGGGGAGTAGGATTCCAAACGTGCCTAACATAGCCATAGCAGCTGAATGAGGGGAAAGTAGGATTCCAAACGTGCCTGACATAGCCATAGCAGCTGAGTGGAGGGAAAGTATGGAGCTTCCCCAAACGTGCCTGACGTAGCCATAGCAACTGAGTAGGGGAGGGGTAGTAGGATTCCAAACGTGCCTAACATAGCCATAGCAGCTGAGGGGGAGGAAAGTAGGTAGGTATTGGGACGCGGAGTCGAAGGTAGACCTGGAGAACTTATCTCAAACAAGCAAAGTGTAAAAGTTCGATGAATTGAGAGCATTGGGTTACTCAACATGTCAACCATGCCAGGGGTCAAAGGTCTGTAAGTCTGGCCAAAACCAGACTACCAAATGTAGCGTCTGTCCCAGTATTAAATTATTGCTCTTGTCTCCTTCCGATCTTGGATGTTTCGGGGGTAAGGGTTGCACCTCCCCGTCACTGGTACGAGTGGGTGGTTGGGTGGCCGTTGGAAAGTTCTAGAACATCATAAATTTTCCATTGTTACTTTAACACATGTGCACGCTAAATCTCCGATTAGGCCTGTGACTCCGTCTGAAGTACCAGCTTTGTCTCGCCTTAACTGCAGAGACTTGTCCCTTTGACCTCCTTGTGAGATAGATAAAAAACAACAAAAGAACACATGTACAGAAAAATACTTATGTAATGGCCATCGCTACTAAATAATAACTACGTATTATTTGTACATGAACAGTCTATTTGTTTGTTTATTGTAAGTAGGTAACTGAATAAAACCAAATCTCCGATTTAGGCCTGTAGCACCGTCTCAAGTACCAGCTTTGTCTCGCCTTAACTGCAGAGCCCTGTCCCTTTGACCTCCTTGCGAGATAGATAAAAAACAACAAAAGAACACATGTACAGAAACATACTTATGTAATGGTCATCGCAACTAAATAATAACTACATATTCTTTGTACATGAACATTCAATTTGTCTGTTTATTGTAAGTAGGTAACTAAATAAAAATAATTTATATATTGCGTGCTAAGTTTCGCTTTCTGGAGGTAGGTATAAACGACAATTCCTTGTTTAGAATTACATGTTATTTATATTTTTTAGATGTTTTAGGAACTGAACAGTTCCCATCTTCAGCTTATAATTTTATTACATCGATAAACTTCTATAAACAAAAATTGAAAGATTAAGAATTTGAATTATATTCTGAAAGTCGCCTTTTGAATACAAAACGCTCAAATACGAGTAAAGGTCATCTTCAGCTCCATTCTAAATCCAAAAGGAATATGATTAAAACGCAATAGCAAAAAAATTATTGAAAAACTCTAAAATACGGGGAAATTACCATGTTAGTTGAGGGATTAAAACGACAGACCGTGAAGTTTAAGTGAATGGTAAAATTTATATGAATTTTGTTTTTTTTAAATGAAAACTTTTTAAAAAAAGAAAATGACTCGACCAACATTTTTCACCCATGGTGGTAAACGACTGACTAAAAAGGCGGGAAGCCAAGGTCAAGAGCAGGGGAAGGGATCAAAGAAAATACACACCAAAAACCCTATTCTTCAATCACCGTAAGTAGAGGTGCCGCGAACTTCAAACAACCATCATAGTCAGAGTATGGTTATTAGTGCATGAAGTTCTATTTAGATTTGTCAAAATACATTCTTTTAAAAGTCTTTTATGTTTATTTTGTTCTATTGTAAGTATTTTAGGTTCGTTGAAGTTGAACATATGCTACGGAACATAATATTTTATACCCATCTGATCCAAATGAATTAATTAGCATATGGAGACACATATCTTTATCTGTAAATATATTTTTCATTTTTAAAAAATTCTCAAATCGATGTCGATACTGTTTAAAAGTTTCCTTTGATTGATTGAAATTTTCGAAATTCGGGAGTAAGGTAATTGTTGAAGGGGTTTCTTTTCAGCTGGTTGTTGCAGCTTCTCTATAAGCAGTTGTTGGGTTTGCATCATTTGATTCATTGTAATTAATAATTGGTTTAATTGTTCACTTTCCATCTTTATGAATGTTAGATTTCTTTATTCTCGTCGCCAATTTGATATATCTTATAGATATTTATAGATACTTAGCACGCGGTAACGTTGAATGATAGAATAAGAGTACAAGGACATATAAAACATTTATTGTCAGAAGTGACGAATTAACTGTCAATATATATATATATATATATATATATATATATATATATATATATATATATAAACAATCAGAATCTTAATATATTTGATATCTTGATATTATATTTTATTACTGTCGTCGCACGCTGTGATTGTAATTGTTGTATTTGCAATTATAATCGTCCGGTACAGCCTTTTTTTCAATGGTTGAGTTGTTTTCCCGATGTAAATTTTGGGACAAACTTTACATTTGGTACACTAGATCAGTTTTTTCGGTGAGATTTGTGGCATCTTTTAATTTAGAAAAAAGTGCTTTTGTTGAGGAAAAATTGGAATGCGCTAATATAATCGGGGTGTTACTTAAATTCCGGACTTACTTGCATTTTAAGTAACACCCCGATTAAATTAGCGAATACCAATTCTTCCTCAACAAAAGCACTTTTTTCTAAATTATAAGATGACACAAAACTCTAGCGTATCAAGCAAAATGTAACGTTGCCCCAAAATTTACATCGGGGAAACAACCCATCCAGGCTGTATCAGCACGATTATAATTGCAAATACAACAATTACAATCACAGTACCTTGGTCAAACACCACTGTGATACAGGTCATATGTTCAACTTCAACGAACCTAAAATACTTACAATAGAACAAAATAAACATAAAAGACTTTTAAAAGAATGTATTTTGATAAATCTAAACAGAACTTTATGCACCAATAACCATACTGACTATGATGGTTGTTAGAAATTCGAGGCACCTATACTTAGGGTAATTGAAAAATATAGTTTTTGGTGTGTATTTTCTTTATGATTTCTTCCCCTGTTCTTGACCTTGGCTTCCCGCCTTTTTAGTCAGTCGTTTACCGCCCTGGGTGAAAAATGGTGGACGATTCTTTTTTCTTTTTTAAAAAAGTTTTCATTTGTGTTTAAAAAAATCAAAATTCATATAAATTTTACCATTCACTTAAACTTCACGGTCTGTCGTTTTAGTCCCTCAACTAACAAGGTAATTTCCCCGTATTTTTGAGTTTTTTAATAATTTTTGTTTTGCTATTGCGTTTTACTCATTTTCCCTTTGGATTTAGAATGCAGGTGACGTTCACCTTTACTCGTATTTGAGCGTTTTGTATTCAATGGGCGACTTTCAGAATTTAATTCTTCAACATGTATCTCTTACTAAATATTACTGTATGGTGGTAAGTTTAATGTCTCACACATTCTTTCGATGCAAAAAGCTGTTTTTTTTTGTTTATAGAAGTTTATCGATGTAATAAAATTACTAGCTGAAGATGGGAACTGGCCAGTTCCCAAAACGTCCAAAGAATATAAATAACATGTAACTCTAAACAAGAAATTGTCATTTATACCTACCTCCAGAATGCGGGACTTATCATGCGATATATAAATAATTTCTGATGTACCTGAGCACCATAACATAATAAATAAAAATAAATACATAAATAACAATAATAATATATAGTGCGATTTCACTATATCCATTTAATATGAAATATAAAATGCAGTTAAATAATATAGAGAATAATATATTCTTTAATATTTATAATAACATTAAATGTGAAACAATGGTATTTATCATTGTTTTTTCAAGAAAAACTGTTAAAATCTTTAAATGTGGGTACTTCCGGTTGACCAATTATAATTAAAATCTAATCAGCTCTTCATATGGATGTAACGAAGAGAAAAACGAAAGAATTATAATTTTTGGAATGGTTGTATTAGAGTTATCGCAGAGCAAACTTTTGTCACACACACACACGCACGCACGCATACACACTCCCACACACACACACACACACACACACACACACACACACACACACACACACACACACACACATACACACACACACACACATCACACACACACACACACACACACACACACACACCACACACCACACACACACACACACACACACACACACACACACACACACACACACACACACACACATACAGACATCATCGTAAAAATAGTAAAATCGTATTCTAGGGACCATAAAACGTGCGTATTGATTAAAAACTCACCACCAAATCTTTTGACAAAAGACAATACCTTCCTTACCTAAAGGTGACGGAAGGTAAAAAAGTTACATAAATAATTTGAATAATTACTTTTGCAACTAATAATTTCATTATTAGTTCTTTTGCAATTATATAAATAGAAAAACATAATTTTACAAGCGCAAAATAGCAAAATAAAAGCATCGGAATAATTATAATGTAATAATATAATATATGTGAGAATGAGAATATCTCGGCCTCGGTTAAGTGGTGGGGAGAACTTAGTATGGTTGGGCTGTAGGCTGGCACGCTGCACTGTATAGTGTCTAGCCTGCCATTCGTGTTTCCTTAGCCGTAAGCCAAATACGCCCTTCAACAGATTTGCTAATATGAAAGAACGCCGGATTGATTTAATGTACAAATGAATACTATATTTTTATTTTCGTAAATTTACAATAGGTATAGGATATCTAATTGTGTGTTGATTATTTAAGAAGCGTTCAAAAATGTTCGCACTTGAACCAAAAAAAATTTTTTTCTAATATTTGGCCTCAGCTTACTCTAAGTTCTATAACAAGTATGCGAAAACAGAAATAGAATTATAATATATGCCTTTACGAATTAGGTATACTTTGGAATATTGATATTTAATCCGGGGTTTTCGGTTTGAATAATAAATACAATGGAACGCGCAATATAGGCTATTAAATTATCAGCAAGTATCACAAATTTCAAATTTATATCTGTAGATACATAATATAACATTACCTGAATAATTATAATGATGAGGTAAACAATATTAATTTCGAAAATACTATTTCCTATTGAAGCGTAAATGGCGTGAACAGCGTATATTTGATATTTTAAAATATTATACTGGAATGATAACTTTTTAATTCTAGTGGATTATCATTGATTAAATAATACGTATACGTTGGCAACCTTATGAGCATTTTTGCAAATTTCTTCGGTAGATGTTATCTTTTATTGTTTTACAATTTAGATTACATGTTATAAAATAGTCTAAGGCGTTTTGTTAAACACTCGTGTTTAAAGTAACAATGACGTCACTTTTAACACTGGTGACATAAAATGACATTTTGAACCCTAAATACATACATACGTAATGAATGCCTACTTTTAATAGATTTGTAGGAAAATATTATTTTATAATTTAGATTATAAAATGAAACTAAAATGCAAATTAAAATTAAATACAAAAATCTAATTACGCCAAAAGATAATAATTTTACATTTTAAAATAATTATTACCTATAAAACATGCTTTTTTGTTATAATGAGGTATGTGACTAAATTCTGTTTTTTTACATTATATGAATACTAGACAAAAAAAATATCCACAGCAGTTGATAGTGATACAGATATAATCTCAGGCCATACCGACGTCGCCATATCCCTTCTTCAAAACATTCAATTGCAAATAACTTTTAATACGAAATAACGTTTGTACTAGGAACACAGACAGACAATTTGGCAAAATAGACACAATGCTATTTTTTTGTAAGAGTGTATTTAATAAAGTATTATTTCAGTTGTACATTCTGTTTTAACACATATTGTATTACACGTTTTAATTTTTGATTTAATGAATGTCATTAGCCGCTTAATTCGTGTAAAAATCTTGTGTCAGTTAATATTTTAAAAAATAATAATAAACTATCTATTTAAAAACATAAAATCGTGCAGTGAACAAACTATAATTGATCTTCTTTTAAAATAAAATCAAAGATTGAATCGTGAATGTGGCCATTGTAATCTGAATTGTGTTTGATACGTGTAGATGTTGCGAGGCTATATTTTGTGTAAGTCTGTAACGGTTGGATTATCTTCGTATTAAGATAAGCCAATCGTTACAAATTGTAAAATAAACGCTTGGAAATTAAATTGTAAAATGCAATGTAAAAATTTTTGTTTTATTTTGTTAATATAATTTTTGACGTTACATTTACCAGTCAGCTGGGTCTAACTAACGGGTGCGCTCAAGCTAAATACAAATTAATAATGTTCCCAACTATACTAAAAATATTTTTTTATAACCAAAAGAAATGGCTACTATTGACCAAATAATCCTGGAACCATTTAATAATAAAATTCATAATTTGCAAAAATCCCTTAACAACTTAAATAATGCGGCCTATAAAAACAATGCAGACTCTAAAGCAAAGTTTGATAAACTAGAAGAACAACTTAACATTTTACCATGTGATGCCAACGTGGTCTCACAGTTTTCTGACCGTTCTGGCCGCGTGAGTCCTATGTGGACTTATAGTGTCAGCTGCGTCGTGCCGCACTGGTCTTGAATATAGCATTGAAACTTATGTTAAATGGTAGAGTACGGCCTGACGTGTCAGAAACCGTGTTTAACTACTGATTTTATGAGACCAATGCGACTTCACGCAGCCATAAATTCAGAGTTATGCAAATAGTAATTTTGGAAGTATATTTGTTAATATTTTGTGAAAAATTTATTTAATATATAAAATATATTCAGTCAAATATTACTATTGGAGTTATAAACATGGTTCAGACATGAAATGGTGAGGCGTCACGTCGATCTCACACGGCTGTATTGGACAATATGAACATGTTCCGGCATGTAACGGTGCGGTGGCCGGTGGCACGTTGGGCTCACACGGCCGTATTGTCCAATTTTCTAAGCGGGAGGCCGAGCTAGACCAATGGGTCACCACAAATTAAATTTGCTCTAATTAAAGTAAAATTATTATAGTATAAACACGGGTTTACATAAGAAAATCTTGAATTATACAAACAAACAAGGAAACAATATAAGTATTGCATAAATAGGAAGAAGAAAAAACATAAATTTAATATCAAGAATAAACTGGAAACCATGGTTGATTAAAAATAATTTTGGAGCAAAGTGAACTCTTCAAAAAAAAAAAAAAAAAATACGAACTACGCAACTAACCCAATAAATATATCTGAATAGGCTGGATTTTTCCAACAATGGTACAGCAGCAAGATAAGATGTGAGGAATTATTTTTTTGATGTGCAAGATCCGCACAAGACGACAGCATCTGTTACAAAAAAAAATTAGTAGTGCACTTAATAAATTCAAATCAAACAAAAGCCCAAGTTCGGATGGAGTCGTTTATGAACAATTCCAAAACTACCATTTATATGGAAAATGTTCTTTAGTTTAGAGATCTCCCAAATAATTTCCTTATGTAGGAAGACCTGCCAAGAGAATCAAAAACAGTAAAACTTATGTTATTACTATTACACAAGAAACGAGATGGTCTAGACAAAAACAATTACAGAGGTATTGCCTTAATAAATGCCAATTTGTTGTTGTTGTAGTTGGTTTAATTGCCTCTGTCTCAGAGATGTCGCAGTTGTTTTATTTATTTTAAGCCTTGTAGTTGCTTCGAAATTCTAGACAAATCTGACTTAACCTCTTTACTTTAACTTCTGCTTTCTTTATGCAAACACTCTACTACAGAATATATATTTTAAATCTCCTACCTTATTCTCGTAGGCTGGTTGTTATGCTCTAGATTACACTTTTGGTATAATTACTCAATAATAACGTATATCTTTTTTTATAAGCACTTAATTACAGTTGACCTTTACGTTCAACCAATCAAGGGTATCAATTATTATAATGAATTATTATTACCAATTATTATTATTATTATAAATTATTACCAATTATTATAATTATAATAATTAATTATAATTATTATTATTAATTATAAATATTATTATATTAATTATAATAATAATTATTATTTATTATAAATATTATTATATTAATTATAATAATTATTATTATTATTAATTATAATTATTATTATTATTATTTATTAATAATTATTATTAATTATTATTATTAATTATAATTATTAATATTATTAATTATTATTATTATTAATTATAATTATTATAATAACTATTATTATTAATATTATTATGTAATATTTTATTTACTTATATTCTTATTAATTTGTTACCTCTCTGTTTGTATACATAGATTATATCTCTCCGAATAAATAAATTTATTATTACCACACCAGCAGGGTGGTGTTTTTCTTTGTAATATGTAAAATCCAACAATATTTTATTGTGTGATAAACGAATGGATTAACATACATAAGTAAATAATTTTTTTTTATTCAAACAGATATATTTTCGTTTGGTTTAAAAACATTAATTTTAATTAATAATATATTGTTAAGAGTAGGTATGTCGTATAAATCTCACAATAATTTATTGCTGAAAAAGTTGGGCTCGCAAGGCTTTTAAAAAAATAAACTTCGTTGTACCTGGGGAGTAATTAATTTATACAAATGATTTATTTGCAGGAATACAAAACTTTTCTAACGTTTGATTTACAACATGCCCTTATGCACCAACACTATAAATCATTCAGTAACTAATGAATAAATATAATTTAAAATTTATTGATTCAAACACAAATATATAAAATTTAAAATAGATGCGGATCATGTGAAGTTATTCGCGCCCAAACAATTTTAAAAATATATGTACGTCATAATAAACATAAAAAATGAAAAAATTGTCTAAACAATCCTAAACAAACGGATGCTACCTTGAAATAATCAATTTTTCCTGCAACAACCTTTACAGTGTTTAAAAAAATATCACCCGTCAGCTATCAAATAAAATCATCTAAATAAAATCATTTTTAACCACTTTTTTTTAATATTCAGGTCTTGGACATTTTTACACATAAAAATATTTATTATTGATAAAGTTTGGTTTCACGAATTTAAATTATTTATTTAATATATGTAAAAACGGTCGGCTCTCAAGCGCCATCCACTATTTTCTTATGTGAAATGAAGTATAGTACGTGAAAAGTTAATTGTTGGTACTAGGCAACATACACATTCGGTTAATTTACCTTTTTATCATTTGCCTCATCTCATCTCGTCTCAAAATGAGATGAGTTTGACATGAACTGAGCTGAGATCAAGTGAGATTTTTATGAAGTAAAGAGAACAAAAGACAAATTTTGTTGGTAACTTGAACGACTGATGTCCGCTGGATGTCTGTGATACTTTTCAACGGTCAACCACGATATTTTCAGGTATTATTTTGGATCGCCCACTATCAGTGGGCATTATTTAGGCTTCTATTATTCTGTCGATTACATAATAACATATAGTGCGACACATTCTAAAATGTTTAAATTATACAGTACTATAACTACCACATGATTTTCAATTCTATGAAGTTTACATCTCTTTACTATATTATTTTCCACGGAATTGTCTGCATATTTATTTATTCTTCATATAATAATAATATTTATTAAAGGAATAAACAAATAATCATAATAACCAAACTAATTGTATGTGACAGCCCGTGACAGCAAAACATTTATCCCCACCATTCATCTAAGATTAAAAACTCAACAAGCACAACATCCAGAGGTGACTAAGAATCGGGAAGGGGGGTGGAACTCTTCTCACTTCGGTCTCACTTTATCTCATCTCCGTTAGGATGAAAAGAACGGTCAAAATTAGCGAGGCAACTGAGGTGAGCTGAGATGAACTAAGGTCTCATGTAAAAAGTGGCAAAAAGAACGCGACTTAGTAAATAATGCCTAATGAAAGTAATAAAATTTATTTAGAAATATTAATCTATACTGTAAATGAAACAAGTGTAATAATTTTTATTATTTTTATTAACAGAGTGAATACTAACCTAACTTTTATGAACAAAAAAAAAATTGACATTGTGAATTCTAACTAAACTTAACTTTTAATATTAATATTAAACGTACAATTTGTACAATTCTAGAAGACTAATCCACCTATCTCCGAAATTCTTTCGAATGGTACATTTTGAACAGTAGTTATTATGAGAAAAATTGATTTGAATATGCCTGTACCTGTTCACTTAGTATTATGAGAAAGAGCACTAACATTTCGGTTGTCGGACAGATTCACGGGTGTCAAAAAGACAACTTTCTACTCCTAATACAAGGGGGTATTGATAAGTTTTTGGTCTCAACACCTAGATGTTGGTTATGGTTTTAAATATACCTCTGAATTGAAGTGAATTCAGTGTTTTTATAAAAATTAAAAAATCAAAAATCGTGCCGTGGTTAAATTCTTACATTTAACAGATAATGCGCCTGTGTGCCGAGTTAGACGCTGTTTATAGGGACTTTGCTTCATCATTTGCCACCGTCAAAAAATGGGCAGCTGAATTTAAACGTGGTTGTATCAGACTGGTTAGAGATGAGTGTTCAACACTGCGCCCACCACCGATAGCATCGAAAAAGTTCACCGAAAGAATTAAAACTGGGGATAGGAGAGATTACAGGCATATCGTATGAACGCGTTTATCATATACATGAAGAATTGTGCATAAGAAAGATGCCTGGGCGTTGGGTGCTGCGACTATTCACTTTGGACTAAAAATGCAGTCGAGTGAACGTTTCTAAGGCTGGAGCGGTTTAAGTGAAACAAGTCAATAATACTGGGATAAAGCCTAAAAAACAAGCAGAAGCATTCATAGCCTACCTACTCCGTAAATTTTATTAAAACTTTCTGATCCGTAATCCGTAGAGTGTTAAAAATTATAGTTGGACGTTAAACGTTGTACGCACCACGGGAGTTAAACGGACAATAATTCCTTCGGTCCACGAACACATCTCGGGTCAGAGGTCCTCGAAAAGTACACTGTTGACCTCAGGCGTTATTGTCATTATAACACCCTTGATACGTTAATTACTATAATTAAAAACATAAATAAATAGCAATATGTTATGTATTTGTAAGACGTTAGATCAATTGAATACTAGCTGTTGCGATGAAGATGGATGTGGTAACAAAATTACTGTAAAATGTCTTAAAATCTCTCAAATTCTTTAACAGCACAAAATCACTTATTTCTAGGATATTCTAATTCCAGTTTACCACTAACTTAAAAATGAGACGTAATAAGGAATAAAATTTACAATATGTATATATTTTTTTAGAGAAGTTAAAAATTGGGGTTAATTCAAGTTTGGCAGATGAGTATGTAAAGTTAAATTTTTACAAAAGAGTCTGTAAAGTTTTACTTTAGCTACTATTTTGGCTAACTTAGTGGAGTGTTATCGTGTACTTTAATATCGATTTTGGAAAAATATATTTAATGAAACATTAATATCAAGTTTCTCTGAAGCATTTTTTTCATATAAAATAAAATTTATACTGTAATGTTTACATTTTGAATGGCTGAAAAATATAATAGCACTACACATAGGATGTTGATGCTAAGGTGCGAACATAGGGATTTAACATGGGATTTTAGTTTTTTGCAATATTTACGGCAAAAACTGTAGAGTGCAATATTGTTCAAAATTCAAAGTTGTATACAAAACTGTTTTTACATTTTTTATTATCCTTCTAGTTTCTTTACAATTTTAAAAAGAAATTTTTAAATTTATTAGTAGTAATAGACATGACACTTGTTTTATTTTTTCTAGTTTTCCTAAATTATTTATAAACGTCAATTTGACATGAAAAATAAATTTCGTATTCTTTTGTAACTATTTCCATCATAATATTCCTTTAGATAGGTTCCCTATTCGAATAAACATTAATTTTTCATTTTTTTTTCTTTTCCGTTAACAGCTAGTCAGAACCACACCTGCGCAATTAATATGTTGTTTGAATTATTACTGTTTAAAGATACGCAACTAAATTGTATTTTCGGTGTTTCAAACAAATGAAGATAAACAAATTAAACATGGTTGAAAAGCTAAAAAAATTCTCTTTTCTATGGTGTAACTTTCCAATATGGCGTCCATATAAAAATTAAAACTTTGACATCATAACTCGAAAATAGAGATAAAAAATTGTTCAATAGTTTATCGGTTTCAGAAAATTAAGACATTATTGATAAATATCTATTTTCGAAATTTTCTTATTAATACTACTTTCAGATTGCTATGGTTAACAGAACAATTATTTTGACATATGTCAATATGACAAATATTCAAATTATGTGCTTTATTCCTCATGTTTATTACTTTAGAATAAAGTAGACCGTATTTAGAACGATAGGCTAACGTAATCTGTATGTATTAATGAAGAGCATTATATTTTCATTTTATTTTCATTTTGTAGACCGTTGTTGACAAGTCAGTATGGTTATAATATTACCATACAGATACAGTTATTATTTAGTTACCAGCCTACTTTTGTACACGTAAACAATGGAATAATATCCTGAAACCGGTAAAATATATAACAGATAAATGCTGCAAATTAATTCATACTCGTGGGACAAGAGGCGCTAAATATTATTTACAAAGATGCAATAATTCTGATTCTGTCTTACGGATTGCCAGCGTGGAAATGTGCCCTGCAGAAAAAAAATCAAAAGAATTCAAAGACTTATGAATACAAAGATCCTTAAAGGATACAGAACAATATCCCATGAAACATCCTGCGTGTTAACAGGAAACATGCCTGTTATACTTAAATTAGAAGAAATAATAATAATATACGGGGAAATGAAATCCAAAGATATGGAAAATAGTGATGAAGTGCAAATCTAAAGCCTATGGCACACTTGTCGATGAGCATCAAGGAGCATCGATGAGCTCATCGATGAAACAACAGTACGCACCCGTCATCGATGTAAAATACGGCGCCGCTATTTTCATCGAAGAGCATCGATGAAACAAACGTATCTCATTTCAGATGTATTTTTTGAGTCTCATTTCACGTTAACGTCAAAATAGATAATAAAGTGTCAAGTGTCAAATAAAAAACAGTGTTTTGAAAACCAAAGCCGCTTTCCTTCTATCAAGATCAACTCAGAGTAGCATACATCTACCCTAAATCGTTCTTTTTAAAAGGGGATAAATGAGCTTGTACTACCCATTTTCTTCGTCTCCGCCCCCGCGAAGCACCACCTTTGAAACAGGATCATATAGATCCTAAACTGATCCCTAATGTCAATGTCACGTCAATATGACTGACTACTATGTATTTTGTCTTTTTTGTATTGTATTGATGATATTAAAATGACATGAATAGAAGAAATTAATTAGTTTGAAATGTTATATCATGTTTAATTACTATAAGAAACACATCTATATTTAAATTCTCAAAGGTAAAAGAATTTAATATATCAAAATCAAATCACATACAACAGACTATAACCACAAGCAAATTCATCATATTATTATATTATAAATATAATGCTATCTTCTACTTCTTATTTACAAAATATACTGTTCTTTTTATTAGTTCAGTTCAGTAAGAGGTAAGATCAGTTCTTTTTCCCATTAAAAAGAAAGCGCCTTAAACAGCAACAATAAACGGGAAATATCTATTTAAAAACATAGAAACATTTCGCTGGTATTATTACCAACATAACTTTTTTACATCACAGATAAAATCGCTGTATTTGTCATCGATGAAATTGAAAACCATCGATGACGGGTGCGTACTGTTGTTTCATCGATGAGCTCATCGATGCTCCTTGATGCTCATCGACAAGTGTGCCATGGGCATTAAAGGCCCATTCGCTTTTAATTGTGCAAAGTTTATTAATAGGTCTGTTTGTTTATATAGAACAACAGCCGGCAACAACTGATGAACACAACAAAATGATCTTTTCTATTGCTTATTTTATCAAATACAATCAGAATTCAAATGTCAATAAACGTCAAAAAAAATTAAGCGGTATCGGTAGTGGCAACATAGAAGTTTGGAGTTTACAAACTCCTATCACTGCAGTTGCCACTGCGGTACTACTAATTTTTATAATTTTTGGATGTGAACGAATACGTTTTCTATAACGCATTCTTTTACCTAGGCCACTACCACTGCCATTATTTCTACCGCTACCTTATTTTTTTTGTTGTGAATAATACTTAAAATATGCAGTGTACAGTGCGGAAAATAAAGTTAGTATCGAAAAATGGCAATGTGACTGGTCCAGCAGTACTAAAGGTAACATTACCAAGATGTTTTCCCCAATATAGAAAAAAGATTTCTACTGTACAACCCGAGATTAACAGCAATTTTAAGTGGACATGGCAAATTGAAAAACTATGTTTATAAATTTAAAATAATAGACAGTGATGTTTGCAGAAGTGGTGAGATT
>OY720451.1:37853330-37870830 GCA_963082715.1 Harpalus rubripes | reverse complement strand
ATGGTTAAGAACAAAGTAAAAAATGAAGAAGCACGGTAGAAATATAGGGTAATAGTGAAATGCACTAACGAAGACAAAACTTTCGATGAAATTAAAAATTATATGAAATCTAATATAAACCCAACAGATTTACAAATAGGTATTAAATCAGTCAAAGCCCTGGGAAAAGGTAAAATACTAATAGATACGAATAGCGAAAAAGAAAACAAATTACTATCTACCAAAATAAATTAAACTTGTACAGGTACTCTCGAAGCATGCGCAGCAGTTTTGCAAAATCCGCAGTTCAATATTCCGGAAGATATGAATTTAGAAAATGCTGCAAATATAATAATTGCACAGAATCCTGACCTTCAACTAAA
This sequence comes from Harpalus rubripes, assembly GCA_963082715.1. NCBI lineage: Eukaryota > Metazoa > Arthropoda > Insecta > Coleoptera > Carabidae > Harpalus > Harpalus rubripes. The sequence continues at coordinate 37,870,468 of OY720451.1, read as the reverse complement.
GAACGGTGATATAATACCTAAACACATTTTTCAAAGCAAAAATAAAATTAAAAACTTAATAGTCGAGGTCATGCCTCCAACAAGAAATAAAATAAAAATGTAAAATTTAAGCTAGGTTGGTGTCTATGCAATACTAATGATTATATATCATTAAGTCGATGCTATAATTGTAGCAAATTTAATCACAAAGCATCAAAATGTAAGGGAAATTTAATATGTCCAAATTGCGCACAATCTCATAAACTGTCAGACTGTAAATCTAACGAACTTCACTATAAATGTATAAATTGCATTCAGTGGAATAAATTTAATAAAAGTAATAAAGTAAACGAAAACCATTCAGCACTGAATAAAAAAATGTCCCTGCTACCAAAACACTTTAAAGAAATACATACAGAACATAAATTACCAATGACAGGTAAACATAACTAACAAAACAGAAACACATGTAAAAGACAATAAAATAAATTTTACAGGTAGGGACACTAACAACAATACAACTATTAAAATAATGCAAATTAACTTACAACATTATAAGGCAGCCACACAAAACTTACTGCAACTTATGGAAAAAAACAACATTGATGTAGCACTAGTACAAGAACCATATCAAACAGAAAATAAGATAGGTACGTGGTATACCCAGCCACATAAACGCTTACACATACGGTGAGGGTCAAAAAAGATCAACTACACTAATCAGGAACAAATTGTTAAATGTTATATTATTAAATCAGATATCATATGAGGATTTTGTAGTTGTTGAAATTACACTTGGCAAGTTCAAATTTTATGCACTGTCAGGATACCTCGATTCAACCCAGAATATACAAATAAACTTAAGGTACCTCGACAAGTTAATAAAATTCATGAATAATAAACCGTTCATTTTAGCTGTAGATAGTAATGCGAGATCATATACTTGGTTTGACGTTACAACTAATTCACGAGGACGTGAAATAGAGGAATTCATCTCAACAAAAGGAATATATTTAATAAACGAAGAAAGCGAATTATTTACGTTCGACAACGGTAGGGGGAAAAGCAACATTGACCTCACCCTAGTCAGCCATCACTTACTTCATGTACTCAAAAACTGGAAAATCGAAGAAGAAGAGAGCTGCTCAGATCATAGGATTCTATCATATGAAATAAAATCAACAAAATTAAATGAAGAAGAAAGTACACAGTATAACAGAATAAAATACGTTATCAACGATGAAAATTGGGAAAAATTCGACAAAAATCTAATAAAATCATTCAGGTCCTTAAGAAATCCAGAAATTCAAGAAGAAGAATCCAAAGTTTTAGATGATATACTTACACTCTACATTAAACAAGTTTCAGATTTCGAATCTTTCTTTCAAAATTATAATACTACCATACAAACAGCCTGTAAAAAAAGTTTCAAGATTTCTAAAGTAAAAAAGTCATCTATTCCTTCTAGTATGACTTACAATAACATCAATTCCTGTGATGGTAATGAAATCTGCAATATGTTTGCTAATTATTTTGATTCTGCTTTTTTGAATTCTAATAAATCTCATACTTTTACTAATGAATTTAGCCCAACTATTGTTGATATTGGCAAGTTAACAGTGAATGAAAATGAAGTGCTTACTTTGATGTCGAATTTGGATATTCATAAAGGAGCAGGTGCAGATGGAATCCCTAGTATCTTTGCTAAAAAATGTGCCTCGTCGTTGGCTTACCCTTTGAAATTAATTTTTAACAAATATCACTTATCTCTGGTATTTGGAAAAAGGCAGACAGTTATAGACCAATATCAAAGCTCTGTATTTTTGAAAAAAAATTGAAAAAATAATTTATAAATATTTATTTTCCTCCGTAAAAAATATTATTAATATTGAGCAACATCTTTTCTCTGGCAAATCCGCCGAGTCAAATTTAGTTGAATTTATTGACTTCAATTTCAGAACTATGGACAGTAGGACGCAGGTGGATGCTATATACACAGATTTTAGTAAAGCTTTCGATGAAATTAATCACCATATTTTGATCCGTAAACTTGAGGGACTTAGTATACATGGTAGCTTGCTGCGGTGGTTTGAATCGTACCTAAGTAATAGGCAACAATGTACTGTTGTTAATGGCTTCACCTCGTCCTACTTTCCTGTAACTTCTGATATGATGTTTATATTTAAAATACTACTTATCGTATTGATAGTCCTGTGCTGCTTAGTAGATTCTATTTTAGAATTCCATCTTTCTCTACCAGAAATGTTGAGCTTTTTTCACTGCAAACATTTAAATCAAATTATGCGACGAACTCTCCAGTACATAGAATTGCACGTACCTTTAATTATTATTCCTGTGTTTCTAACTCTCCAGACATTTATTCATGCTCTTTACATGTTTTCAAAATATTTATTAAAAAGTTTTTCATTGGTACTTTTGTTATGTAGTTTAATAGGTTATGTCTGATTGTTGATTGTCAGTTAAGTACGTTTGTATGAAGTTAGCGCGTATTATTATAATGTTAACCTTTTCTTTATAAATTATTTTTGTACTTTTTATGTATTTAGTGTTGTACTGTTATTAGGACTTGTCCTGTTGTACAACTTATTTTGTTTAAAATAAAAATAAAAAAACGATACGCTCAAAAAGGAAAAACCGTCCCATGGTGGTCAAAGGAATTATCAGTTACGCGAAACAAGGTTAATATTCTGCGAAGAAGGTATCAGAGGACGAAACACGATGAAAATTTGAGAGAAGAAAGGAAAAAGGAATACTTGCAAGAAAAATTGAATTATAAGCAAAAAATTAATAACGAGAAAACAAAGTCGTGGAAAGAATACTGCAATATTTCGAGCAAATCTAACCCATGGAATGTAGCGTACAAGATAGCTGCCAACAAAACAAAATCGCCTGTAACACTTACTACAATCCAAAAAGAAAATGGAGACTTCACAACAGACATCCACAGTACATTGGAAGCAATGATAGAAGAATTTGTTTCGAGGAACAGTGTTTCAGATGATACAGAACAACATACGAAGATAAGACAAGATATTAAACTACCGATAAACTCAGAAGATACTCCAGATTTTACACAAGAAGAAATAGAAGAAGTTTTTAAAAAAATTAACCCTAAAAAAGCACCCGGTAAAGATGGCGTCACAAATACAATATTATACAGAATATTCCGACTACTACCTACATTCCTTACTGAAGTTTATAATCAATGTTTGAAGAGGGCGCATTTCCCAAAGCAATGGAAACAAGCAACAATCATTCCCATAATAAAACCAGACAAAGAAAACTCCAATGAAGCCGGAAAATTCCGGCCCATAAGCCTCATTAATGTAGGTGGAAAATTACTTGAAAAGCTAATGATAAACAGGATAATGTCATATTTACACACGAATAATATGTTAAATAGTAATCAGTTCGGTTTCATGGAAAGAAAAGGTACAAATGAAGCAGTAATGGAACTAAAAAGATTTACAGAGGACAGTTTTATACAAGGTAAAGTAGTAGTCTTGACGTTAAAGGCGCATTCAACGCTGCTTGGTGGCCTGCGATAATGAAAGAACTACATAATTTTAGATGCCCCAGAAATTTGTTTAACCTAGCGAATAACTACTTCAGTAATAGAACAGCCGAATTGGCATTAAAATAGTTAAACCGGTAAATAGGGGTTGTCCACAGGGGTCATACAGCGGTCCTGGATTTTGGAACATTCAGTATAACTCGACTACTCACATAACGCAAAACAATAGCTTTTGCAGATGATTTAGTTCTGCTAATTATAGGGAAAACAGTTCTTGAGGCTGAAAATGAAGCAAACATAAATTTAGTAAAAATAATGAAATGGGCTACAGACAATAATATAACTTTCAATGAAACGAAGTCTCAGGTAATGCTTGCCACAAGAAGAATATCATTAATCAAAAGCAAGATAAAATATTCTTAAACTACAAAATCCTGAAACAAGTACTCACCATCAAATACCTTGGTATACTTATCGATAAGCAACTAAATTTTAATGAACATGTAAGTTACATCACGAACAAGTGCCTTAATTTAATAAACACACTGTCAAAATCAGCGAAAATCAAATGGGGATTAAGACAAAAGGCAATGCATACAATATACAAAGGAGCAAGAATACCAATCTTGTCATACGGTGCACCAGTTTGGATTAGCGCTCTTAACAAAAAGTACAATCAGCGAAAAATAAAAAGAGTGCAAAGAATAATCAATATAACATTTTGAAGGGCTTCAGAACACACTCAACTGAAGCTTCTTGCATCCTAACAGGAAACACACCAATTCTCATAAAACTTTGAGAAATAGTAGGTATTTACGATAAACTACAAATTGCCAATGATATGACAATGTTCCGGGAAGAACACAATGTGAAGAAAAAAGTGGTTACGCGTGAAGAACAAACACTCAGCGAACAATTATGGCAAACGGAGTGGAGAAACACTAAGAATGAAATTTTAACAAAATCGTTTTTCCCAGACGTAAATTCAAGATTACATACTAAACTTATGTACTCGCATAAACTAAAAGTGATATTAAGTGGACATGGTAGAATTAAAAATTATTTGTACAAGTATAAAATAAGTGAAAGTGCGGAGTGTATTTGTGGCTGCGAAGATCAAACTGTAGACCATGTTATATATAACTGTGAAATACTGAACGGCGAGTGACAAAAACTCGTAACTAAAATCAGGAGCAGAGGACGGAGCTGGCCAAAATCAAAAGAAGATCTAATTAAAAGACATATAAGTGATTTCTGTGACTTTGTAAACTCGATAGACTTTGATAAACTTGTTTAAAAAAAATAATAAAAATAAAAAAGGGTAAAAAAATAAAACAAACTAATAAAACATAAAAAAGAATATTTATTAAAAAAATTATATTTACTTTGTACATAGACTAATAAATTCAATATTAGGTGGTAATAAGTATAGTAGGAATATTTGTTATTATTATTTGAATATGAACACGAACTGATCTCTAATTAATCAATTAGTTTACAAATATGAAATGTATATGGCATGTAGTATTGTAAAATGGAGCTTGCGAAATAAAGGTATTTATTAAAAAAACACACACACAGACAGACGGACATCATCGTAAAAATAGTTAAAACGTGTTGTGGGGACCCTAATTGGTGCTTATTTACTGAAAACTCACCATCGAATATTTGTACCGATAACATTACCTCTCTTACCTTACGGTATGACCTATGTATTTTTTCTCAAATAACAAAACACCATTAAATTGGTCTCCTAATCTCCTTCTGTCTAATTTAGCCGACTTCGTATCTCTTATAGTTCTCTAGATCGCCATGTTGGAAAAGTTATCCTTGATATCCTGTATGGTAAATATCTAACATACCTACTCTGAAACCTAGGTAATATGAATATGACTCATTATGTTTCTTTTGCATTTTGCATATTTAAGAACACTGCTTAAAATAAACTAAAATGCCAGCACATTACCTTCCGTCAGTTCTATGTATTTTATACAAATTCCGTACAAAAAGTTTCTTGCGAAAGATTCTATATTTCTAGTACATTGTACATTACCTTCCGTCAGTTGTATTTTGTGTAAATTCCATAGAAAAATTTCATGCGATAGATTATATATTTCCAGTAAAATTGTAACACATATGTTAATTGCCCTTAACATTGACAGCTGTCTATCAGAATTTTATTACATATTATTATTCTTTTAACTCTATATCCATTGAATATGAAGTATAAAATGCAATCAAATCCTATAGAGAATAAAATATTCTTTAATACTGATAATAACACAATAGCTAAACATGATATTTAAATGCGTTTTTTAACAAAATTTGTTAAAAACTTCAAATACGAGTACTTCCGATTGACCAATTATAACCAAAATCTAATGACCTCTGCCTAAGGATGAAAACTCAAGGAATACGCAAAAATTATAACACACCCACGCACACGCACATACGTATATACATACATAATACAGATATCACCGTGAAAATAGTAGAATCGTATTCTATGGACTCCAAAACGTGATTACTCATTAAAAACTCATCATCGAATTTTATGACCAAAGACAATACCTTCCTTTGACGGAAGGTAAAAAGATCATTAACTTTTTGCAAGGGAAAGCTCTGAGCAATATTTATTCGGCGAGGAAAACTGCTGGAAAAAAACAAAGAAGATTAAGAAAATAAGAAAACAGTGCCTTGCTAGTGCAAAACTGCAACGAACATTACTTCAACGTAAAAATTGGGTTCTTTGTACAATTTATAGTACAGTAAATACGCCAGTGCTAAAAGAGAAAAATTGCATGCTGTTCTTGCATGTAGGGTAAACAGAATTTATCCTCTTGTTACATCTTTTTTTATGTGCGATGTATTATTTTACACGTATTGGATAAGATGATGTGTTTAATCTATACTATGCTGTTCTCTTTTAGATCAAATTTTTTCATCCGTATAACATGAAACCTATTTCGTTTAATAATTTAAATTGATATTTATACACCAAGTGAGTTAAGATAATGTTTATTCATGAAAAGAAAGTTTAAGCCGCGAGCCCGTAGGGCGAATGGGTTAAATTCTTTGAGTGAATAAACATTCTTAACTCGCGTAGTTTATACAATATTTTTTCAATTTTGACGAAATATTAATAAGAACCATTATAATGTTTCATTTTGACAAAATAAAAAACTAATCAATTAGTAGGCAGTGCATGACAGTCGTCGTTTATTTATAAATTATAAACAATAGCTGATCTGTCTCATAAAGACTGTGGTGTGTGTTATTTTAGTGCCTGGCGATATTTTAAATGTATTATTTATTGCAGAGTGACTTAAAATTTTGTGAGAGTGATTTAATAGTTACAAATTTATGCTACAAGGGATGTAGGTACCATTTACCAATCGAGGATGATTTTGCGCCCGAGCGATACCGAGGTCTGGCAAAATGTTCGAGAGTGGTCAAATGTATCTACATCTCGCGTTGCGTATAAGATTTTTTCCACTCCCGATGATTCATTTTTACCTGTTCATTTTCAGTGGCAGATATGCCACGGAATACCGTTAAATATTGATATATTAATAAATGAATCTTAGTATTCCATGGAAAATATAAAAGAACACGCTGTCGTCTCTCACATTTGACACGTCATTGGTAACTTTTAAAGGAAGATATTTATGAAATGAGGACAATTTGATAGAAATCAAAATCATAAGTTATAAAAATTAGCAATTATTTGACACAAGTTTAAAATATCTAACTGTTGGTATTTCACAAAGAGGGAGGTAAGTTCAGCTGTAGGGAAGTAAGGACAATCCTTACATCCCGTCGCTAATAGAAACCGATACCTTGACAGTAAAATAAATATATATATCCCTACAAACAATGTCCTAATAGCCTCTTAATTGATATCGGGAGTGGGAATTTTTTTTTAAATTACTAGCATATAAACAGTCACTTATAGTTGTTGCTATGGAAATAATAATGACGGTTTAAAACATCAGAATTGAATTAAAAATTATCAATATATATATATATATATATATATATATATATATATATATATATATATATATATATATATATATATATATATATATATATATATATATATAGGAAGAATATTTTTTTTAATATATATTTTTATATTTTAAAATATTCTTATAATGTAGCAATTTATCTACTAAAATCTTACTTCCCCTGATGAAGTCAATAAATGTGTAATGGGATGTATATGAAAATACTAATTATTAATACGGAGTTAAAAAAAACATACCCGTATTTTTTTAATTTGTTAAATATGTTTAACAGACTTCGAGGAAAACAACAATAAAACTTCTGTGACGTCATCTGTGCGAAGCAATACCCATATCTTTCGCTCTCAATGTATAAATATTTGTTTTTGATTTTACTCGAGTACTAAAATTATTGCAAATAAATGTTCAGTATTAAAAATTATTACAACAATAAAAAAGACATACGTGCGAATATATAAATATATTTTATGGTGGTCCATTGAAACATTGTGGTCAAAATCTCTTATATGCAAGGCATAGAAAATCGGAATTAGTTTACTTCTATGATTAAAAATATAACATTTAATTTTAAAATATATAGGTAAGTGCTACAATATAATAAAAAATAACGAGTGGCTATTAAAAAACCGATGCTGTTTGAAACTGATGTAAAAACTGTTTATCATAACTGTGATGTTTCAGGATGAGGGTTTTATTTAAAGTAAAACACTGATGCCAAAATGTCCATGTTTCTTTTTCTACCGACCGACACACACCCATACAAGTTACAACGTACAACCGGTATATATAAAAAACAATCATCCGTAAATATACAACCTGCGAGTCGAGTAAGTATTCCGCCTACTCTACACCTTGCCCTTTAATTTATTACCACTCAATCTGCAATCTTTCCGGAATACGAACTTGACGGCGCGCAATTGTATTTGTAACAGTATCATTAATTACAGGAGAGTTTACAATATTTTCATGACTACCTAATTTAACCTTATCACTATCGTTTAAATTTTCTTTCACCATATTGCCCTTATTTTCACTATTTTCACCGTTTTCACTATTTTCACACTTTTCACTATTTTCACGCTTTTTGCTATTACCATCTTCACCTTTGTTACCCTTTTGAGTGTTCGATTCTGTCGATTCATTGTCACTTTCGACATTAGAATTATTGTTTACAATGCCAGATTCGTTCGCTGATGTTGTTACTGAAGTATCACAGTCCACATCTGACCCTTGGCTCCTGTCCATAAATCAGTTGTGGACTGTTTTCTAATTTGATCTACATGTTTCTTAATTATTTCGCCAGTTTGACATTTTACTAAAAACGTTCTTTGCCCTAATATTTTTACAATTTTTCCTTGACGCCATTTCGGCGTTTTTGACCTAAAATTGCGATACATTACCATATCATTTAGGCCTATCATTATTTGTCTTTTCCCCCCGTAATTATTTATTTGTTTCCTCTGCATTTTTTCAACTTTATCTCCCGTAGAAGGATGTAACAAATCTAATCTGCATAATAATTGTCTCCCCATTAATAATTTAGCAGGGGATTCACCTGTGGTACAATGAGGTGCATTCCTATAATTAAATAGATATCTTTGAAGTTCACATTCTAAATGAGTTTTACTGCTCGTCTGACTGGTTGATTTTAATAGCATTTTCTTAATATGACGTACGGCATTTTCAGCCAAACCATTAGTTGCTAAATGATAGGTTGCCCCAGTCAGGTGAACAATACCATTCATTTTTACAAATTCTTCGAACTCCTTAGAGGTAAACTGTGTTCCACAATCGCTTACGATTGTGTGTGGCAGCCCAAATCTTGCGAATACTTCACGTAATTTCGTTAGTGTTACAATACTGTTAGGATTTCAGTGAAGCATTCAACCCATTTACTGCTAGCATCAACTATTACTAACAAATAATAACCTCCGTAAGGACCTAGGTAATCCAAATGTATTCTATTCCACGGGGTTTTAGGCCATTCCCAAGGAATTAAAGAAGATTTATTTGGATTATCTTGGTATTCGGCACAAGCTTGACAATTTTTTGCCAATTTTTCAATATCATGATTTAAAGTGGGCCACCACACAAAAGATCTAGCTATTGATTTCATTTTTACAATTCCAGTATGGCTACTGTGTAATTCTTGTAAAACATACTTTGTGTGCTTAGGAGGGATAACCACTCTGTTCCCCCACAATAGCACTCCTTGCTCTACACTTAGCTCGTTGCGTCTAGATTCGTACGGTAATATTTCTGGACTACATTTATGTTTAGGAGGCCAACCTTTTAGTACAAAACTTTCAATTTTACTTAATATTTTATCTTTATCTGTTTCTCTAGCAATATCTCTAGATTTAACAATAAATGGTGACGTATTCACAAAGAAATGTAAATCTATGTCTTCTTGTTCATAATAAGTTTCATCAACTTGTAACGGCTTTCTGGATAAAAAATCTGCCTGATTTTTATTTGAAGCTACATATGCAATTTCAAAATTAAATGCTGATAACGCCAAAGCCCAACGTTGCAATCTGTTTGCTGCCATAACAGGCAAACCCTTTTTAGAACCAAAAATAGTTAATAACGGTTTATGATCAGTTTTAATCAGAAATTTCTGACCGTACAAATATTGATAAAATTTCTTACATGCCCAATAAATAGCTAGGGCTTCCTTATGAATTTGTGAATACTTTTTCTCACTATTTATTAACGTTCTAGACGCAAAGGCTATCGGTTTTTCAGTCCCATTTCGCTCCACATGTGCCAACACTGCACCTAGCCCTTTCTCCGACGCATCTACAGTTAAAGTTATTGATTTTTGTGGGTCGAAATGTACCAAAACTTGTGCAGAACTTAATAAATTCTTTATTTCTACATATGCTTGCTTGCATTCTTTCGTCCAGTGCCAACTACGACCTTTTTTTAATAATTCATACAATGGATGCATAATTTTGGAACAATTTGGTACAAATTTACAGTAATAATTTACCATACCTAAAAATGATTGCAATTCTTTTGCATTTTTGGGTTCCCTACATTTAACTATTGCATTAATTTTCTCTGGAATAGTATGTAGACCCTTTTTGTCTATGATATGCCCTAAATACGAAACAGATGTTTGCAAAAATGAGCATTTTTCAGGATTAACTGTTAATCCACATTCTTGCAATCTTGCAAAAACGTTTTCTAATCGTTGTAAATGTTTTTCATCGTCCTCCGCAGTTACAACAATATCATCCAGAAAGACTACTACGCCCTCTAAATCTAATAGGACCGTTTCCATGTACTTCTGGAAAATACTTGGAATCGATGCGATACCAAAAGGCGCTCTGCAGTACTGGTAAAGACCTTTATGTGTTGATATTGTTGTAATTTCTCGGGAATTTTTATCTAACAAAATTTGCTGATAAGCACTGGACAGATCTAATTTAATAAATTTTTGACCACCCTCTAATTTAACAAATAAATCCTCTATTTGGGGTAGGGGGTGTTTGTCAATTTCTATTTGCGGGTTCACTGTCACTTTGTAATCTCCACAAATTCTAACCTTTTTACCCGCATTTTTCAAGACTGGTACAATCGGTGTACCCCATTGTGAATATTTTACGGGCTTAATAATTTTTAATTTTTCTAACCGCTCCAATTCGTTTTCTACTAGTGATTTCATGGCAAATGGGATCGGTCTTGGTTTAAAAAATTTCGGTTTCGTATTTGGTTTTAAATTTATTTTCATAATATCTTTTGTAAAAGTACCCAATTGTTCCGTAAATATAGGTGAGTATTTCTGTTTCAAAAACTCTAGGTTTTGGTTTGTCTCTAAAGTATTTAACGACATAAAATTGAAATTTAACTTTCGAAGCCAAATACGGCCTAATAATAGTCTAGCTCCATTTTTAATTACATACAAATCCAATTCTAAACTTTTATTGTCGTAGTGGACGCTGACCCTAAATTTCCCTAAAGGTTGAATCTCATTTCCCACATAATCTTTTAATATTATATTACATTTCGTCAATTTACAATTATTGAATTTTTCACTATATAATTTCTCGGGTATAGCCGTGATCGTGGCTCCAGTATCTACTTCAAATTTAATCGGAAAATTATTTATTTCTAAAGTAACAACATAGCAATTCGAATCTGAATATAAATTAAACAGGCTGCCAAGATTTTCAAAAGACATATAGTGGTATCTGCTATTTTTCCCTTTAAACGCTCTACATACTGAAGCTAAATGTCCCTTTTTCTTGCAAATATTACATGAATATTCTTTGAAAAAACAATGTTCTTTCTTGTGGTTATTCTTACCACACACCGAGCACGTTTTGTCGGTGTTTCCTTTCCATGGTGTCGCGGGGGCCCTGCTGCTTGGCTGCGGTCTGCTACGACTCCGGGCCAACTTGTGCAGCTCCTCGTCCTCCGGCTCTTCCTTGATGGCGATACCGTCACGCCTCTGAGTTGTCATTTTGAACTGCTTGGCTTTTTCTCTGGACATGACAATTTCTAACGCCTTCTCCTTGGTCAGCACCTTGGCATCTTCTTCGAACAATCGATCACGCATTGCACCTTTACCCAAACCTATAATAAACATGTCACGTATAACTGTGTCTAGCATTGTTGCCGCAAACCCGCATTCAGTCGATAAGCTGGTTACTCGAGCCATCCACTCTTGAACGGACTCTTCATCTCGTTTCATGGCTTTGTAGAACTTGAAACGAGCAGTGAAATAGGATGTTGCAGATTTGAACCGTGTGTTGAACAGTTCTACCAGCTCGCTGTAGTTCTTCCCCTCTGGTAATTTTGGAGCACTCAAATCTTTCATCAATTTGTACGATTCTTCATTTAATTGGCTCAGCAGGAATGCACGTTTTATTTTTTCGTCCGTTATACTATTTGCTATAAATTTTTGCTCTAACTGAGCTAGATATATTGTCCAATCTGATACTTTATGATTGAACTCACGAAACGTGAACTGTGGACTTGAACTCATGTTTAAATGTAGAATTTTTATTAAAAATATGGATTACTCACGTGTCTATAGTGATTTTTACACATTATTTTTAATTTGAAAAATACTTTTATCCTCGTCGCCACTGTGATGTTTGAGGATGAGGGTTTTATTTAAAGTAAAACACTGATGCCAAAATGTCCATGTTTCTTTTTCTACCGACCGACACACACCCCTACAAGTTACAACGTACAACCAATATATATAAAAAACAATCATCCGTAAATATACAACCTGCGAGTCGAGTAAGTATTCCGCCTACTCTACAATAACATATCGCCAAATCACTTGAAAAGCCTTTTCCTAAGCGAAATGCGTGTTTTAGAGTGTTTTTCAGTAACTTCCATAGTTCAAATCGGCACTTTAGCTGCGTTGGCGAGTGCACTTTGGAGTATCCCCAAAAGCTTGTATTCTCTAAAAGACAATATATTTTGTCACGTTATGCCCTACTCAACAAAGTACCATCGAAACTACAGGTAGAATATGCTTGTATGTCCAAAGAGTTCATACAAATCGTTCGTGTCAGATCGTGATACGTTCAAATCAGATGTAAAAACTGTTTCTCATAACATGTCTCCAAATCACTACAAAAGGCGTTTTCTAAGCGAAATACGTATTTTGCAGTAACATCCATAGTTCAAATCGGCACTTTAGCTGCGTTGGCGGGTGCTTCCAAAAGTTTGTACTCTCTAAAAGATAGAAGTTCCATCGAAACTACAGATAGAATATGTCTCCAAAGGGTACACACTCCGGATTACTTTGAGATATCATTTTCAAATATTTATTCTTTGCAGACGAAGGGTTGAAAATTTTCAAACATTTATATTGAAAAAGAAGTGAATAGCGATTTTCTAAATTTGTCATTCAAATCTATAATCTCATAATTTTATAATCAGCTTAAAACGAAGTAAACTATTATTGAAACGAATGTAACTGTCAGTGACATTTCGAGTTGTAACATTGTCATAAATGCTCCAAGTTTTTTCTAATTCTCTCGAGCATACTCTCGATTTCTTTTAATAATGACACCTCACTAAGTCAATCTGCGTTAGAGATCATTCCAACTAGTTATCAAGGAAAAAATTGGCGTGGGCATGTTGCGTGGGCAATTTGGGTGAGCATATTGCGTGAACAATATGAGTGAACAAATTGCGTGGGCATTTAAAAATAGTATCGTCGGAACCCTAGGAGAAGCTCGGCATAGTCGAGGTTTCGCTACTTCGCCTACTAAATTTTTAAAAAATGGCATGAGTTGAGTTGAGTAATGTTACATAGTAGTAAGATAATAAATTCCACTGATATCGAATATCCAGAAATATTTTGAGTGGCTTATCTCTCTCATTAGTTCATCTATCCTGGAAGAATGAGAAAAAATAATATTTTACGACTACTACTACTACTATTAAGACCAATGGCTCTATTCTGGATAATTCTGCAAGTCTTCCCGATCTGTAAACTGTAAAAATCTGACAAAAAGCATCTATTTTTGTTGATTAATATAAAATTATGCATAAGAATGACAGCTTTCGATGCGATTTTGTTCTTCATTTACAGATTTATAGATCTGTAGCTTGTTTCATAAAACTTGTAGTTTTTACTATAGTTAATAACTGTAGTAGCAACATATCGTTACTACAATAAATAATCACGTTTCATAAATAAATTTTTACTGCAGTACTCAAGGGATGTGATTTTACTACAGTAATCTGAATTTAACCGGCAAAATATTAAAAGAAATAAAAAAAACACTGTACAACGGGCGCGAGTAAACCAAATTGCGATGGTATTTTTGGATTTCGCACTGTTAGTGGAATAAGCCATATCTTCAATGGATATATATGGAATCTAATAATAAAACTCCATTCTGTTATACAAACTACTATTTCTCAGTATCCTAGCCTCATCGGCACTTCCTGGCCAATTAACGCAACAATAATAAAAAATAATAATCAGGCCCACAAACTGACATTACATTTATCGAATGATTTCAATGTCCTTCAACAAATGCTACTTCATGATTGCTGGGTGTGTCAATTTTAATCACAGTACTATCTAATACCACACAGACTAAGGACATACTTGCCATTTCATAAAATTTATGTACCACCTCATCAATATATTCAGGCCATTTAACAAACTTTCGAAACAAAATTCGATTTACAGTATAAACAACATTTTTTACCACACGACAAACAGAACCTTTTTTTGATATCCTATACATGTCTCCAATTGCATGGTACGGGGCACCAGTGCCTAACCAGTGCAAAGCTATTTGAAATTGTTGTTTTGGAGATAGTGCTTTATTACGTTCCGTGGGGTGTTGTTCAATATTTTCAAATATTGTGTCAAACACTTGTGAACGCATTCTAAATCGTTAATATTCTGTGTGTTCTGTATTCAACCACTTCATCTTCTTCTTCTGATTCACTAGACGACATGATTTTACCTTATGCAGTAGTTACGATCCTCTACACCTTAGTAAAATAATCGTCGCTTATACTGTAGTAATTTTATTTGCACAATTTTTATGAAATGCTTTATTAGTTATCTTAGTAAAAATTGTCGTAGACAATTATTTACAATGGTAGTTTTATGAAACAAACAATAGTAATTACTATAAAATTTTACTACTAGTTCTGCAGTAACTACGAGTACTACAGTATTTTTTATGAAACAGGCTACTGTTAGATTTATATACTTGTTCAGAATAGACCCAATAATATGTACGAGTACGAGTAGGTATATATGTTTTTTAAATAATTTGTTATATCAAACTTTGCAGGTACTTCTTCTGTTTTATAGATCTGTTAAGTACGATTTAATAAATTACACTCTACTAATACCAAATAAGTAGGTATATTATTACATAATTAATAACTGTAGAACCGTTTTTAACATTTTTTTTTTTTTTCATTAAAAGTGATTATGTTTGTTTTGATAAATTTTGATATTTTTCTGTATACTTAACTGTAAAGAACTATATACCTTCTTAATAACGGGTCCAGTAGCTACGATTTTACGGCCTAGGCCGGTAGTACATAGTAACGACCTTGACGACGTACAGTAGGTATTTCAAAATTTTAAAAAATGTGTTATATAAGTTTTACGAATTTTCTTTATTAATATAAAAATTAAATGTACAATTAATTACATTTTCAAAAAATATCCCAGGTGGGAGCAATTCAATGTTTTCATTTTTTTACGTGTGATATTTGAGAATCGGTATTTTCTATTGATAATTGAACTGCATGATGCTACTTCTACTACAGAATTCTCATTAACTGATTTCAATATTTTCTTTGCTATGTCCGTCTTCATCCTCGTAGAATCCTCTACGTATCCTCTTGCAACCGTTGTGGATTTCCATTCTCCATGATTCATTAAAACTCTCAAATCTCCACCTCCTTCCACTAGAAGAGTCGCGGAAGAACATCGGAAACAATACCACATGTATGAGTTAGCATCAGGGAGTCCTAAATATTCGGCAATGTTTCTAGGCGAATTACCAACTGTATGCACACCAACAACTTGTGCAACACATTTTTACCTTCCGTCACCTTTAGGCAAGGAAGGTATTGTCTTTGGTCAAAAAATTCGATGATGAATTTTTAACGAATAAGCACGTTTTAGGGTCCCTAGAATACGATTTTACTATTTTTACGATGATGTCTGTATGTATGTATGGATGTATGTATGTATGTGTGTGTGACGAATTTTTCGGATCGCATAACTCCAATACTACCTTTCCAAAAATTATAATTTTTGCGTATTCCTTTTCTTTAGATCCATATGAAGAGCTGATTGGATTTTGGTTATAACTGGCCGACTGGAACTACCCTAATTTGAAGATTTTAACAGTTTTTCTTGATAAAATGCTGTTAAATATCACTTTTTCACATTTAATGTTATTATAAATATTTAAGAATATTTTATTCTCTATACGATTTGATTACATTTTATACTTCATATTCAATGGATATAGAGTCAAAAAATTATAAAGAAATTTAATTTCACAAAGCAGCGAGCTGTGCTATAAACATGGAAACATCTACTACATTAAGAAAATTCTGATTGGCAAATGTCAATGTCAAAGTGTATTTTACAAAATATGTTTGAGTTATAATTTTACTGAAAATATATAAAATCTTACAAGAAACTTTCTGTATGAAATTTGTACAAAATACATGGAACTGACTGAAGGTAATGTACTGGAAATATAGAATCATTTGCAAAAAACTTTCTGTGTGGAATTTGTACAAAATACATAGAACTGACGGAAGGTAATGTGCTGGCCACATCATATTTTTTATTTCTGTATCGTAATAAAAATCGCTTGTTACTAATATTAGTCGGCCTCATAGACATGTACTTCCTGATTATCATACAGGGTTTTGCAACTTTTATCATTAAGTACCTATTATAAACGAGCGATTGACCCCAGTTTTCGTTTTAGGAATGCATATCTTAATGAAAGTTCCGCTATCCGTCATATCGTCAGTTGTTATATTTATTAATTCTTCCCGACGGCACTCTCCAAAAATACCAAGAATAAGAATGATCTAAAGTTTTAAACGAACGTAAA
>OY720451.1:37748330-37848330 GCA_963082715.1 Harpalus rubripes | reverse complement strand
ATTTGAATAAATAAAATTTTTTTTCAAACGTCATAGAAATGGAATTTTTTGTGACTCGATTCACAAGGTAGAAGATTTATTTCTATGCCGCTGGAAATTTCTACGCCGCCGGAGTAGAAATAGCTTATTTCTACGCCGCCGGATTAGAAATAGCTAATTTCTACGCCGGCGTCGTAGAAATAAGATATATAAATATCCATAGCAACTACATAGAATTAGCGAATAAAAAAAAGTAGTGCGTGTGAAAAAAAAATTAATGTGTCATTCGGAATAAAAGTGTCTTTGTTTGCCTTGCATGCAATTGTCCGACTCGCTTCGCTCGTCGTGCAAACTTCCATGCTCGCCACACAAAGTATCACTTTAATCCTAATAACACAATATACTATTTAATTATAAAAGTAAAAACAAACTGTATGTCAAAAAATTCAAAACATAACGCCGCTGACTTTTCCAAATCTCGGTAATATAGGAAACATAATTTGACACAGCCGGTAAATTGATACTAATTTTTTTTTCTGTGAAAGATAATTTTGATCATAATCAAAACTTTTTCAAGTCACGTGATATTCAATCATTCTGGATTACTCTGTATCTACTAACATTTACATTTTGCGGGCGTATTGCTATTACATTAAATAGCCGACCATTGTGGATTGGTGGTACCGTTCTAGTTTCACGAGCCAGCGCTTGTGGGTTCGAATCCTAGGTATGTATGTTTGTGTGTGTCCTTTTATTATCTCATGTTCATCATTGCAATATGTACCTAATACGACATTGAAGCAAAAATATATGCAAAGAAAGATGTAAAAAATGTTAATATATAATACTTATTAATGCAACAAGAGTGTAAACACAAGCATTATGACATGAGGTCAAATATTTAAAAAATTATTGACCGAATGTCATAAAGTTTGTGTAGACTTGAATTGTACACAAAAAATTTTATACGATACGACCTTAAATAACATTCCTCAAACAAATTAGAAATTTAACAGACGAACAGACGACAATTTGAATACACCAAATATCGAGTTCACATTTGACAGATAAAAAATCTGAAGTTGAATACTGTAGTACTCAGTTTGTATTATCAACATGAATGTACAGAAAAAAATAAATTTCGGTAAGACAACTTAAATTAAATACCACAGGTGATTGACGTGAGCTCTGTAATGTATAAAGTAAATAAAATACGAAAAAATCATTTACTTTACACACACTGTTTGCAGTAACCGAAATGCTTAATAAAATTCGATCACTATGTAACCTGTGTGAAGCTGGCCCCCCACAATTTTGTTTTAATTAAATAAATAATGCTAATCGATTGTGATTCATTAGTTAACGATTGTACCACAAATTATTTCGTTTGTACCTTAACGGTTAAATAGTTATAACGATTTTTAATATGGGAGGCCAGCTTCACGACAACCCCCCACATATAATTTGTGGTGTTTTTTCTTCATGGAAGGTTTGCGATACGTTAGTGACGATTGTACCACAACCCATTTCGTTTGTAGTTTAATAGTTAATTAGTTATAATGAAGTTTATTATGAGGGACCAACTTCACGACAAGACCTCCCTCCCTCCCATATTATAATTTTATAATTTTTTCCTTCATGGAAGGTTTGTGATACGTTAGTGAACGATTGTACCACAAATCATTTCGTTTGTACCCTAATAGTTAAATAATTATAACGATTTTTAAACCAGAGGGGCTAACTTCACGACAGCCCCCCGTATTAAAATTTATGGATTTTTTTAGCGTGGTCGGTTTGTGATTTGTTAGCAAATGATTGTACCAAAAACCATTTCATCTGTACCCGTATAGTTAATTAGTATTAACAATTTTTGATACAGAGAGACAGGTTCACGGCATACTTCTTAAATCCATATTTGCGATTCGATTTGTGATTCATTTGTTAAAGGTTTTAGATTTTAGCAGTAAATAATGTTATTTATACTTTAACTGTTAATTACATAAATAATTTTGTTTTGAGGAATCAATTTGAATATAATTTGTTAATAAAAATGTAGGTATCTGTTAAAGTATTAATTATTTATTAAGTACACATCGTTAATGTCAACTTTTCTCCTCGTCTATTTTAATAATTTTTGCCATTACGTACTAGGTATACGCGTATCGCAGTATTTGTAAATATATTTTAGTCCAAAGAAATTTAATTGTTATAATTTCATGTGTGTAATACTTGCCATACAATGTCGGAGTAACAATTTTCAAGTATTTGTATGTACCTACATCCTTTTAGTCATATAGAAATAGAAAAAAAACCAAATAATCGTTTAATACTTGCTTTTTATTTAAACTTGTTATATTTTAATTTAAAAATAAAAAACAAATTAAAAAAAATATGTATCCCTCGTTCAACGAGAGAACGAACTCGTTCACGAACCAAATTTAAAAGCCGAAATAGCGATATAGGTAATAAACCTGATTTTGTGAAACTTAGCCAAATGATAATTATTGTTCCTTATTAAAATGTTTCGTTAAGTGAAAACGACGGATTCTATCAAACAATATTACAACTTCGGTCTTTAGCTCTTGTTGTCATTAGGTTAGGTTACTCAGTAGGGAGTTGGATTAAGGTAATTTTCATTGTCGTCTTGTGTTATAGGATTTAATATACATTCATCATTAGAATATAAAAATAATGAAAAATTTATAATGCGCATAATTACCTACCAAAATAACACAGAAATATTTAATTTATTTGAATAAGGTTAGACCAATGTGTAAGAAAAATTTCCCCGCCAATGTTTTACAATTTAGTATTGTTTCACGGACATATGTTTCCTGTTGTCTTTACAAGAAACGAAGGAATTAAGTGGGTATACGATTTTCTTACTCTGCAGGGAGTTGGATTAAATTCATTTTCATTAATTCCATGTGCATCATGTATAGTTTGAGAACCACTAATATAACTTTTTCATCTTCTTCAATAAGTAAATGTCCCCTTCTTTCTTCTACAACTTTTATTAAAATGATGTTCTTCTTTTCGCAATAATAAAGAAAATAATGCCACACGAGCATACGTATTATGTAATAGCAAAAATTATTAAAACAGACGAGGAGAATAGTTAACATGACCTATGTGTACTTAATAAATGACTAATTACAGCACAAACGAAAATGTACTAGTGTTACTAACAATTAAATTTCGTAAACGTTTCAATGTATCATAATTGTCTAATTGCAATTATATTAACATAAATTACATTCAAATTGGTTCCTCATAACAAAATTATGTATATATTTAACAGTTAAAGTATCAATGACATTATTTAGTGCTAAAATCTAAAGCCTTTAACAAATGAATCAGAAATCAAATAGACAAGAAATAATCGCAAATATGAATATAAAGTCTGCCGTGAACAGGCTCTTCGTATTAAAATTGTTATTACTAATTAACTATACGGGTACAAACGAAATAGTTTGTGGTGCAATTATTTGCTAACAAATCACAAACCGACCACGCAAGAAAAAATCATAAATTTTAATACAGGGGGCTGTCGTGAAGTTAGCCTCCCCGGTTTAAAAATCAGTATTACTATTTAACTACGGTACAAACGAAATAATATGTAGTACAATCGTTCACTAACGTATCACAAACCTTAATAGAGGGTTATACAAAGGCATATTTTCGGACTGCCATTTATTGATATTTTCCTTGTACTGCACTTGTGTCTCATTTTATTCCGTTGCTAGATTACAAACAAATCGCTGTCGCTGTCACGGTGACAGTTGCAAGATGGTGCCAAATACGAAGCGAGTGTATGGTTTTTGCACTAGTGATTCCCGCTATAATTATAAAGAATACATGACAAATATAAAATTCTTTAAGTTTCCACAGCCATCCGAAGACATTGAATTATGTAAAACTCAAATTTCAAAACACAAGTGACAGAAGTCAGAACTTTAAAAATGGCGATGGTTTGTTCGTAGTCCGATTTTCCATCGCAACTTATACATTGTCGCAATCTTTCTTGCGTGTGACGTCAAAATCATAACCCTCCATTCTTAAACGATTTATGGTGATATATTATTATTTGAGATTTGTAAGACTGCAACACAAACACTAAATAGGTATATAGGCAACGGACAGAATAATAGCGTTTTCAGCTTACAAGTCGAATGCGCACTGGTGCGCACTTTTTGCACATTCAGTGTTGTCACGTGATATATTGTACTCATTGCGCACTTGCACTGTGTCAGTTGAAAACGCTATAAAATGCACAAATCACTGTCACCAACTTAATAATTCTACCAAAAATTTCCCTTGATGGAAATTGTCAAATAATGTAAATGAAAGCATTAACAGAGAAAATAGTATAAAACACACGATACAGCCGACAATTCAAGTACATACTTGTTTTTTTGCCCCTCGCCGGTCGCCGCCGCGCGTTCCTGAACAAATTTGTAACTCGTGCTGGAATACATTGCCTTCTGTAACTTATGTTTTAATATAGCATTATAGGGTTTTGTAGATATTGTGAGTAACGTGAAATATGGGATTTTTCATATCCATGATTACGAATTTGACAGCAATGTATAAGAGCGTTCCTTTTAAAATGATACATACTATAGGAAATAAATTTGACATAAATAGAATGTTGTATGTTTTGAGGAAATAATGCCGACTTGTTGAATAATAAAATATTAATGGATTTCTCGGCGTAGATTGGCAGGGATTATATCAATAACCCATGTAATGCTTGTTAATTTTATTTAAAATTCCAATATTTCGTTACTTTTTTGTAACTTCATCATGGAATACTAAAATGTACATTTGTGTTGTATACCTAGTGTTTTACATATTGAAATTTATAATACTTACAAATATGTTTAACTATTAAATTAAATTGGAGAACTAACAATCGTAGAAGTCTCTAACATAACAGTTAAGGAGGATAGAAATCCATTAATATTTTATCAGAATGTTGTATGCTGTTATAGAGAAACTGCAAATTATTAGATGGTAGAGGTGTTGCCAAATGTCATGAGCTACGAAATGCACAGATCAAGAAAAGAGATATGTAGCTAGAGAAAGGTCAGGCAATAGGACAGAGTGAAAGAGAAAGAGATTTGCTTTCTGCGCAACAGCTCATCTTTAAATATAATAACGCAGTTAAAGTTATATTCTATATTTCATTTTAAATAGAAAGCTCTACTACGTTGCTGTCAAATTCGTATCTATAGATATGAAAAGTCGCATGTTTCACGTTAAAATAAACTCACCGTATACTCAATTATTATATTTCAACGTGGATTAAGCTGACAATTTTTTTTTGATGAAGTGGACGTGTTTGGATGTGGCGTGAGTCATATTCACTAGTTACCGTAAAACGTTTATTTATTTATTTATTAATTAACCTTAGCAGTACAATGGGGTACAAATGGTATCTCAAACAAGTACAGTGTGTTCAAAAAAAATCCTAACTCTAATGAGGCTATGAACAAAGAAACGTATGTCAATTTAAAAATGCTTAAATAAATGTCAATTTGACGCGAGATATTGTCAAAAATGTCAAAATAGGAAACAGCGATTGATAGAACACTGTATCCTTCTTTATTATCTTTTTTTCTTAAATATATTTCAAGTTCAATTTTTACAACTTGACTTTTGAATTGAATAATGATCAGACATACGTTTCTGTGTTCATAGCTTACTCCGTGTTAGGATTTTTTTGGACACACTGTCATGAATTATTAAAAGACAACAAGGATATTTTAAATTTTTACGACATGAAATAAACAATATTAGAAACAAAATTAAAACAAAATGATTAAAAATTTAATAATTGTATAGTTAAAAAATTCGTCTATTGAGAATAAAGAATATTTTCCATAAGGATGATTTTAACTCCTGCTTTAAAAGTTTTGTTTTATTATTCTGAATTACTGTTAATCGCGAGGATAAATGGTTGTAAATTTTGACGGGCATGTATGATACATTATTATGAAAATTTTGACTATTGTGTATTGGAATGAAGGGATTGTTTTTATTTTGTCGTGTGTCATAGTGTCCATTGGATACGTTGGTACAATGTATTTCGCTTTGATCTTCAATCTTTAATGGACGAGTCTCGTACAAGACGTCTAAAAACAACTATTATTGACAAAAACATTGCAATTGTACGCGATATGATAGAGGCAGACTCATGTTACTGTTCGTTCAATTCAAGCAATTTGGCATTGACGCGAAAGAGATCAATACCATCTTGCACCAATAATTTGGATGTATGGAAGATATGTGCTCGCTGGATTGCCTGTAATTTAACACCAGCTCAAAAAGTAGATCGTTTTAATTAGCGTAAAGCCACTTGCGGATCCTATTACCTGGTTTATAACGTTTTTAGAGGCGTCGAAATTTGTATCTATTCGCATGATTTCGAAAAAAAAGTATCAGCCTGTTTCTATCTTCTAAGATGAAACTATTCCAATAATAGTACGGTATTATGGTAAAATAGAAAGTGGCTGGGCACTAGCCGAGGCCAGGCAATCTGGGTTGAAACACAAAAAGAGTGTTCTACTCCGAATGACATACGAGTATTTTTTTTCAAGCTTTTCAATGAAAACTTTGATGACTTATATAATATTTTGTTGAAATTAATGTTTTAATTGTAGAGTTCGCAATTTCAGCCAAAGGTGGCAGTGTACACTGTATGTTTTATATTTTCTGAAACGACTGCTATACTATTATTCACGAAAGATGACTAATCAAGGTCATTTGTTTGAAGAAAGAATACACATCATTTTACAGCAATAGCTTAGCAACATTTAGTATTAGAAAGAGAAAGATTATTTGACTTATGTCTATTTAATTTATGTGGTGTGACAGATATACGTAAATAGTGGCATTACTTTCTAACACACTATAAATAATAATGACATATGTCGTAGAATTACAGATACCTAATTATCTACTACACTGCCCTTTGTGCTAATATTTACCCAGTGGCGTTGACGTTTAAATCAAATTATTATTCCTTGGTTAATAAGTTAAGTCTATGTTTTTTTTTTATTTTGCTAAAATATAAGTGAAGAACATAAATCTTTCAGAAAGGCATTATTTAGAAAGAAACGCAATTTTCAAGAATTACTCTTATTTTTTCAGGTAAAATGTGTTCATAAATATTTCATGTTGCACGCCTATACATACGAAATGCAATGAAGTTATCTGCAAATAATATTATATCAGACGGCTCACAAATGACCTTGAATAGTCATCTTTCGTGAATAATAGTTTACCACCAGCAGGTAACTAAGAAAGTAAAATTATTGTAATAGTAGAATAATGAACAACATAATTTTACTAGTACATAAGCTAATGAATATCTTCAATAATGTGGGTATAGTACCATAATATAAATATTATAACACGCTTGAAGAAACATATTATTAGCGAAAAGAGACGTAACAAAAAACATGGTATTAAATGATAATAGTACAGTTGATTCTGAATGGTATATGCTACGGTGTGCTTGCTTGCATTCCTTCAAAAAATCGTCCTCGTATATCCGCTCGAAGACTAAAATATCGTGTTTTATTACATTAGTTGAGAACAGTAACAGTCCGCGTATTACACTTTGTCTTACCCCCGGTATCAACATTATTGTTTTTATTATTTTTATAATTATCAACAGACATTTAATTTTAAATGACTATTTAACGAACAAAAGCATATCGAATTAATATGTTACGATTTCTAACATTGTAATCAGAATTTCGATGTGCTTATTTTACTACTTGTTAATATTACGGTTAATAAAAGCTGATATTCTCGCTGCAATTGAAATCCCGTATTCATACTCACAGACCATCATTTGTTCAATGTACGTGTAATTAAGTAAATTAATTACGATTTGCACGAATTCACAGTTGAGATTTTCTGTTATAAACGTTTATGCAAAGTTTAATTGGCTTCCTTAGTTGAACCTAAATTCATCAAATAGTACTCTGTACTCATTGAACGCAACTGATTACGAGTATATTAGATGTATACGTCTTCCCAAACACATCTCTTCAATCTCACTTGCGGTATCATTATGTATGTACTTAATAAAATGTAAAATTAATGGAGGAGGATATTAGTGCCAGAATAGGCTACTTGCGTGGTACTGAAAATCTGATATCTGTGTAGGGTATAGGAAATATCAGTTCGATATTTAATATACTCTACACTTTAAAAAAACGTAAAAACTTTAAACTTGTATAATACTAAATAAAATCACAAATGAATTTGAAAGGGAAAACGAAACTCGAAAAACACTTTATTTATTTTCTTAACAACATTCAACTGATTATTCGGTAACTTGATAGAACATTCATAACATGGAATATGTGGTTGCTAGATGCAGCTGTAGTGCTATAACATATCTATCACTAAATATCTAAAGTAAAGTTGAAAACGTAAGTAAAAATATAAATTTTATTTTACAAAAATATTTGTTTTTTAATAAATTAAGAAACACGATTTTCTTTGGCGTCATTATTTTGAACTGGAGAAAGTGATGCATATTTAAGAATGTAACCTGTAGATGATGACCGAGTGCGAGTTTTAACTTGATTTTGACATTAGTTGATTTTTCTGTCACTGTCTCCTCTCTTCTTCATTATTTACAATTTGCGTGGTTTTTGTTACTTTTATTACGTATTTCGATTTGTTAAGTAGGATTTTGAAGGATTTTAACTTAGCTTATACTCGTACAAGATTAAAGTGACAAACGAAAATATTAACCTCCAAACTATTATTCAAATGTCAAACAGATGATTTTTCATGTTTAAATTACCCGTACATGCCGTTGCTATTGGACGCAGCGATGATATTGCTTTATGGCCATTCACTGGTTCGGCGTAATTCTACGTCATACATGGCGGTAATTTAAATATTAAAATTTCATTAATTTTTTTCTGGCTAATTAATGAAAATTTTGCTAAAAGAAAAAATATGGGTAGCAAGTTTTTATCGTCTCTTCAAAAATATCAAATAAATAAATTACACGCAAGTAGCCCATTATGATGAAGCTCTCCGTAATAATTATGAAATATAAATCATGTAATATAACTGACTGTTGTCAAAATTTAACCAAAGATAGAATTGTGAATGTTAACTTAAATGTAGAATTTCTATTTGTAAAATTATAAACTGATTTGCAATTAGCATAGATAATAATCTAGGTTTAAATTTTGTTTAATTATGATTAAATATTTTGGGCGATACTCTTTGTAAATACTACTTGTATTCGTATATTAATTATCACCAACCGATTTCGTTTACAAAAAGAAACCCCTTGGTCAAAAAAGAAATAAATACATACAAACGAGAATACGAAAAAGAAAACTCAACCAAAATATCACAAGTCCAAAACAACAAATATATATTACTTGGACTGCTTGCATCCGACACTCGATACAAATATTAGATGGATTCACCCAAATGAGTATGATTGTAAAAAAAGGCCACGAAAAAGTGCCCTCCAACTATAGAGGTATTACAGTGATAATTTCAACATCAAAAATCTGTTTTATCTATTGAAAATACTTGGTTTTTAGTTTCACAATTATTTAATTCGATAACTAGTGTCCCTACAATATTAGCATCATCAGATCTTCCTTATGTTGTAGCGAAACTAGTTAACGAATTAAA
Organism: Harpalus rubripes; assembly: GCA_963082715.1. Taxonomy (NCBI): domain Eukaryota; kingdom Metazoa; phylum Arthropoda; class Insecta; order Coleoptera; family Carabidae; genus Harpalus; species Harpalus rubripes. Next base: position 37,838,664 of record OY720451.1, on the reverse strand, counting down.
TAATTGTGAAACTAAAAACCAAGTATTTTCAATAATTAAAATGAATAATAAGTTACACCATGTAGGAGATGACACAATTAAAGAAATTATTAAAAAAAATTGTAGGTACCCAAATTTTAACCAGCAGACTCCAAAAGTGGACAGAAGGTAACCAAATTTTTAAGGAAACTTAGACTGGCTTCAGAAAAGGACGAGGAATTACAGATAATCTATATTCATTGGCTGGTATAATCCATCTTCAAGTACGCCTTAAAAAGAGTTGTGTATTTGCTATATTGGTCGACTTCGCTAAGGCAAGGCGTTCAACGCAATTGACCATAATTTACTATGGAACAAACTTTATAACGGGGGTTACTTCGAAAATCATACAAATAACACAAAACATGTATGATAATGCCCTAATTAAACTAAACACAGAAAAAGAGAGCTGTAACAATGTGAAAATGAGTAAGGGAGTAATGCAAGGCAAACCCATGAGCCCCCTATTTTTTCACTCTTTATAAACGATTTAGAAGACTATTTCTGTGAAGCTCGCTGTATCGGATTAAACCTTAATAGTAGAGAAGACATATTACTTCTTGTTTATGCAAATGATCTGACTATACTGTATTACTCCGAAGTCGATGTACAACGAAAATTAAATATTTTTCACAAAAACTGTAATGAAAACAGATAAAACAAAAAATTTTCATAAACCACGTTTAAAACAATTACCCATCTTTATATATGTGGTGTAAATGAAATAAGTGCATTATATTTAACCAGTAATGTAACTGGTCGAGAGCAACAATTTTTCTTAATAATTTTTTTTATAAATCTTCTTGTTTTTTAGTTAAAATTCTTTAAAGATTTGTTTAAAATTTCGTTACCCGCCACTGGCAAGATCTCTACTGCCCTCAGTTGTCTGAATCAAAGTTCGATGTACACAGCACAAAAATTGTCGGGTGGTGGCTGCATACTTGTAAACACAGTAATTAATAAACGGTCAACGGAAAACATATTTATTATTAATAAAATCGTAATAGTACAATTTTTAAAAGAAATTTAAAACATGGCAAATCATAACAGTTCAAATACGTTATTCAAAAAATGTAAGTACATACTTTTGTCCATTTAAACGAGATGGGATTAAATGAGGACCAATGACTCGTCAATTTATTCTAGCCCAAACAATTAATGATATTTTTTGTTGAAAATTGTGTTTCCTTCTTACAGTATGAGGATTTTTGTGACCAGATAAGCGTATTGTGCATTATTAAAGACAGTTTTTCTAATATATCCAGCCCTATCAGTGAACAATACAACTCATTCGCAAAATTGAAATGCTGGAAACAATGAAATTTTTGCACATGGTATGGAAGTAACTGTTGCTCTTTTAAAAATATTCCAAATTGTCATATATGACACATCAAACTGTGATAATCTCGAAGATATTGTATGTGGTACAACATAAATTTACGAATATTACGAAGAGGATGATTTTTGTGTAACTTCGTTGACCTTGAGATCTTTAACATAGGTAATTACAATGTCTGTGTATCCGCTAATCATAAACATAAGCATTTTGCTAGAATCTTACTTTATAAACAAGTTTATTACTAATGTTAAAATTTAATTGCAACAACTGACAGGACTGTCAATTACTAAAACAAAATTTTTCATAGCTATTGCTACTGCATTCAATTATCATAAAAATATTTTAAACGACTCGTCAATTTACTGGTACGGGGTGGTAAAAATGCTAAGAAATATGCGATTTCGAGAAAAAGTTATTAAGAAATATTGTTGCTCTGGACGAGTTATATTACTGGTTAAATTTAATGCACTTATTTCATTTACAGCCTCAGCCAGTATATATATATATATATATATATATATATATATATATATATATATATATATATATATATATATATATATATATATACAAACTAAAAAACCAATGAAACGGTAAATAAATTCTCTTACAGTAAAAGATATTAGATCAAAGTCATCTGTATTATTAACGAGTTAACAAATTGGCATATATTTATCTCTCTCACAAGAAGCGTGTGCGATAAGGATGGATATAACACGCTTGTCTTTTAAAAATTCATATTGTTTCGACTGAGTTAGGCATTTCATTTTAAAACGATGCTTGTTGTTGACAATATTTTCACTCTAACGTAAGTTTCTTTATTAATTCAGATATGTTACCTGGTTTTATAGCCATACGAATGACGTTATTTTCTGTCAGTGTCACTGACAATGGATCAGTATCTTAATTTTCAGTTTTAAATTTGCTAATAAACTTATCAGTTGACTTAGTTTTAAATTTTGAATGCTTTTACTGTGATATATATTTTTATAATAATAAAATAACAGTAGTATCATATGTACCCTCATAAAAACTAAGAAAACAACACTGAATTTGAAAGAACAAAATCTTACTTCATATAATTCGTAGATGACCTTGTTCGGACTTTTTCCAAAAAATTTACAGTACCTTGTGGTAAATACTGTAATGAAAACTTGCTTCAAGTAAACACAGATAAAAGAAAAATCATGACTTTTCATAAAGGACGTTTAATACAATTACCCATCTTTAAACATAACTAGAAAACCAATGAAACGGTAAACAAATTCTCCTACCTTGCAGTAATGATATCGTTATCCGGTAAAATCGCAGAAGCAACAAAAAATACAACTGTGGTTACAGGTTTTTTACTCATCCCCATACACTTATTCGACAGATACATCGTAGGGATACTTTATCACAAGAATATGAATATTCATCGCAGGATTATTAGGGTTAGGGTATATATGATTAGGAAAGGTTACGCTTGTTCGTGAATAGTGACACGAGGATACTGAAGACACAAGGAAAAGGGAGTCTTGCTGAGGAATGGTAGCTCAAGTAAGAAAATAAGGGGGAATGCACAAGAAGGCTCATCTCCAAAATTGAACCATGGTTAAGTAGGAGCCATGATGAAACTTGCTAGTACCTAGCACGGGCGTTTTCTGGATATGGTTGCTATAATTTGTTTCTGAAGGAATGATGACACACATGGACAATGTATGTACCTTTTTTGGAATCGAGGGGGATACAGTAGAATATATGTTCTTCTAAAGCGTCAAGTTGTAATCTAATAGAAATATCATACAGTGTTCTCTGGTAAATATATCTCCGAACAATGTTGTAAACAAATAAAATGGGAGGCCATCCAGAAATTTGTCATAACTGACCTGACAACGAAAGAGGCTTTCAAAAGGGAGGCAGAAAAAATAGGATAGCGTTAATAGCGATCCTTTTATCTGATACCCTGAAGCAATGTGGTAAACAGTACCAGGGTATCGAGGTGCTACTTCAAGAAAGGTTTTAGTCAGCAGGTCACTGACACTATTCCCGTAACGTAAAACGGAGGTGTCTATGTAGATATTCCTCCCTCCGGACAAATATAGTTTCGTTAAGACAGGACTTTATCGTAAAACATGTATTTAACCAGTAATATCTATAGGAGGTGTGGCGGCCTTGATGAATCTCAAAATTGGCTACTGTTACTCCTTGAAAAATAGTGTGTCACTATAAAATTATTTAATAAGAAGTAAAATACTCGTAGAACATACCTAAAATTCTAAAAGAAATTTTTATAATAAATGATTTATGAAATACCGTCTAACTGGGCGGATGTCAACTGCTTTTACGATTCTACCAGAAAGTCACATTTTCTGACATTGGCAACATTCAACATATTGACATACTGGGTACTTTCGTAAATTCGTTCCTATTCCTTGGATTTGATTGAAAATGTTCGTAAAGTGAATATAATAAGTCGACTTGTTGATTTATTAATTGATCTTAAAAAATATAATGGGTAAAAGTAGAGGCCTTTAGGTTCCTATTCGTTTAATATTATAAGTAGTTTACATCATTACATCGGGCGTTTTGGGCATGAATCTTCCGCTTGCGGCTTCACACAACGTGGCCGACCATGCCTACATTTTTAAATTTAACCACGTTGTTCAATCGTTTTAGAGACGTTATTTTGTAAAAATAATATTCAATACAAACATGCCAAAGAAATGTTTTTAATAATTTAATGTGCTGATGATGGGTGGATTCACGCCTGAAAGGTCCGATGTAATGATGTAACGTACTTATATTATTAAACGAATAGGGATCTAAATACCTCTATACTTTTACTCATTAAAATCCACATAAAGGTTCCCAACCAATATTTTAAGTAATTTTTAAAAAATATATAAACATATTTCACGAATTATTATTCATAAGAGTTATAAAAATATATATTCTCCATTGGATCATATAAGTCGAAATGGACTAAAGTAGGGCTTGAGCTTATTTGTTTTCCCAATATACATTACATTTTCTGATGTTTTTCGGTTCACTCTAGGCTCATTCTGCCGAATATCTTTTCCTTACTTTCATTGAGCACGTTTTCCAATGGGTTTATTCGTTTCGCTATGCTGCATTTTACAATTAACTGCCTATCGCCGTGGTAATAATTTCTCTCGTTCTCTGGCCTCGTATACAAAATTAAACCGTATTATAGTGACTAGTATCGGGCAGCTTTGGCTCGTACTGCAACTCGCCTTGCACGAATCGCGTAGTTTGCGCACTTGTTACACAATATACTATTAATTACTTTAATTTTCGGGAAAAACAGACGGACATAAACTTAAATCTCTCTTTGGATATACTAATGAATAAATATTACTTGTTCGTGGGTAGAGCTGCATGGTTTTATAACCCAAAACCCAACGAACATTCTGAACTGTTTCAAACAGTCTGCCATTGTTCATGGGGATGCGGCTTTACATGCCACTCAACTTACACCGCTATCGCTGGTATTTATGAATTTAAAATCAAATATATCTATTTTGTTACAGGGGATGCAGATGAGACCGAGTCTCTGCTGAAGGGCAGCGAGTCCGGACGGAATGAGGTATCGACATCGGCACCAGTGTCACGGGCTGGGAGCCAGACATCGTTGGATTCCAACACGGATAGTCAGGTGTCGACTGGAATCGGGCCTCACACGCCCGAGAAGATGTCTGCTGCAGGCATAAAGGCGCAAAGGTATGTCAACAACGACAATACTAATACTTTACAAGTATAGTCAGTTCATATGATTTTTAGTCTGCCTCTTTTAATACAAATTTTTTGGTATCTGTTCGGCGTAAAACAAAACAATATGATAATATAGTAGGCCAGTCGGCAAGGGATTTATTGTGGAAATAATTGGAGGCAAGCTTAATTAAATTTTATTCTCTTTATTGGGACCTCCTCTAAATTTACACGGTCCAGCAACCCCGGATTTTACCACCATATTAAAAAAATCACGTGAAAATAGACATTTTTATTGATTTTCGTGAACATCTTGGTTTGAATTAACTTTAAAGCAAAATATTACCTATTGAAAATAAATTAAATAAAATTGTTTACAAAAAATATTTCACACTTTTTTCTGTTAATTGATTGGTTACAGAGTTACAAGTCAAAGCACTCAGCATATTAGTTCTTCTTCATTTCAACATCCCGCTCGTTCCAAAATATTATTAATAATTTTAAATTAATACTAACGTACACTTGGTGCCTGGAAATAATTTTTTAAATTATCTTGTTTTCTGTTGTACCTATTTCCCCTCCACCTAGCGGTAAAGTACTCCTCACATAACACAAATAAATTTGATTTTTATAGATATTTTTCAGTAGGCTGTGTATGAAAAACAATTGAGCTTTAATTAAAACGAAACAAATATTTGCCAATAACTTTATAAACAGTGTTGTATTAGATTTCTATCCTAAATAATTCAAATTGACAAATAGCAGTTTTTGTTTTTCATATATAGCCTGCTAAAAAATAACTATCAAATTTATTGAAATATCAGTTGAAAATTTCTCAATATTTTTGTTATGTGAAGATATAAAATGATTACGTGGTTGAATTCAGAAAAAAATACTTTATCGAATAGGCCTGAAAAATATATACCATCACAATTACAAAAAATTAACTTGGTGTTGTAACTTGAGAACCACACTAATGTTAAAAAATATTTTTCTAATCGGATGACCCTCTTGGTCTTCTATAAGATTGTCTTATAGTAATTTATCTTTAATAATATAGAAATTATTTAGCTCGTTTAGATATTACAGCCTGTATATGCTGTGCGCTCTCAATATTTGTTACTTAGTAATCCATCAGTTGTCAAATGTGAAATATTTTTTGTAGATAATTTTATTTACTTTATTTTCGATATTATCCTCAAAAATTGATCCAAACGGAATAAATAAAAAATGTCTTTTTACACGTAAGTTTTTTAATATGGCATCAAAATCCGGGGTCGCTAGACAGTGCAAAATTGGTATGCCATTATGAGGGTCCAAATTAAGTGAATAAAATTTATTCCAGCTTGCCACCATTTATTTTCACAATAGCCTCTTCTAAACGCCTTGCCGACTGGCCTATAGACAAACAACCTAGAAAAAAGTGGGCCATCTTTCCTTTTCTCCGAGATAAGATGGCAATAGTATTTGAATTCCAGTACCATAAAACTCAACAAAAACTATGCAACATAATAGGCATAGTAGGCCAATGATACTAACAAGTGTTTTCAGCTTATATGTGCGCACTAACGTGCACCGAGTTCTCGTTTTATTTTCATCTTACGGCATATGTTTACACTTTCTTCGTGGTAGCTTTTTAGGCTTGTGAAATTGTACTTATTTCACAAGCCTAAAAAGCTACCACGAAGAAAGTGTAAACATATGCCGTAAGATGAAAATAAAACGAGAACTCGGTGCACGTTAGTGCGCACATATAAGCTGAAAACACTTGTTAGTATCATTGGCCTACTATGCCTATTATGTTGCATAGTTTTTGTTGAGTTTTATGGTACTGGAATTCAAATACTATTGCCATCTTATCTCGGAGAAAAGGAAAGATGGCCCACTTTTTTCTAGGTTGTTTGTCTATAGGCCAGTCGGCAAGGCGTTTAGAAGAGGCTATTGTGAAAATAAATGGTGGCAAGCTGGAATAAATTTTATTCACTTAATTTGGACCCTCATAATGGCATACCAATTTTGCACTGTCTAGCGACCCCGGATTTTGATGCCATATTAAAAAACTTACGTGTAAAAAGACATTTTTTATTTATTCCGTTTGGATCAATTTTTGAGGATAATATCGAAAATAAAGTAAATAAAATTATCTACAAAAAATATTTCACATTTGACAACTGATGGATTACTAAGTAACAAATATTGAGAGCGCACAGCATATACAGGCTGTAATATCTAAACGAGCTAAATAATTTCTATATTATTAAAGATAAATTACTATAAGACAAATAATTAAACATCATCGGGAATAACGGCCAAAATAAAAATAATGTACAAGATATACATAAACATACAGGTAAACAGGTAAGAATGTAAATTCATGTGAGTATTTGAAATAAAATTATAGTTCAAAGATACGTATGATGCTTATAAAGGAGTACTTCCGTCAAATTAATGGATAATTTCGAAAAACACGTTAACTACCCGGCTCTCAGACTTGCACTCATTTATAGTATCGTTTTCAACTTAAACTTGCACTAGAATAGTTTGGTTCGAAACTGATTCCATGCATTTACGCCAAACAGTACACTGAGTGCACACTCACATTGCGTAAGCCAAAAACGCTATAAATATTGATTTAATGTCATTTTCGATGAAAGTCTGCCTGTTTAAAATGGAGTAAGAAAATTCAGAGGATGTTCTGCATAATTCAATTTATTGAACAACTTTTTAGCACTCTGCTTTAAAAGACATTTTGTTGAATGACACATCAGCACAGCATAGCCGCTGAGAGCCATAATGAATACAACGCCGCGCATTATGATAATACGAGCCATCTTTCTCTCTTTAGTCATTACTCCTAGAATTACACATCGCCGTTAAGAGAGAGTCTACTTTGCAATTACAATCGAAATTTGAGTACACAAAAGGAGTGAAGTAATGCAGTGATTTAGTCGTAAGCGGACAGTGTGCAATATTAATGAAAAAATCAGTTACTCACGTCAAAATAATATGACACTAACATTTGACATCTGACATATCATTGCAATTTCCGCAATAACTTAACATTAGAGAAAACCACAAAAATATATTTTATCCAACACCGACTCATAATATACTTGTTACTAAGGTTATTTGAAATATCTAATGTACAACATTAGTCACTCCGTGAGAAAATATTTTAGAAGTCACGGAGGAATTATTACTAACTTTTGTGTTTTTTTATATAAATAAAAAGCAATTCTCCACAATTATTTTATTACAGAAATAATTTAATATTATGAAACTTATTTATTTGAATTAATATTAACATTTTTGCAAAAAATAGGTTACTTTACATTATGATAGTTGTCATCTGTCATGTACGGCTGATGAAACGAAAACGAGAAACGAGTTAGTGTTTACTTGCTTTGGAATTAAATTCAATGATGTTGCTTGTGCTTCTATGTGAATATGTTTTAAAGGAAGATTCTCTTCATCATTTTAATGTATTTTTCTGGCAAATAATTTCCAAGGACAGACGATAATTATTACAACAAATTTTTTTCATTAACAATATAACAAAACCATAGCAACCATTCAATGGCTACTTTGTAATTTAAAATACTACATCAATTTAAGGCGGATTCATACAGCCATTTACATTTACATTTAATTTAATTTTCATTTTCATTTAATTCTCATTTATCTTTTTTTAAATGTGTCATTCAGGCAGACATACAAACATAAATTAAATGAAAAATGAATGCATGTGCATATTGACATTGACAAGTTCGGTTTGTGAAGTTAATTTTTAGAAAAATGTTTAATGAAAGCGATAGTGAGGACGAAGTATTGAATTTATATATCATAAAAAATACAGAAAGAAGCGACACCGGAGATTCGCGGTACGTCCAATGAATAGATGTCGCCAAAAATGGGGTTTTATAATAATTTGCTAAAATTCATGAAAGAATATCACCATGATAATTTTTTTTATATATACAAGGATGACACCAAATTTATTTGATAATTTATTAAGATTAATTGGACCGCATATACAAATAAATACAAGTTATATTGCATTTCTGCTCCAATTAAATTCCAAATATTTCTTCTTGCATCCCTACATTTCAAAAGATCGGTTTTGTCGGAAATGAGTGCATTTGGTCGCACTAAATCGACCAAATTACCGTCCTCCTTGTTACCGTCGTCGAAATTCATTTTTGTTGATTTGTCTTTGACATTTGACAAATTTCCAAACAAAAATTTTGACGCTTTAAAACATCGCATGTGCAGTGAATTTTCATTTATATTCAAAAGTTGAAAGTTGGTTATCTTATAAATTAAATGAAAATGAGAGATAAATGAGAACGAAAATTAAAATGGTGCATGAATGCCTACATTGGTTTACATACATTTAAGTTTTAAATTAAATTAAATGTAAATTAAATGTAAATGTAAATGGCTGCATGAATCCGCCTTTACTTGTCAGTGTTAAACGATGAATGAAAACATAACAATGATTTAAGAAGTTTTTAAAAAAGTATTGGATAAAACGTTGTATTACATTCTTGTGGAATGTATATTAGTCACTAAAGAAAATTAGCCTTTCTTTCGTGACTAATATGATACATTCCACACTCAAATAATGAATAACCATATCATATATTTATAATCTGCGAAATTCGTACCCAAGTAATATTGACCGACGGTCGACAAAAAGTGATGTCAATTTTAGGTGAAATTTAAGCCATATACGGCCATCTAATTTAACGTGTTTACGATGTAACTATGACATTGATTTTTGATCTAAAATAAGACTATAGACGTTTACTTTGACGTCTATGCGACGCCACTTTGACGATGGTTTTTGGTCAGAAATAGGACTATTTAGATGTCAGATTTGTGTTTGCTATGACGTCTATAGCTGCATTTACAATAAGGATTAGCACCGAGTAGCATTTTACTACACGTTTGGCTGTTTTGCGCGTTCCATTTGGCGAGTTCTAAATTATCCGGGGCTTCTCGAGTTTTTCACCTCTTTCCCCTGCAAGCACTCCGATTTTTCTTTTTTTTTAGTAGACTACTCCGCTTTGTAACGCGTGCGCTATTGATCTATTTTATTTATTTGTCCATTAACGCAATTATTTGAGGTTGAAACATTGTCTCTGTCCGAAATTAATTTATTGACTAGGTATCAAATACAAATTATAAACTACTTATTAACGCCGAAGATGCTCAAAGAGCGGAAACAGGTAAATATTTTTATTATTCTCCAAATTTTAACAAACTTTTTAGTTATGTGCAATTTTAGACACAAATTTTGCCCAGTCTCTGTTAGTCCAAGAAAACAAGAACGAAGTTTCATTGGCGAAAGCGGGAGTAGTACATCATCTTCTGACACATCTAACATTTAACGACGAAGTACGTGGTTCGTCTTCGGTAGAAAATTCAGATGAACTTTCGTTAATTCAGGACTAAAAATATTGTACATTGTAAACAATAATAGCAGTATATTAAATTGTTTACTATGAAAAAAATCAATCAAAATAAAAAACAAACAAAAAAATTTAGGTAGAGGTGTTGAAATACTGTTATTTTAAAATACGTTTTTGCGCAACCGGACGCGAAATAAGCCTTTCACACCCGCAATACAGGTCGTGAAATTGGATTTCGTGGCCGTTGTCATGGTAGCGGCTGTGAAATTAGGGAAACAATCACTTTGACACTTGATAATTGCATGGTTTGGTTTATCAAATGTGAATCCCGTAGCCACCTTGAAAGCTAACTTTTTATTTATAATGAAACTGAAGAAGTATTCACACTAGATTGTCAGAACACAAACGCTGTCTGCGTAATGGTATGGTAGTAACATCTGCGGTCGCAGAACACCAACACAACACAGGACATAACATCTTATTTGAAAATTCCCGCATTTTAGCTCCTGTCCCTAAGTTTTTACAGGTGTAAATACAGGAAAAGTTTAGAAATATGGAAACATCCTAATAACATCAATCGGGATGATAGCTATTTCTTTAGCCACATGTGGAAATCGGTGATTCTCGGAACAAGACACGCCCAATCTACCATTACGAACTCGATTTCCATTGGCCCTCATTAGCTTTGCTCATCTACCGTATCTTTAGATTAGTATATAACTGTCTTCTCGGCCTTCCTTTCGTCGCTTGGTTTATTTGGCTTCTAGCGTAGTTTACACGTCGGGTAACCTTGTAAACTGAGTCTCCCCCTCTTGTTGCTTAAACTCGGCCTCTAGCGTGGTTGACACGTCGGGTAACCTTGTTTAAGACAGTACTATCTTCCTTGCTCCTGAAGATGCCCCATACGACTGCGGGCGAAACGTTGAGCTCTGACTCAAAATATGACACAGTCCATTCCCGGAAAACGAATATTTTCCAGTTTTAATGTTTAGTTAATAATAATAATAATAATAATAATAATAATAATAATAATAATAATAATAATAATAATAATAATAATAGGTTTATTGTATACAAGATTTACAATCTTTTTACAATGATTGGCAATATAATCATAATACTTTATTTTTCTAACATAATAATAATAACAGTAACATTCTCACAAACCCTTTTCTAATCACATTTAAAAAAAAATGTAGGTACCCAAAAATCTAGCATAAATTAATTTAATACTAATTACTTAAACATGAATACTATTCATTTATTATGAAGCTCCTTAGTTTCAGAGCATTAATTATAAAATAGAAAATCTTGTTTACTTTTTGAATAGATAAATTCTCGAATAACTTAAATATTTCATTAGAATTAGATATATCTGTAACAATCGAATTTAAGTGAGTGTATCTCAAGGGAGAGAAAATAGGGCATACAGCAAATATATGGTACAAGTTTTCAGGTTCATGGCGGTTGCATAGAGTACAAATGTCTTGCAAATTGATTTTGTATTTAATATTTTTATAATTAATTATTAACATTCTTTTACTTGTAAGTTTCAATTGAATAATAATTCTCACCTTGTGGATGGATATCTTGTAATATAAGTAATCCTCTGAAACCCCGTTGAGATTCAAAAGTTTATAATGGTTATTAAAATTTGAAGAATTTGCTAGCTCGATATCTTTATTAACAAGTGTATATGTATACTTCTCTATTATTTCATCAATTTTATTTTTGTTTATCGTTTGTGATTTCCATACCTCTTCGAACTCTAAGTTTGTTAAGAAGGTATTAATTTGCGAGGACCAATTATAAATTAATTTATTAGATTTAAGTTTATCTACCTCTGTTAATCTTAAAAAAAATATTTTAGGGAGTTTATTATCCTCCATATATATAAGTTTTTTCCAAAAGTTGAGGGCTGTTTTCCAGATATCTACAGCTATGCTTATAGTACCTGTTTCCAGTCTTATAAGAAAGCCTGGGGTATTTCTTGGGCAAAGGAGAATAGACTTTAAGTAACTCAGTTGACATTTGTCCAAATTTTGCACTGCATTTAACCCCCATATTTCGGAAGCATATAATACTGTAGCATTCACTATGGATTTTAGTAATTTTACTTTTTCTAGCCAGCCTGAAGATTTAGCCCTGCTCAGAATATTCTTTGTTTTTTGTATAGCGATTGCACCTTTATTTATACTATTTGCTGCCGCTTTGTTAAAGCTACCTGATGGTGAGAATATAACACCGAGATAGTTAAAAGAGTCCACTATTTCTAACTTTTCATTGTTATAGGTGAAAATGGGGGTTCTTTTAGGTTTTCGGCCTTTGTGAAAGATCATTACTTTTGTTTTATCTATATTAACTGTGAGTTTATTTAAAATGCAATATGATTGAAGTACGCGCAATTTTCTTTGGCAATTTGTAACCGAATGACTTAATAAAGCCAAGTCATCCGCATAAGCTAAAAACATTAAATCGTTTTTACAGTCTATACTAATGCCGGTGACTCCAGCTGATCGAAAGTACTCCTCTAAATCATTTATAAAAATAGCAAATAGTAAAGGGCTTAATAATTCACCCTGAAGCACGCCCTCAGAGATGTTAATATTATCTGATAGGTTATTTTCAAGTTTTATCTGTAATTCGGCGTTTTTATATAGCGATTGTAAAATTTTTATAAATCGAGCTGAAATACCTGAATTATAGAGTTTTTGCCATAGTAAATAGTGGTTTACAGAATCGAAGGCCCGGCGAAAGTCTACGAAAACTGTGTATAAATTCTCCTTCTTTTTTCTTAGGTGTAGTTGTATACTCGATGCCAAACAAAAAATATTTTCAGTTGTTCCCCTCCCTTTTCTGAATCCCATTTGGTTTTCCTTTATTATATTTTTAGATTCAATATATATTTGTAGCCTACTGTATAAAATTGATGTGAAGAGTTTGCAAACGCAGTTTAGTAGCGCAATACCTCTGTAGTTAAGAGGGTCTTTTCTGTCGCCTTTCTTATATATCAAAGTAATGTATGAGACTGACCATTCTTTTGGTGTTGTCCCTTTCGTTAGAATTTCATTGAACATATTTAAAAGGTAGTGTTTCCATTTGACTGTTAAATATTTGTAAAATTCATTATTTAACCTATCCGGTCCTGGGGTTTTGTTTAATTTAGATTTATTAATGCTAGTTTCTAATTCATTAAAAGTTATTGGGCAGTCTAGAGTCGGATGGGCACAATCATAAGATTGTAATGTTTCTGTATGATTTTGTTTAAACATATTGTTATAAAATTTAGTCCAATCTGTTATGCTAATATTGTTTGTATTAAAACTTTTAATTTTTAGCGAATTTATTACAGCCCAGAATTCTTGACTGTTATTAATTTGTTGTAGTTTCAGTTTTATTTCATTATAATACTGATTTTTTTGGTGTTTTGTTAATTTGCGATAATCATTTTTGAGGCATAGATAGCTACTTAGATTTGTTTCGTTTGGATTTTTATGATACAGTTTTAGAGCTTGTTTGGCCCTTTTTTTACTGTCAAAACAATAAGTATTGAACCATGGCTTTTTTTCTAGGCTTGGATTAATTTTGTGATATGTTTTTATATTTGATTTCATGCTAGCAGTATTAGCTGCTTCTTTTATAGCACATATAAGATTATTATTTAAATTGTCAACTGAGTTACTATTATAGTAAATACGATAGGATAATTCTAATTTTTGTTGAAATGTGTTAACTGAGTTAATCATGAATTTATAATTTTCTGTAATTTTATTACTAGTGTCGCTAATATTTACCTCAGGTGCCAATTTATTTTTAGTTTCAATTTTACATAGACCATGGTTTGAGGGGGATAAAGTATGTGAGCAACTAAATTTTTTTACTATAGTTAGAAAATTATAATTCGCCCATGCAAGGTCTATAATACTTTTACCTCTAATGTTAACAAAGGTATAATTACCTGGAATATCTCCAGTGACCCGGCCATTTAATACATAGAGCCTTAATTCCTGCATGCATTCAACTAATTTTTTGCCCCTGTAGTTGGTGGCGTTATGTAAACTAATCCTCGACTCACTAACGTCATTTAAATAGAATCTTTCTCCCTTTATCTGATTTGAGTTTCCAATATGGGCGTTGTAGTCCCCTAAAATAACAATTTTGTGATTTCTGTAGGAATCAATAGTTGAATTTAATGAGTCAAATAGCAAATTTATGCATTCATCATTGTCTAAGTTTGGTCTGAGATATACACAGCCTACAATATAGTGAGAATTATTTAATTTAATTTCAATTATTATCCACAGATTATTTATTTCTATAACGTTAATTATTATATTTGGTTTATTTTTTACAATTATAAGCAGACCGCCACTCCCCCTGCCTCTGTTATAGTCTTTAACAGCGGGACTATCAAAAGTAAATTTTGAATATTCCTGCAAGAACATCGGAAGTTTTACAATTTTAAACAGTGACCAAGTCTCACATAGACATATCACATCATAACATAATAGTTCATTAATAGATTCTGTTTCTAGTCCATATAAATTATTTAACCCTTCGATATTCCAGAAAGCTATATTAAGATTATTTCCATCTATAAAATAGTTATTTATATTACTTAACTTATGGGTGTCTTCGTGGCCTGTTTCTCGAATTGCATTGTTGTCTATTTCCCTAAAAAAGCCGCCATGATTGGTGGAGTGTGGGGCTTGAATAGTTTCTTCTGTTGCGCTGGTTTGGACGGCGATTCCACGGATGAGTTGCTGCCTCTTCCTCTTTTGATTATTTTCACCCCGTTGCGTGTAATTTTAGCTTTTAACCCTTCTTCTGCATATTTTTTCTTTGTTGTGAGATCTTCTTTTAGTTTTGCCCTATCCCGTGCTGGCAGATCTTCATTGATATATATTTTGCTTCCTTTTAGTTTATTCCGGTTCTTTAGAATATCATTTCTCATATATATCGAATCGAGTGCCAGTAGGACCGGTCTGCTATACATGTTGTCTTCCCGAGCTTTTCCCAAGCGAAAACATTCGGCTATATCTCTGTTCTGAATTTCAATATTTAGGTATTGTTTGACAATATTCTGTACTGCGAGTTGAATATCCGTGTCATTATCTTCAGGAATACCATAAATAATGAGATTTCTTTTCTTGATTTGCTTTTCAAGGTAGTAAATGGTTCGATCTCTCTCATCGAATTTATTTGATAGATTCTCAATGATTTTAGAGTTATTAGCACTATTTTCTTTGATTTGTTTAATATCTGATTGCATATCTTCTAGTATGTTTAATTTCGACAGGATTTCATTTATTTTTTCTTCCATAATCGATTAACCATGTGCTACTTTTAGGTTATGTTGACTTTACTGTCGATTTTTATGTAGTATTGTGGATTATTAAAAGTATTAGAAATAAATCCTTACAGTTTTTAATGCGTCACTTTTTATGAAATAGGTATTTTGTAGTTATTTAGAATATATAATCACTTTTTAGCACTTTTCTTAAAGCGCGCCAATTTGTTCAACTTTATCATACAGCTTCAGTGTTGCCAATGTTTAGTTATACTTAATAATTGAAAGTAGTGAATCTGGTCAAAAAAATTAAAATAAAAGAGTAAACAAAAGTTTGCTTCAATGAAGAATGTTAGAACATTTATCAGATGTACCCATATTTTTGGGCGGCAATGTACATACTCAACTTTCTAATTAATTTATAAATTAATCTTTTCTTTATTACGTATCATTGTACATTTTGTTAAATTTACATTTTTGAAGTACCATATTCTCCGAAAACACATTAAAAATGATTGTGTTTTTACGGATGTGCTCTATTTCCGTATAACACATTTTTCAATTTCTGCTCTAATGCATTTGCTCAGATCTCATATCGACAGTTTTTCGTGAACTCTCAAGCGGTAAAGACTAGTGGCTTGGTGTGGTGACTATTCCGCACAGCAACACAGCGTCGTTTATTACTAAAACAGACTGTGAGAAATCGCGGGTAAACATATGAACGGTCGTCCTGGCCTACTGGGATCAGGAGGAAAACTCGTAGCCATTAGCCACTACAACTTCTCTGAGTTGCAATCCCTGTTGCAGATATTACTTATTGCATATGTCTTGTTTGTACGCACTGTTTTGTGTTATTGCCAGGATTATTAGGAATATTAACTACTATAAGTTCTGATAATCATGTAATTTTGCAGCTTTTACTTAAAATAAACAACGTAAATACGAGTATAAACATTTTTCTTTACTAATTCAAATAGAATTGGTTGGCGGCACATAGTGAAACATAGTGTAAGGTTTTTAATTATTTGGGTGAAGTGTACAAATCAAAGAATAATTATTAATTAAAATAAATGTTTATTAAAACGATAAATATATATTTTAAACATAATAACGGTGTCGACTACTAATATTAAACAAATATTAAATACTAATTTAAGATTAAGAATATAATAAATAAACTAGTTAAACATTAACACTATTTATTTACACGATATTAATGATTATTTATTTCGACTATTTATGTCACTATTTATTTATATCACGTTCAACTGTCCGACTTATCGACCTCCACCGCGTATATATACTCAATATCTAACTCAACTGGCCGGACAGAATTCACACCTTTCACCTCACTGTCTGTTTATTTATGTAACTAACTGTCTATCTAATTGTCCTTCTGACGGACTAACTCTCTAACTTCCACAGCCTCAGTATCATCAACTGTCCGAATGCCACAACTCTTTAACACAACTGCCGAGTATCCACTTCTTCTCGCCGTTACTGTCCTCATATACCTAGCTTTTCAATACTCCTCAAGACTACTAAGTAGTGCATACGCTCTCCACGATACTGCTGGGCCACTCAACTCACTGATTTCTTACTTCTTACTATCTATGTAACTGCCCTTCTGACTAACACTCCATGTGACTGTCTCCGCACACACGTATGTCATTTATATAGCAACCCTAATATTTTCGAGAAAACTCTCCACGCCATAACAATGCGCCGGTAATTACGCTTATCTCCCTTCTTGTTTACCCACGTTTCTATCATAGGCGTTGACTCGCACGCGCTGGTCGGGCACGCGGAACAAGTGTTGTAGGTACTCTCACGTTACAATACTAGATAATTGTCGTATTTAATTTTTCTCTACCTTTACATTTGCAGTTATTTTCAATACTAACTGAAATATTTAAAATAATAATAGTAAATATGTGAATAGTAGGTATTATCTGCTTTATAATTTACATAAAAACTCTGAGATGAAGCTAGCTTTGGCCCCAGTATTATTTAAACTAAAACTTTGATATTACGCAGCTGGTAAATTAAAACTTTTTTGCATATTTATTCGAATTTTCATTGAATATATGAACTTACTGTTTTGATTAATTTACTTTAATCTGACTATACATATTTATTAAGAATTTAATTAAATTAAAAAATAGAACAAAAATTTCATCTCTGGTTTTTGAACTGCTGTAAGAGTGCCAATTTGTTATTTATTGATATCTGTAATGACGATGCGTTTTGAGCACTGTAACCACAAACGGTTATAGTTATTTTTTAGCAAGTACGGGAAATTAATGATTCTCATACAAATAGAGTTTTGCATTTTCCGCATATTTTGCAAACGATATTTTTTCTACAATCGTCCAAAAAAAATAAAAATTGACATGCATAGTTTAAACCGTAACCAACTACGGAACGAACACAGTTTTAAATTTTAGTGACGTAATTTTTAGAATTGGCGTTTCGCAGTAGACTGTAATGCGCAGCGTCAAAACTGCGGCGCCTCGCAGTAAAAACTAAAGTAGTTAAACAAACAAACTTATTAATGGGAAGAACTGATTAGGTTTTGAGTAACAGAGGGAAACAGTGAACAGCTTTTCTTTAAAAAAAAATACATCTAGATATTATTTTTTGGCAATCTATGTTATTACTAATATTAAAAAATATTAAATTTTCTATCAGCTACATTTAATATCATTGCTATTATCTTCTAAAGATATAGAAATACATATAATTTACAATTTAATAAGCCTCAGCCCATAATAATCCAAGGAAAACAGTTGAAAAATTTAAATATTTGTTAAAATAAAACATTTTAGTTAAGTTCTGCGCACGGTGTAATATCTATAGGTGAGAGCACGAGATGCGTTGACATGGCTAAGTAACTGGGAAACAAGATGGTGCTAACGTGACCCATTACCATTTGACAGAAAATGCTTTGCCACAAAATGCACAACAGGGTATGGATCAAATAGAGAGAAATATAGTCTTTTTAAGGTGCCAAAATGTGCGATTTAGCGGCAGCCAGCTACACTATAATCACAGAAACAGGTACTAAAATAAATTTCTGATTGAAAGGTGTCAATGTCAAGTGCATTTGACATATGTTGTTTTATAATTTTACTGGAAATATAGAAACGTTTCTGTATGGAATTTGTACAAAATACATTCATAGAAGTGACAAAAGATAAAAGGTAATGTTTGAAAATATAGAATATTATGCGTTATATATGAATAATTTAATATTTTTATAAAAACCGGGTCGCAACAAATCCTGACATCTAGCGGCACATTGTCTGAACTAGCCCAGTTAGTTAGCCATTCTTCGTAATGCATTATGCATTGGAATACGTTGTGCACTCACCTATAGATACTACACCGTGGTTCTGCGTATACAGAGTAATCTAAAATGCCCGCTCCATACGATTCTGACGTTTTCCGCTAACTTAGTGACAGCAGACAGTATTACTATTTTCATGGGTGTACCTTTCGAATTTTGCTAGGTTTAAACTGTTCCTCGCAACTATCATAAGAATAATCCCAAGAACCGGCATCGTTACGTTCAGGCGAACGAAAATATGCTTCAAGAAGAAATTTGTCATGCTCTTTATTAAAAGTCATAATGAAATGTAAATTCGCTGTAGCGGAGACCGAGTGTCTATTCTTAGCTATAATATAATCGCCGCGGGCAACCTAACTACGTAAACAGACATGTTTAGACCTGTTTAATTACTTGGGTAGCGTGATCCTTTGTATTTGTTGTTTTTTATTGTGTAAAATTATTAAGAAGGTTTTCGAACAACGACGCCGGAGTATATAAACTCGGTCAAAGAAGACAGAGCACATTCTCATATAGACAAGCGTCATGAAATTAATAGTTGGTAATATAAATAAATAGTCGACGAGTTGTGGACATAAATAAATGTAGTTATAAAATAAGTGAAATAGATATTGTTTAAATAAATAATCCTAAGCCCACACATGATTACCTAACAACGTTTTATGCAACTGGCCCTTAGTGTAAGTATGTAATAATAGACTTAATTAGTGTTTTAATGTTTATTTATCTTTTAATAAAAATTTATTTTAATTAGTAATTTTCTGATTTTTACACTTCACCACTCATATAAATAAACGTTACGATATTAATCAAATATCATGCACCTGATCACCTGTCGTCATCTGACATATGTATAATATATTTAGTTTTGATGTGGGGCCATGCGAGAAATAAGTGTTCTTAAACTCAAAATGAGTGTAGGAAATATCCGTTTCCCGCACTAGTGCGAAAAATAATTGTTGTCATGGAAACAATTGTTATGGCAGCTTGAAAATACCATGCAAAGCCGCCCAAGTATCAGTTGTGAAAAAAAAATTATTTGTTCTTATTTTTGTAGGCAATTGTAGAAAAAATCTTGTTTGCAAAACATGCGTTAAATGTATGGTGTTTTATCTGTCATAAAATCTAATTTATTTTCTAAGAAAATATTTAATATTTATCCACAATCAACTCATAATTAGTCTTTAATCATTAATCATGCTTATTACAACTGTATAATGGGACCTATTATTCACTAATTGATACAAAGAATAAAAAGATTTTTTTTAAAGACACAAATCAATGTTCGTTTTATCTAATTTAATTTTTTCCTTTGATAACAATCATTATTATAACGTCTGGCAGAGTTTTTGTGGAATTATCGATGGCTAGTCTTGCCTAGATGCGAAAGATTCTCCTTGAAATTTTCTTTCAATAGGGGTGTGCACAAAAGCAGTCAGCGCCGACAGTGGACAAAAATGACAAAATGGTTACTCATTGAAACATAGCAAGGTTATGTTTAATGTTAGCATAATTTTGCAATTTCTATTTTATAAATTTTTTGCAATGAATGCGAATGATAGGACGTCAAATATTGTGTGACGCAGTGGGGGATGTAATATTTCTTACCAAATTACCGATTGAAGTATCAAATTTTATAAATTTCGTAGAAGATTATACGAGGAACAGCTGTATTAGAAAATAACTTTTCAAGAGATATCTTCTACTAACATGAAAATTTTTTTAGGTATACATATTTTCTCATTGTAAAAGATACTTATCGTATGAATAAAATTCCAACAATGGTCGTCTGATTGCAATAATGAATTATATAAAAATGTATTTCTTAAGTTAATACTTGAAGTTATAATACAAGAAGCAGAAAATTGTCTTAAAATTGTATAATACTTGCAGTTGTATGAAACAGAAGTCTATTTTTGACATAATTCATCTATTTATTATAGGTTTTGCACATGTAATGTTAATGTTAAAGATAGAAATTCACATGGTTCGCATTTTTCGTGTATTTTCTTTTCCGAGCTTGTGCATTGTGCAAGTGATTCAACTTAGAACCTGGTATATTTTCAATGAAGAATCTTTTTCATTTATTGCAAATATAAAAGATTTGTAGGAATTTTCTTCTTTCCAATCATTCAAGTTTTCCAACTTTTTTTCTCAATTTCTATGTATTGTGCATCTTGTAACATTTAACTAATATTATAAATTATAATATAAATTTAAATATGATAAAATGGTTTACAGAAATTACACATATTATGAGAAAAATTATATTTTCTGCCACAGTACCTTCGCAGGTATTTTGACTTTTTTAATTGTCGCATCCTATATATAGCATTTTAAATATTTTCTTTATTCATTTCAATATACTATAATGTATAATATTCATACACAATAGCAACAACTCAAAATAAAATTGTAAATTGTATCACTTTCTCCAAATGTCAAAATTGATTCGACAACCAAAAATGGCAATGTAGCCGTTAGAGGCGCTGACGCTCAAAATGTGCACATCACCTATATCAAGTTGATTTGGTATGAAATCTTTATATAACATGTATACAGGGTGTAAATGAAATAAGTGCATTAAATTTAACCTGTAATGTAACTCGACGAGAGCAACAATATTTCTTAATAACTTTTTCTCGAAATCGCATATTTTTTTAGCATTTTTACCCCCCGTAAATTGACGAGTCGCTCCACGTATTTTTCTAATAATCGAATGCAGTAGCAATAGCTATGAAAAATTTTGTTTTAGCAATTGACAGTTTTGTCAGTTGTTGGAATTATATTTTGACATTAGTAATATACTTGTTTATCAGGTAAAATTCTGTCAAAATGCTTACGTTTACAAATAGTGAGTACACAGATATTGTAATTACTTACCCATGTTTTATTTATTTATTCGTATCTTTACTACATTTTAATCTGTGGTTGATATAAAGACAGTATTATAAAGTTGCCAACGCATTTAGACGGAGCGTTTCCAAATCATACTGTTCCTAATATTCGCACATTTGTTAGTCTTGTACATCTTTATCACAATACGAAGTGTCACATATGTGCAAAAAGATCAATGTTTTCAGCAGACTTCGATTTTGGAAACGGCTCATAATGTTCATTAATGAGACTGAATTTACTTGGGAAAGTTATTATGCACAATACACATTTCAACAGACGAAAATGCTGTAAAAATTTTCATTAAAAAATGTTTGAGCGGGAACAATACATGGACGACTAATTATTGGTACTAGGGTTTCACGGGCTTGGCTTGAAGCTTGAAAGCTTGGCTTGGCTTGAAAAAGCTTGAAAAATCAAGCCAAGCCTGCCGTTCAAAAAAGCTTGACTTTTCAAGCCAAGCCAAGCTTCTGTTCCACCAAGCCCAAGCCAAACCAAGCCTAACATTTAAAAAAGCTTGAATTTTCAAGCCAAGCCAAGCCTTTGACTGTCAAGTAGCTTGGTTGAAAACAAGCTTTTTCAAGCTTTTCTTAACAAATGTTGCCGAGGCCGACAAAACCGTAATTTTATGGTGATAACGTACTTTCTCACTGCTTCGGCACATTTTTGCGAACTTCTAAGAATTGGAGTTTCCAAAAGGACCAGCCTTCATTACCTGACAGTCCAGTATGCTTCAAAACTTTGTAAATAGGACACTATACCCTTCATCATTCTTATTATGTAAAGACCACTTATTTTCTCAATCTGAACCAACTATCTGTTTTAACTATAGAGTGATGGGAAGATAGGTGCAGTTTGATCTTTTTGTTTGATTGGATAATATCGGAATATTATCCAATCAAAATAGATATAGATAGAATATAATCAATATTCATTTAAATTTTAAGTAACTTGATTTTAAATACCAAGCATCAAGCTTCAACACATAATATTTATTACTCGTATTTATTGCAATGCTACAAATAGATAATTTTGCTGCAGAATAAAAATTATAAGAAATAATAATATACTCTACACCGTAAGGTAAATTGAGTGACAGACTACATAAATCATGATAATTATTGCATTTTAAAGTTTCATTTTGTATAATGTTTTGTTATTCTGGTATTTCCGAATCATAGAGACAAGACAATTTCTGTTTGTGTATATGTATATATTTATATTCAAAGATTTTCAATGCTATTTTTAGCTCAACCCCTAATGTACCCCTAATAAACCGTGTCAGATATAATAGACAATAACAATGTACCGACAAAGAGAGCATTCTCTTTTAAATATTACCTTGATACAAGTTTTCATTGATCCAAAAATATGTGTTAATAAATAAGCAAATAAATATATAATCTCGGCTTATTATAATAATAATAATAATAATAATAATAATAATAATAATAATAATAATAATAATAATAATAATAATAATATTTTATTTACCAAAAAACAATTACATGTATGATACGTCATAAATATACAGGTACATATAAAAAATCAAAATATTCGAAATAGTCAGACAATACACTAGAGAAATTATTGACAAGAATGCGGACAAGAGTCAGTATCAGAACTCTGGATCTGTCAGATATTCCTCAATGCTATAATAACTTTTATCCACTATTTTTTTAGAAATAACAGATTTAAATTTGTTTAAATTTAAGTCCTTTAGGTCTTGTGAAAGTCTGTTAAAGAGATTCAAGTTTATATTGTTAATTGTGGAATTTTTCTTTGTCAGTCTTGGAACAACCAGGTTTAATTTATTTCTCGTCTCGTATTTATGAATCTCGGCATGCGATTTGTATTTTGATAAATGTTTCTTAATATATATCAAACAGTTTAGTATATATTGAGAATAAAGTGTGTGAATTTTATTATTTTTGAATAATTCCCTGCAGTGATCTCTGGGACTAACACCAGAAATAATTCGAATTGCCTTTTTTTGCATTATAAATATTCTGTCAGCATGCGGGGATTGACCCCAGATTATCAATCCATACGACATAACTGAATGAAATAATGCAAAATAAGCGATTCTCGCTGCTGCGGGACCCACAATATAATAAATTTTACGAAGAGCATATAAACATTTCGCTAATTTGCTACATAAAATATCAACGTGGCTTTTCCAGTTTAAACTTCTTTGTATGTGTAAGCCTAAGTATTTAACCGTAAATTCATTAGATTGATTTGTATTTTTAAAGTCAATTATGCATGTTTTTTCTATATTTAAAGCTTGGTGATTTGCAGTAAACCAGTTTAGTGCTTGATTTAGAATTATATCGGAATTATTCGTAAGCATACTGATGTCATTACAACTTGAAAGGAAGGTTGTATCGTCGGCAAACTGTATAGTTTTTGTATTTATGTTTTTTGCTAAATCGTTAACATAAATTAAAAACAATAAGGGCCCCAATAGACTTCCTTGGGGTACGCCTTTATTTGATACTTTAACATTACTAACAGTATTGTTAACTGACACAACTTGCTGTCTATTCTCTAGATAAGATTTTAATAATTGCAGGCTGACGCCCCTAACACCATAGTATTCCAGTTTGCCTAATAAAGTGTCGTGAGATAGAGTGTCGAAAGCTTTACTTAGGTCAATAAATGTGCCTCTACATATTTCTTTGTTTTCCCAAGAATTAGTTATGGTTTCTACAAGAGATAATAAAGCATCACTGGGAGCTCTACCTTCACGAAAACCATATTGTTCGTTTGCTAAGTAATTGTTTGCATTAAGAAAATTTAAAATTCGTGTATATATTACCTTTTCAAGAATCTTGGAAAAAACTGGTAAAATTGAGATTGGTCTATAATTAGACTTACAGTCAGGTGCTCCATTTTTAAGTATCTGAATTATTTTCGTCATTTTAAATTTATTAGGAAAAACACCAAACTGTAGGCAAGCATTAATTAAATCACATAATGGGTTTGCTAAGCTGTCAGAAATAACTTTAACTAGGCTGGTGTTTATGTCATATAGGTCTAAGGAATCAGTACACTTTAAATTTTGTATAATCTTGGGATCGTTTTAGATAAGAAATTAATTTATGACATACACATTGACCGCGTAGTTAAAAAGGCATATAAAATGCTTGGATTTATATTGCGAGTTGGTTCAAACTTTAAAAATCCAACCACTCTTGTTCATTTATATTATACGTTTGTTAGATCTCAACTGGAATTTGCCGTTGTATGTTGGTCGCCACATTATCAGATATATGTGAATAGAGTGGAGGGTATCCAGCGTAAATTTATTTCTGCATTAAACTCTAAATTTCCAAATAATTCAATTTATTTCACCACTTTACAAAAACGTAGAGAGATGTTGGACTTAATTTTTCTTTACAAAATTATTAATGGTTATATTGATAGTCCAACTCTCTTGAGTAAAATATCGATGCGTGTACCCTCTTACTCAACTCGTTTATCTGATACTTTTTCTGTAAAAATGTATAGGACTAATTCTGCTATGTTTTCCCCTTTAAATCGCCTGTTGTGTCTTTATAATAATTTATTTTCTCTTTCTAATGTTCCTGATATATTTAGTTGCACTTTGCGTTCATTTAAGCAGTCTGTAAAAAATAGTCTCACTCATACTTATACTACTACATTATTGTAAATTTGTATCTCCTTTACTCATGTTGTTAATCTTCACCTTATTTCATTGTCTGTAACAGAAGTTATGTATTTCATTGTATTTATTTGTGCTGTACTGTTATTGGGACCTTGTCCTGTTGTACGGCCACTTTATAAATAAATAAATAAATAAATAATGTTTTTTATTTCAAAGGGTGTTGTTGGTTTAAAATAAATCGAATTATTGCACTTATTTAATTTACAAAGAAAATCATAGTAATTGTGCTCGGTAGGCACGACGTTATTTGTTATTTTGTCTGCAACGGAGTTAAAGAAGTCGTTAAATTCATTTGCACTTATAGGACATGTTGAGGTACTTTTAATTCGACCTGTTTCTTTGTTTATTAGGGTCCATGTAGTTTTAATTTTGTTATTTGATTCATTAAGTTTTTGGAGATTATAAAGTTTACGTGATTCTCTTATTCTATTTCTATAGTCTTTTTTTAGTTTGTTATATCTATTTTTTAATTCTGCATTGTTACCTGAGTTATTTGATTTAATGGTCTCCCACATGAATAGTAAAATATCTTGCTGTGCTTTTATATCTGGGGTAATCCAATTAATTTTATTCGACTTGTGAACTCGATTCTTCGTTATAACTGGAAAAGCCATGTCTCTGTGATGGATAATCTTTTCTAAAAATATATTACATTTTTTTTGAGGACAGGACTCAGCATACAGTGCATCCCAAGATTCACTGCACAATGAAAATGAAAAATTAAATAGACTTGACTCATTTTTATAGTTTCTGAATTGCTTTTTTGTAGAATGGGGATACTTTTGAATAGACCTTTTCTTACCTCTGAAGAAAAGAGCTTTATGATCCGACAGGTCAAAGTCGTGGACTGAGATTGCAAAATTGGTCTTGCAATTCGTGAATATATTATCTATACAGGTTTTGCTATTGCCGACAACTCGAGTGTATTGTCTGACTGTGAGGGACATTCCATAACTGGACATCAAATCAATTACTAGATTTTTGGTTTTTTCTGTACCTAAAAAATCAACATTAAAATCACCTACTATTACAATATCAGTATTTTCGTATTTACTTAATATATCTAAGGCCTGACTCAGGATATTTATGAAATTAGTGAGATCTCCACTCGGAGATCTATATAATGTTACAATTATATACCTAAGTGTAGGCAGATTCACTGCTATAATTTCGCAATCTAGTTCAATAGATAAGGATTTAATATTGGGAATTTCCATATAATTAATGTCTTTTTTAACAAAGGTTATTACACCTCCATGTATTTTATTAATTCTATTAAAACATGCAGCATTGTGGTAACCATCTATGTTGAAAAGATTGTTTTGTTCTGGTTTTAACCAATGTTCAGATAAACAAATAACGTCAGCATGGTATGTAGTATTAAGAATTTCAATTTCGTCGCATTTGTTGGTTAAAGAACGAGCATTATAATAGGAAATTAAAAAGTTATGGTCAGATGGAGCTTTATCGATGTTATTATTTACTTTAGGGTTGTTAAAATTTTCCTGTTGACTGCCGACGAAAAAAGAACCTTTTAATAACAATATTATCAGGCCAAAAGGCAGCATCGTGAAGAGTGTCAAGGAGTTCGAAGTCAGCACCGACTTTAAATGATTTATTGGGGCCAGTAGTTTGTAACTCATCACAGGTATTACCTAGTTCTGGAGGTTTTTAATTTGCTTTTATTCACAAATTTCAGTAATAACGACATATTCATATCGTTAAGCATATTAACTTTTGTATTATTTGAATTTGCACATGATTACTTTAATTATATTTATGTATTTAACTTACATTATTCTGTACTCAAAAATCAGTAGAAATTTCGTAAGAAGAGGCGAGTAGGTATTTGTCACGAACAACGGGGCAATTTCCGCCTGTAGGGTTTTATGATTTCCAGATGTATTTCAAGTAGGTATAAAAGGTCAGTCTCATGTCATTTCCATCCCATTGTACATTCCATTATGTATTTATTTGAACACTGTTATTGCGTATTTGGTGTCTTGAGTTTTTTTTTGTTTTTTTGTTTATATAGGGTGCATATGAACTAAATAGTATGACAAACTTTAACAGTTGGGAGGACATTTCGAGTTTTTAGTTAAAATACGATACAATAAAGTCCAACTAATGCATATGCCTACTTGAATAAATGCAGTCAACGAAAATAATAAAAGAAACATGAAAATTGAAGGGTAAATATTTAATAAAAGATAATAAATTTATGCTGATTGTTTACACTTAAAAATAAAATAAATGAATAAAATATAGGTGCATTTCAATATTTTTATATTTTAATATTTACAAAGAAAAAACACTTGGTGTAAGTTTCATAAATTTTATTTTATCGTTTTGTTTATCTTTACGCATAAGAAGATATTTTTCAATTGCACCACAATAAATTTATGTAAAACAAAACGTGATTTGTACATTATTACGATACAATGAAACATCGACATAACATCGATATATTGATACATCAATATTCCAATACATCGATATATCGGTATATCGATATATTTAATTAAATTCACATCGAATATTTATATTAAAATCTTGATACCGAACAACTACTACTGGTTTTCAAGACCTATATACCTACTGTGCGCATGAGCAGCATTTATAAAGCTTGAAAGCTTGAAAAAGCTTGAAATAGCTTGAAAAGGCTTGAAAAAGCTTGGTAAAGCTTGAAAATCAAGCCAAGCCTAAAATAATTAAAGCTTGAAATTTTCAAGCCAAGCCAAGCTCTGTTTCCATCAAGCCCAAGCCAAGCCAAGCCTAACATTAAAAAAAGCTTGAAGTTTTAAGCCAAGCCAAGCTTTTTTATTTCAAGCCAAGTAGCTTGGCTTGGTGAATCCCTAATTGGTACTCATGTACGTCGTTTAAATGGACAAAAGTTTGTGCTTACATTTTTTGAATAACGTATTTAAACTGTTATGATTTGTCGACGATAAATAATCATCTCATAACCTAATAACTATACTTTTGCTCTTCCTCCCCTCGTTCCTCCTTGTCTTCCTCTATTCACAGGTCATTAAAGCCTGGTTTAATACATAACTTTATAATTTTGTTATCCAAAATTTAAATTTCTTTATTTTAAAAATTGTACTATTACGAATTAATTAATAATAAATGTTATTTCCGTTGATTCGTTTATTAATTACAGTGACTGCAAGTCACCTGCAAGTGTAACCGATAATCGAAATTTTTTGAGCTGTTTGTATTCCACTTGAATACGACAGCTGCCATTTGTTCTCCATGGACGCGCGCCGAAATATGCAGCAAATCTTTAAAGAACTTTAACTCAAAATCTAAAAGACAGAAAAAAAGTTATTAAGAAATATTGTTGCTCTCGTCGAGTTACATTACTGGTTAAATTTAATGCACTTATTTCATTTACACCCTGTATAGTGGCGGACCACCATCCATCATGCCCCATGCTGTTTAATAGTTGTACATAATACCAGCACCTTATTTATCTATTATTACACGCTTTTTGTACATTTTCACCTTCTGTCACCTTTAGGTGGTGAGTTTTTGATGAATAAGCACGTTTTAGGGTCCCTAAAATACGAATTTACTATTTTTACGATGATGTCTGTATATATATATATATATATATATATATATATATATATATATATATATATATATAAAGAGATAAATTTTAGTGGGTATATCAGTGGGATGTTTTCTGGGCTTAAATTTGTTTTAGCAGATTCTTTTAAAATCTGTCAATTTTTTTTTATCTCTTTAACTAATCGACACTGACGATTACACTACATATATATATATATATATATATATATATATATATTTGTGTGTGTGTGTGTGTGTGTGTGTGTGTGTGTGTGTGTGTGTGCTACAATTCCAAAAATTATAATTCTTTCGTATTTCTTTTCGTTTCGAGCTGATTAGAGTTTGGTTATAATTGGTCAACCGGAAGTACCCTTATTTGAAGATTTTAACAGTTTTTCTTGAAAAAACCATGTAAAATATCATTTCGTACATTTAATGTTATTATAAATATTAAAGAACATTTTATTCTCTATACGATTTAAATGCATATTATAATTCATATTAAATGGATATGGAGTTAAAAAATCATAAAAAAATTAAATAGCATATATTAACCAGTTATGCAATGACTCTGGAAACAGCTGCTATATTAAGAAAATTCTGATTGAAAGGTGTCAGTGTCAAGTGCAGTTGGCAGTATGTTTGTGTTATAATTTTATTGAAAATATAGGTAGGATCTTCTGATGGAAACTTTCTGTATGCAATTTATATAAAATACATACAACTGCCTTAAGGTAATGTACAAGAAATAAAATCTTTTGCAAGGAACTTTCTGTATGACATTTCTCATCGGGTATCGAAACAAGTAAATATGACACCATAATCTGGTACATCGCTGATTTTTAATTTCGTCAATTCACAGCATCTACAGGCATCATCCGACTACCCATATTATTACTATAACCTAAAATAAATTAATAGTTTCATTCTAAACTACAGCGATGTAAAACCTTCGATATAATATCGCCAATGTAGTGTAGTATAAAACAATGTCAGAATGTTCCGTCTGTCGGCACTACATTCGGCAAACCATAAAAACAGGGATTGAATAACGTTCAATCAGACGCGCCAGAGCCGAAGTTCTAACCACCAGTTCGCTGCCGAGCGATCCCTGCTCCGGGTGCAAGCCCGGTTGAGGCCCACTGGTGGGGGCGGGTTACTAACCATACCCTACTAGCTATGCAGGCCAGCACCCGAGCTGTAGCACGTAGCACCCCTAAGCAGCATATGACTTTTAAAACCGCTACCCTCCGCCACCGCGCATGCTTCAGACCACAGCGCGCCTCCCATTACGCTGACCGGGTATAAGTACCCCGGGTATGGTCAGATCCACGAGGTACCGGATTAACCTTCCGGTAGAGGTTGCGCTGATACAGGGCTGAAGTGGCAATGGCACCGACGCCACCATCCCTGGCGACGCACAGCAGCACCACCCCTCCAACTCTAACAGTTACTGAATTAGGCTTCTGCAAGCCAGGCATAAGTATCGCCAGCTCTAAGGTGGGAGAGTCGCCACTTCCTTGCTCTCCTCACCTGGCAGCCCTTGTAAAAAGACGAGGCTAATCCGTCCGGTACCACCAGGCTTTCACACCCTTGGCCTAATGAAGTGTGCAAGTACCCACCACTGTAGCGTAGTGGCATTCCCATTCAAGCTGCGCACAGAAATCACACATTGTTCACCCCAGTCTCAAATACACACACTTACATTCAGCTATCACATCATCCTCCAACTGCCGAAACGCTATCCTCCTCTGGCGTCCCTCCCTCTCAGCCTTGCCAACCGTCTGTCGAAGGTCTTGCCAGCGAATACCTCTGCCGCCCTGTATCTGTTTTTGTTTTCTAGGACCGAAACGTCTAAGATTCCCCCTCGCGAAACTACCCCCATTCGCCGATAGATCCCTAACGTCATCGATGAGAGTACAGTCCCGAAGAATATGCAGCCAATCCTCATCCGCTCTACCACAATCACATAAACTTTTATCCTCCAACCCCGTCGCATGCAAGAACGGTTTTATCCTCCTATTGCCTGTCACCAGATAGTTCAACTTTAGACTGGGATCGAACCACTGACACCGACCGGCAAATGATACGTCGTGGATGAAGAAGTAGTTACCAGACCCTTCGCCGACGCGTCCCACTCCCACTGCCAAGCCTCAATGGCCTTTCCCGCCAACAGGGTCCTTACCCTGGGGTTGGCTTAGCCCCTAACCTTGTCATCCGCTGCCAGGTCCATGGTTGTTAACGGTAAACCCTGCTTAACCCTATACAAACCCGCCCTCCTCTCCTCCACCAACCACCATGGCAACTTTCCCATTAATACATACATGGCCTTCGTGCTTACCGTTCTACAAACCCGAATACATGCATATAACGCTACCCGTTCGCACCTGTTGACTAACTCCCTACCATACCATACATTCTAAAACACCATACGACACACTGCAAGCGTATAGTGCACAGTTGATAAACAACCCTTTGAACAATTCCCTACATGTATTTCTATCCACTCCTTACGTAAAACCCTTCGTATCATACTATCCACTCGTACCACTTAAACATGCATTACTTTCAGATGCACTCTAAAATTCATTACCATTTACTCCCAGATACCTCACTCTGGACATATGTCGCAGATTCACCCCTCCCACTTGCATCACTAATGGTCGATTAACCAAAAACCTAACCAGGAGCATGGTCTCCGACTTTGTACTGGAGAAAGCCACGCCTACCCGCTCTCCCCGCCTATCCCACTACCGCAAGAAGGCGGTAGGCCTCCCGCTTTAGCGCCAGCCTGCTTCCACCCTTTACAAGAAGAATCTCGTTCCACATTTTTCCATGCAACCCTTCTACTACCCATTACGCAAACACATCTTTTCCTCAAGAAATCGACCCATAACCCAATTTCATCTCAACTCCTGAAACCGCAATAGAATTGTGTTCCACGAAAGATGGTCAAACGCGCCTATAAAATCAATGAACACCCCCAAAACATATCTACCCGTACATCCCGACACCGTTTCCTTCGCCAGGGTTCACACGTCCTCGACTGAAGGTGCGTGAACTTGGCAGGCAAATTGAAGCACTAACGAAACGAAGTGTACAATCGAATAGTGCTTCGTTAGTGCTCTTTAGTGCCTTTACAAAATTTATTGCACATACCACCATTACGTCGTAAATAACGTTCGATTTATTGCCTGTCAACTTCACGCCAGCTAACAATTTTTAAAATAAATTAATGAACTTGGGGTCATAGGTTAGTGCTTCGTTAGTGCTCTTTAGTGCCTTTACATATTTTATTTAAAAAATTACTATGGCGTCAAAAATAACGTTCGATTATTTGTTTGCCAAATTCACATCAGCAAACAGTTTTTAAAATGAATGAATGAATTTTGGGTCATTGGTTAGTGCTTCGTTAGTGCTCTTTAATGCCCCTAAAAATTTTATTGCAAAAATCACTATGACGTCAAAAACAACGTTCGATCCATTTTCTGCCAAATTCACATTAGCAAACAATTCATAAAATAAATTAATGAACTTGGGGTCGTTGGTTAGTGCTTCGTTAGTGCTCTTTAATGCCCTTAAAAATTTTATTGCAAAGATCACTATGAGGTTAAAAATAACGTTCAATTATATTTCTGTCAAGTTCACATCAGCAAACAATTTTTAAAATAATGAATCGGGGGCCTTTGGCCAATGCTTTGTTAGTGCTCTTTAAAGCTCATAACAAAATGATTGAAAAAAGTACTATGATGTTAAAAACAACATTCAATTATTTTTCTGCAAAGTTAGCCAATAAACAATTTTAAAATAAATTAATGAATTTGGCGTTGTATTTTATGACTATTTTTGGCGCCAATCTTTTTATTACGATAATAACAAATTATTAAAATAAAAATTATTACTAAGGCAAATATTACGTAAATTTTAATTTAAAATACATTTTGAAAAATATGAAACAGGCTCATTATATAGCATGTAGACTTGTAGAGTGTTGTAATTGTTAAGATTATAGTTATGAAATACAGGAACACAGATTTACTTGAATTAATAATTATTTTTATTTAAATTTGACGTTTTAAACTGTCATTATTAACTCCATTGCAGCAACTATAAGCATTTGTTTATGAGCTAGTGATTTAATTTTTTTTAAATCACTCTCACATAATTTTATCTCCCTCTGTAACAAATAATACATTTAAAATATCACCAGGCACGAAAATAACACTCACCACAGTCTCTATGAGACAAATCAGCCATTTTTTATTATTTTTCACGACACAAATGATAGGAAATAAAGCTTGTTAATAATTTATAAATAAATGACTATACGTCTGTTAACGGCGATTGTCATGCACTGCCTACTAATTGATTAGTTTTTATTTTGTCAAAATTAAATATGGTTTTTATTATTATTTCGTCAAAATTGAATAAAATATTGTATAAACCACGTGGGTCAAGAATGTTTATTCACTCAACGAATTTAACTCATTCGCGGCTTAAACTGTCTTTTCATGAATAAACATTATCTTAACTCACTTGGTGTATAAATATCTATTATTCATACTTTTTTTAGTGCTATTTAAATGTGAAAAATTGATGGGATCCACACATAGATATATTTTAGATTTTGCTGTCCTATCCTTTTTCTTATCAGTACCGTCTTTGGGAATGGGACCATCTATTATAATTATAAAATACAGAAACACAGATTTACTTGAATTATTAATTATTTTTATTTAAACTCTATCTCTGACAATTCATCAATCAGAATTATATTTATTATATCACCTATTTTTTTCATATACTACTATGTTTTCATATTTACATTTCATGGCTAAGTATTATTATTATAAAAATTATATCTGTCGTTCATAAGAACAATGATATTCATTTATTTTTTATAAATATAATTTAGAAATAGCATACATATATTTTAAGAACATTTAGGTCCATTAAGAAGAAAATAACATGTTCGTGAAGTCACATCTATGTATATTTTCTCTCTTATTAATAGGAATTTTTCACGGGATTTTCACCAATAGTTTTAGTTTTATTTATACTTTCCGATGAAATTATAAAAAAAAACATCGTGGAATCCCCTATATATTATTATCAGTGTTGTGATTGATCTAGATCACACTTATCTAGTTCATTTAATATGGTTTTTGATCTGATCTAGATTCGTTTATGAATTCAGATCTTGATCTGGATCTAGATCTAAAAACTATAATATATGATCTTAAAAAAATCAAATATACGGAAATATAAGGGAAACAGTTTTAGCCATGACAAATGAGAAAATAAATACAAAAATTTGAAACCAGAAAATTTAAGAACAAATTAAATACAAGTAGGTTGTAATTCTTTTAACTCACTTAAAATATTCAGTGGTATATCGTGATTGTCTGCCTATTGATGGCCTTTCATAATTTATTATTTTTCAACAATTCTAATGGTTAAATTATATTATATTATATTATTTTTGTTTCTGTTTCTACTTTCCGTTAATTCAGTATTAATAAAACTAAGTTTGTATCTAATTTTTCTTCCCAAGTGTAAGGCATACGACTAGGTATATTGTTTATAATTAATTTACTTTTTGCATTCCTATTTAATTGATAAGAAAAAAAAAGCATTTGAAAATCGTTACTGATCTTTTTTATAATATAAGAAAAATAGTCCCAAATTCTTGATCTGATTTGAAAAAATCTGATGTGGCCAGCACATTACCTTCCGTCAACTATATGAGGTATTTACGAAAATTCTACCGGTGCACTGTTAGCGGTAAACAGCTTTTTATCAGGTTATAGCTACTGGAATCGATATTTTAAGAACGCAAGTGGTAAACAGGGTAGATCCATTACCTATGAAAAAATTTGAAACAGGATAAAATGTTGACGTAGTTAACAAACTGAGCAGAGTCCTATTTTGAACAAATTTCCACTTTCAACGCGCGCGCTTCGTTTTGCATCACAACCTTTTTTTGAGATTAGATTCTTTATGAATCCGGTAGATGGATCTGGTAGATATTGAAAAATTTTCGAACACGGTAACTTTTTACCACTCGTGCTTTCGAACACATTCGGTAGAATTTTCGTAAATGTATTTTCTATAAAATCCATACAGAAAGTTCCTTGCAAAAGATTCTAAATTTCTTGTATGTACATTACCTTTCGACAGTTGTATGTATTTTATAAAAATTCCATACAGAAAGTTTCGAGCAGAAAGATCCTATAATTCGAGTAAAATTATTACACAAATATACTACGAATATGTCAATTGCACTTGATACTGACATCTTTCAATCAGAATTTTCTTAATATTCGGCCTAATTCACTAAGATAGTTGTTAACATAGTCGTTAGGTAACAACTGAGAGTTAACAATAATTTTTAGCAACTCTTGTAACAACTGTCATTCAATTGGTATTCAGTAAATATATAATTAACGACATTGTTTAAAACGGTCGTTCTGAACAATCGTTGTTAAATATAGCAGTGAAGTTATTAACAAGTGAGTTAAATGGCATGTCGATTCTCAATATATGTACATATTTCTACTCTATTCACAACCTAAAGTGACAGATTTTTATTCGTTTGACGTTTGAGTTTTTAATAATGAGTGATAAGAAAATTTGGGGTGTAAGATGTTCCGCAGAACAAAATTCTCTAATGGTAGATTTCATGATAATTTTGAACTAATTAAATAACAAAGCTAGTTTTGCATTTCAGTTCTGATAACTGCTAGTTGGAAATT
The DNA here is from genome assembly GCA_963082715.1 of Harpalus rubripes. Lineage (NCBI taxonomy): Eukaryota > Metazoa > Arthropoda > Insecta > Coleoptera > Carabidae > Harpalus > Harpalus rubripes. The sequence goes on along the minus strand of OY720451.1, from coordinate 37,802,626 downwards.
TTGCAAATGGTTGATTGACTTTGCCCTGTAATCTCTTTATAAGACCAATAGCTAGGCGTAGAAATTAAGTGTTGGGAGAATCTGATGAAGTTCTCCAATTTAGTATATATGTTTATTCAATTCGATGCAATCGATTTCAAAATTTCAAGAATCTTATCATCAGGAATGACGCATGACCATCGTCTAGAAGTTTTAGCAGTAAAAATAATAGAAATTTGACATTGTTGAAATGGCTGTTTAAATGGGTATGATAAATGAAAATAAATTTCAAAAAATTGAATTTAGATCTTTTCGGGAGAGAATCTGAAAATTTGTTCAATATTAAGATTTAAAATATTTAAGTTTGGAATAAATGTAAACCCTTCATCTTGTAACATGAGACCTTCGGGCATATACTGACTCAGTATGCTTGAAGCAAAAGACCATCCAATTCACGAATTAAACGACACTTGCTCAGTTTGAATATCTCTGTAAATATTTTTTTCCCGATATCAGTATCGGGAATGGATTACTAACATCTCGCAAATTTCTTTGCAATCTTGTTTAAAAATGTATATAATTATTGGACTTGTATGTATATATTAGTTTATAAATAATTTACCTTTGCTGTCGTCCCTCTATTTCCAGTAAAAATTAATTTCCTAACCAAAATTTTCAAGAAAACCATTTACCAACGATTGTTCAATACTAACAACGAGAGAAATGCAGTTGCTAGATTAACAAATTGACGTTGTTATATTTTAGCAACTTGATGTAATAGTGAATTGGAATTTTAAACTTAACAACTGACATTGAAATTAACAACTGAAAATAGTTGTTAATTTTAACAAGTTTGCTTAGAGAATTAGGCCGATAGTAGCTGTTTCTAGCATAGCTGGCTAATTTATGAAATTTAATTTCTTTATAATTTTATAACTCTATATCCATTTAATATGAAGTATAAAATGCAGTCAAATCGTAGAGAATACAATGTTCTTTAATATTTATAATAACATTAAAAGTGATAAAATTATATTTAACATCGTTTTTTCAAGAAAAACTGTTAAAATCTTCAAATGAGGGTATTTCCGGTTGACTAATTATAACCAAAATCTAATCAGCTCTTCATATGGATGCAACGAAGAGGAATACGAAAGAATTATAATTTTTGGAATTGTAGTATTAGAGTTATCGTAGACGAAAATTTTGTTACACACACACACACACACACACACACACACACACACACACGCACACACGCACGCGCGCGCATACTCACACACACACACACACACACACACACACACACACACACACACACACACACACACACACACACACACACACACACACACACACAGACATCATCGTAAAAATAGTAAAATCGTATTCTAGGGACCTTAAAACGTGTTTATTCATTAAAAACTCACCACCGAATTTTTTGACCAAAGATCTTTACCTAAAGGTGACGGAAGGTAAAAAAGATCTGATCGCAGAAATTTACCTATGTTCTTTTCTAGAACATATTATAAAACTGATCTGTCATAACACTGATTATTATGCTATTACTTTAAAAATATTTTTTTAAGGACAGAGTATGTTTCTTGGGACATCAAGTATTATAAAATATAAAACTTGTATGACTTCGATTCATTGTTATCTGTTGTTAAGATTGTTATAATTAGTTTATTATTATTACCTTTATACATAATAGTGACAATACAATGAATAATTAACACATAGCTCTATTAATAATTGAATCGCTTATTACTATTACAGTAACGTGACTTAAGTCCTCTAGTAATATCCTTATAGTTTTCAGGAAAACATGTTTAATTGTTTTCAAGTACATATATTTGATTTTCTATGTACAGCAATTATTATAGTTACTGATTTTTTTTTGTATTGAGCAATCGAAGTTAATAGTTGACACAGAAGGGAAAGAAATCGAGGTTAAAGGTCGAGGACGTAGGTCCTTTTAGAAATAAATAGTTTTAATTATTTTATTTTTTCATATGCATTAAACTTAATTGCATATTATATATATATATATATATATATATATATATATATATATATATATATATATATATATATATATATATATATAACAGGTTCAATTAATTTCTATTTCTTCCTTTTTTTATTTCCCAATTTTCAATTATATCTTGATATGTCTTTGTATTCTTCCAGTACCCATCTGATGATGTTTTATTTTAGTTTCGAGAATTGGAATTTTATCTCCTAAATCTCGTGGCCGCGTGCCTGAGTGTCAGGTCGCGAATCTGGGGAACCGGGTTCGATCCCGACCGACGCCAAATATTTCGAATTTTAAATGGCACAAAATTGACCCCTGTGTTGCACTCGCCACGCCAGCAATGAGTGCCCGTGAGGTGACGTCTGTGTACAAAGCAAATTGGCACACCCAGCAATGGGTAATAAGCCGTGATGATATATTTATTTATTTATCTCCTGAATAGGCTTTTTGTTTTGGCAAGGTTATATTTTTATTTGGCATTACTAATTTAAAATGATGATGGTAAAAGCTATGTATGTAGGTACTTGGAAGCCAATATATGCCCATACAACTTCTTCTCGTGTATAATGTGATGCACATTGGCAATCGAAAAGGTTTCTATTTCATTTCTGGGATGTGTTTGTGGTTCATTAGAAATGCATGTTTTTTTATAATACGATGGCCACCAATCTTTTCAGTTAAAATATCAGCAGTAGCAATTTCTTTACAGTAATTTTGTTATTGTTACTGGATTTGATTATTATCTGGGTATAGTTATGAACGGCACAGATTCTATCAATTTTTCTTAATGATCTTTTAATAACAACGAAGTTTATTTATTTATTTAATTTATTCATTCAGTCTAAATTTCAAACTTAAATTTACTTGGAAAAGCAATGTTATTTTTCTGCAATAAGCAAAGAAGATAGAAAATAATATTTTTACGAGTACCTATTTAAAATTAAAATGCAGGCATAGGAAAATAATTAAATGTTGTTTTTTTGATGTCATAATGATATTTGCAATTAAATTTTTAAGGGCATTAAGGAGCACTAATGAAGCTCTAACCGACGACCCCAAGTTCATTAATTTATTTTAAAAATTGTTTGCTAATGTGAACTCGGCAGAAAATTGATCGAACGTTGTTTTTGACGTCATAGTGATTTTTGCAATAAAATTTTTAGAGGCATTAAAGAGCACTAACGAAGCTCTAACTAATGAGCCCAAATTAATTAATTTATTTTAAAAACTGTTTGCTGATGTGAACTTGGCAAACAAATAATCGAACGTTATTTTTGACGCCATAGTAAGTTTTGAAATAAAATATGTAAAGGCACTAAAGAGTACTAACGAAGCACTAACCTATGACCCCAAGTTCATTAATTTATTTTAAAAATTGTTTGCTGGCGTGAAGTTGACAGGGAATAAATCGAACGTTATTTACGACGTAATGGTGGTACGTGCAATAAATTTTGTAAAGGCACTAAAGAGCACTAACGAAGCACTATTCGATTGTACAGTTCGTTTCGTTAGTGCTTCAATTTGCCTGCCAAGTTCACGCACCTCTCGACTGACCTTCCTACCCGCAAACCAAACTGATGTCCGTACAAGCCATTTGGAGCGAGTCTCCTGACAAGCAACCGCTAGAGCACCTTGCCGAAGACACTCAGCAAGGCAATCGGGCGGTACGAGCTAGGATCGTCCCTCACTCTGTCTTCCGACGTGAGGAGCACCACCACACGGAATTTTTTCCACAACGGCGGAAAGCGATTTCCTCGACAAGCAGGCGTCAAATATCGACTTCGCGTAGAACTATAGCGCCGCCCACACGTGACGGAGAGTTACAACATCAACGCCATCTAAGCCAGGTGACTTGCCCGCAGCCATTGCATAGACTGCCGATTCCACTTCATCCCAGCTAAATGCCCTAGCCTCCTCCCTGACCACGATAGCCCTCATAGGCTCATCAGCCCCCCGGAAAGAAACTACCCATGACTCGGCGACAATGTTACCTAGCCTAATCCTCGGTATATCCACGTCTCCACATAAGCCGTCCACACGAATCGTCTTTATCATGCTCCTGTACGAACTCTCGCCAATGTCCATCCTTCTCCTCCCTGCGCATTTCACGATATGCCCACAAAGAAGCTCGGTACTCTGCCTCCCTCTGTGGTAAAGTATGCGACTGGTCCCGTCTGCTTCGCTGGAATAGCCTGCGCAAGCGCCTGAATTGCGTCGCAATGCCGCCAAGTTGCTTGTCCACCACTGGACCTGCCTTCGTCCCTTGCCTCTTGATCTCCTCCGCAGGACACAGTTATTTGTCCTGGTCACCCAGTCCAAAATGACTTCCGATTGCCTTTCGGCCGGCAAGTCGACGAAGTCGGATTCGGTGACATCAACAGCGCTCTTCAATTTCGCTCATACAAATCCCAGTCTATACCCTTTGTCACCCAACCCAAACAATCTATTGTGTCGCGCCCACCGCCATCCCTACCCGAAACCGTTAATAACTTCGCGTTCTGGTCCGACATACCCCAACTATTGAAAACCTTCCATGTTCAGTCCAAACGACCCCCAGCTACGTTAACTAACGAAACATTAATGTAAATATCGTGCGAGTGTGAAATCTGACGAACTAGGTACAATCAAGTGAGTCAACATACGAGCCATACGATATTACTTACGAGCGAGTTATGAACACTATTTTTTTACACGACCACGAAAAATAACAAATATTTTCAAGTTTTATTTCAAATGACAATATTTACTGTTTTTCTCAAACATTCCATCATAGCAACAAAGTAAAGCTACCTGGCTATGTTGTTTTCGTATTTGATCTATTGCTATATAGCTATATTGTTTTAGACGACATCTGAGAATAGAATAGAAAAACAAATGAATATCGTTTTTCTTAATTTGCCATTCAAATTTACTATTGCACTTTGATAATTTTATAATTAGCTAAAACGAAGTAGGCTATTATTGAAACAAATGTAATTGGCAGTGATATTTTGAGTTAGTTGTTTCATTGTCATAAATTTTCTGTTTTGATCAATTATCTCGACATGGAGATCATCGCAATTTCATATCGAAAAAATGAGGTGACCATTTCCTAGCATAAATCGTACTGTTAGGCAAGTGATAGAAACTGAATCAATTTTCAGAAAACATATTTAGACTTTTAGATATCACAATAATTTTTTTAAAGCTCATTTACTTTATGTTCGCTTCGTATCTATAAATACTTACCTATCCTATAAGTATATGTTAAAATAAAACAAATTTACTCTTGATTTATCTATTTTATTGATTATTATGTGAAGTGACGATCGTTTCGTTCTTTCGAACATCTTCGAACAACTGGCTGCGTGAAACATGATATTTATACATATAAGTTCAACAACAATGAATCTGAAAAGTGATGCTATAGAAGCGTGTAATTAAGGAATTACTACCAAGATAAATTGTATAAATGCGAGAGAAAAATCAGCTGACGCCGGGGTTCGAACCCCGGCGTCAGCTGATTTTTCTCTCGCATTTATACAACAATGAATCTGTTACATTTATAGTCTAGGTACTCCAAGAAAAACATTCCATATAATGAACAGTGTATCACACTCTATGTTCAGTGTGGCGGAGATAGCCAATTTTATTCTTATGAACATTATTTATCATGTTGCCAATATTGCAATGTAATGTAATGTTGAAACATTCATTAATTTTCATTGGTACACCAAAATTAGTGAACACTGTACAATTTAAATTTTATGAGGTTCTCTTATTTACACAAGGGCTTATTGTATTTCTCTTCACCCACCTGTTTAGATACACTGAGAATACACCAATCATAAATACATTCAATAAAGTACCCAGAATATTTCATCTCTTTTTGGGCATCTATTTTTCTCTTTCTATCTTTTAGACTTATGACATGTAAATATGACAACGCGGTACTCCATAAGACTCCACACTGAACATAGAGTGTGAGACACTGTACAGACAAGTGTTTAAAGTAAACTGTCTACTAGTCTACTGTCTGACTTTTCCTGATTAACAGGTATACAACAGATGACTTGTGTGATTTCTTTATTTACACAGTTATTTTTTCTACTAAGTTTACATTTGTACGCTGTTTGATTCGTTTTACTTTTTAAACACATTCATATTTCACAACTGTCAAAAGTATTTTTTCGCATTATACTTGTAAAAAGAAAAAAGTTATCTCGAAATGTTAAAAAATAGTGCTGAAGGTTTACGCCTTCTTTGAAGAAGAAAGTAACAATTAAATACAATGCAAACGTTGAGCAGTGATTCATCACATTGGAATGCTTTTCTTATAGTGATGCGACTATTGTTGTTCATTGGTAATATTTTTCTTGATATTGAGCGCTTTTCTAATTTCAATTTTTTCCAAGGTATTCAGCTTTAATCCCTTCTGGTATGTGTAGAGAATTTTGATATAATGGAATGGCCGGCAAAACCCGTATTTGAAGTCTGTTTATTAATAGCATCCGAATCTTAAAGATCTGCCGCTTTCACCAATGTACATATATTGCAACGCACTTTAAAATTGAATTTCGAACCTGCTATGTCGTCGTTTTGGGTTTGCCGCACAAATGAAGAAATATACGAAATAAGTGGCTGCCAACCATTACAGGCCATTGTAGCTCAGCATCGTGTGAGGTTTGCTGGACACATCTTGCGACTACATCAACAGCGTCCGGAAGCTGTGGCAATGCGCTGGATACCTCCGTACGGTAAGCGACGTCCCGGTCAGCCAGTGCATACATGACGTGCAACCTTTATCCGAGCCCTTAAACGTCTACGAGTCATGCGGCAAGATGCACATGCCGCAGCAGAAGATAGGTTAAACTGGAGAAGACTCGCCCGGTGTGTCTAGTTACATTTATAGGGAATAAGAAGAAGAAATTAGTTTTGATAACTGACAATATTAAATTCGTTTCTTTAATTTTTTACCTATTTTGTATGTAATAGATAGACTGTAATTTAAAAAATGCCAACGGGAATCAAGCTCATCGCACACTATTCAGAAGCAACCAGCAGCGATCGGCAGAAATAATTTGCATAGTTTCTTATATTTTATCGCGAAAAATTCGAAAAATTGATCGCCGGAAAATTGATCACGAGGAAAATTGATCGCCGATAAATTTATTGCGTGAAAAATTGATCGCGTTGAAAATTGGCCATTAAAAAATTGATCGCCCACTTATTTATGCATACAAAAAATATTTTTTATAACAATACAATTGAGTTACAAATTTATTTTTTTTATTATTTTTCTGTTATAAAACATAATTAATTAAATTTCCGTTTTCTTTTAATTCCATTCGGAGTTGGACGATTTATTTTGACAAAGAAACCCAATCAGTGACACTTTTCACTTGGTTTGTTGTATATAATATTTTATTTTAACGAAAAACAAATAACAAAATTGTAATATTAGGACACGTGCAGCTCAATAACTGAAATACAAACGAACATTTATTAGTAATAAGGGTAGTAATCTCAGTAGAAGACTTTGTTAGAATTTACCTTGATAAAGGTATTTCTAGGAAATATAGGAACAGAGAAAATTCAAATTAGTTATAAGCTGGGTAAATTTTACCCACATCCCGCGTCCTGACAGGCTAAGATTAAATGTTCTACATATTTCTCTTGAACATTTTTTTTTATTATTCATATTCGGCAGTTTTGATTATTCATATTTTATTTTATTATTTTTCACGTCTCAGCCAACGTTGTTAATCTAATCCGTATCTTCACCAAATTCTGCACGTGAAGAAACTAATATAATTTTACTTTGTTAGCCAACTAACGAACTACAGTCTAGGAATTCCCATTCATGCCGTAGTAAAATTTGGGGAATTATTTGTTTTACAACTATAATATAATATTGTTTGCCAGTGAAGATAGACCAATAGTCACCACCGCCGTTCTTTTGACCTCGTGGTATTCATTGCATCTTCTGTGATATTATTTTGGCGATAAATTTTCGAAGCGACCAATTTTCTGACGATCAATTTTTCCCGTAATCAATTTACCGGCAATCAATTTTCCTCGTGATCAATTTTTCTCGTGATCGTTTTACCGGCGATCAATTTTCCGGCTTCAATTTATCGGCGATGATTTTTCCACGTGATCAATTTTCCGCGATCAATTTAATCCGTGCCGACTAGTGCGCGCATAAGATACTGCCGATCGGCGCGCAGCCGGTCAGGGCCGTTCTGTTCCAAACAGTGCGCGATGGTCTTAATTTGTTACGGATTTATGCTATTTCCATTATTAGCTGCTATAGTTTTAATTATATTTAATTCTAATTTATAGCCTATATCATTAAGTTAAGTGGACCAATTAATAATCTGTGAATTATATTGTGATAAGTAGCCATTTTAACTGAATTATATTCATTGGAGCCATGTGGAATGATAGCATTTGGAAAAGTTGTTTTCCTATAAATTTTAAACTTTGGTTTATTAAAGTCGTCAATATAATAACTGTAAGATGTGAAATAATTAATAAAGTAGATAAACCAAGGGCTATTATTTTGAAAATAATCGATTAATCGATTGTTTGATTATATTTATTTATATTAATATTTACAGGAAAATAATTTAATATTCTTATTGAATGGAGATATCAAAAACTATTACTTATGTTTATTTATATATTTGCAAGAAGAAATTTTTTTAACATTCCTATTTACTTTTGAGTTGTATATTTTTTTAACTTTAGTTGAGTGTTTTCGTTGTTCTCATAGAGCTCAAGGATGTCTTCTTTGTTTTAATATTGTTTTATTACTATTTATTTTCCAAAAAAAGAGCAGTTGAACTCGAAGAAAATAAACTGGTGACTTCTTTTAAGATACAATAGGACAAGGAGACAACGTCTGTTGGGAGCAGTAATCATATATCTTCCATCAAGGCAAAAACTATGTAGTTTTAAAAAGCAAAGGCACTGTAAATGCCGGTTTATGTGAAAAGCACCTGAAACGGCACCAGCACCAGGTCCGTGAAGCTGGAGTCCCGAAATAGAAAAACTGATGTATTTCTATAATTTAATGTTAAATATTCTAAATTTTGCCGTATAAACAAAATTTTGTGTTCTTCTCATTTTTGTGTTACATGTTTTTGTTTAAATTTCTTGTATTTCATAATACTATAATTTTATTCTCATTTAGTGCTAATTATTGCAGTATTAAACAAATTTTGAGCTACCTCTATTATGGAGATATTCCTGTTTTTCTAATGGTACTCTATGTTTATGCCTATAGTTACTGCCAAATAGAAATGACCTGCGCGAATGTTTAGGAAATAGTTTTTAACTTATAAATTTAATAATTACTGTAATTTCGCTGTTTGAAACAAATAAACATATACATGTTATACATCGTTGTAAAGCTAAAGAAATTTTCCTTTTAATGGTGATACTTTCCAATGATCTAGCACATATAAAAACATTTGAGCATCGCCTTTTGAGAGATCATAAAAAGTGTGCAAACCAAAATGTAGTGTTATTTCACACTTGAAAGTGTGAAATTAAAAACTGCAAAATTTACATTTTCGCCTATATCTAGTGACCTATGCATCTTATCCTCAATCTGTCTATTTATGTAACTCTCTCTCTTCCACAGACTCAGTATCACTGACTGTCCGTATGCCACAATTCTTCAATACCACTGTCGAGTATCCTCTTCACTTGCCCTTACTGTCCTCGTATACCTAGCTTCCCAATACTCTTCAACACTACCGAGTATTCTCTTTCACAGCTATCCCGGTATACCAGTAATTTTCCGAGTAAACTCTGTCTCACCAAAACCCAAAAAATCGCCATAAACCGCTTAAACGCCCATATACTATAAAAATACAAAGAAACAGTTTAGTACGGTGTACCGCAAACTACCTTGGGTTCCTGCAATTTCCAAGGTTGGATTAAAGCAAAAAATTAAATATCTTATGGGACAATACGCTTATGTAATACATAATCTTACCCAAAGACGCAAAGATACGTATTACAAAAATAAGAAATTATTATTGCTGTATTGCTATGGTTCGAAGTTAAGTAAATTAGCCTGGATTAACTTAGCCAATTTTGAGTATCATTATACTAACGACATATTATAATTTCGCAATTTTTAAGAAACTGGTAAAAGTTTCCAAATTAAATTAGCACCTAACCCGGATTATATCATTCCCTACCATACTTTCCGCATATAAAAGATAGGTTCATTATAAGAAAAACTTAGTTTACTACAATTGCTGTTCTAGCAAAGTTCACAATATTTTAAAAAAAATCATGTGGCATCCGTGGGTTACAAAACGAACTGGACGTTTCTGCAAGAAAATTCAATGTGTGCACCTGAACTAGAAGAAGATACGACTGAAGTGGAATATCACAATGAAGACGAGGAAATTAATTTGGATAAAATTTATATACACGAACATGGGCAGCAGATTGTGTTAAATGTGTATAATAAGTGCGTAATTGAATTCGGAGAATTTCAAGCTTTGAAAAAATCAGCTGAATTTTGCAAACTGTCAGAGTATCGTGTTCGATCAATAGTGAAAAGAGGAAAATGTGTAAAACGAAAGCGAGTGCGCCGAGAAAGTTTTTCTACATTTGATTCGTTTTTTGAGAGTGTAGTAAAAAGAAAAGTGTATAGTTTTTTTGCTGCTAACAAATCACCGAGCTTTGACTGTATAATGGGAAGTATACGAGAAGATGGCATACCAGTGAATTGTAGTAAATCCACATTTCATAGATATTTAAAGTCACTTGGGTTTAAATTTCAAATTTCTCGTATTGCTAAATGGCGATACGAGTTTTTAACAAAAATAAAACTGTTCAGAGAAGAAAAAAGAACAATAGTATATCTGGATGAAACGTGGTACGACACCCATGATGTTGTGATGACGAGTTGGGTCAACGATTCCGGAAAATGTCATATTAACACACCTGTTTCACGTGGTAAACGGATAGTAATTTTGCATGCTGGATGTGAGGAAGGATTTATTGATAATTCTTTGCTACTATCCGCCAAAAACATTGAATCTGCTAGTGCTGACTATCATTCAGATATGAACGCAGATCTATTTAAAAATTGGTTTAAAAATCAATTACTACCTAATATTCCACCATCCTCGGTTATACTTATGGATAACGCGGCTTACCATTCTCGGCAAGCAATAAAAATTCCATGTACGTCAACCAAAAAACAAGAAATTATTGATTTTTTACATGTGCATAACGTTTCATTTCCCGAAAATAGTACGAAAAGCAAATTATTAAATATTATTAACGAGCATAATTTTCAAAAACAGCACTTTACAGACTTGCTAGCAAATAAATATGGACATAAGTGTTAAGTTTGCCACCGTATCACTGTATATACAATCCAATTGAAGTAATATGGTCAAATTTAAAACAGAATATTAGGAAAAACAACTCTACACCTAATATGTCTGAATCTATTTTAAAATTAATTCGAACGAAGGTTGATCAAATTACACCGGAACTGTGGAAGAACTGTATAAATCATGTTAAAACAACCATAGAATTGTTTAGATTTGGATTCAAGTACCGAATCAGATGATTAATTACATTTCTTAGATTATGTTTGTACATATATATGTACCATTTACTTGTGTAAATAACTTTTAAAATATGTATAATGTATTTCTTGTATACATATATGTATGATATAAATAATGTATATTTTTTTTAACATGCGCATTTTCTGTGTGAATATCTTTTACAATAAATAACTATTTAAAGTTGTAGTCTCGCACAATATGCCAACAATAAGTGTAATATATACTGTATAATCATTTCAATAAATATTAATGTAAAAGCTGGGTAATATAGAAAAAAAATACTTTATAATATTTTTGTTATGAAACAGTCCAACTATTTATGAGGGGCCGAAATTTTGGTTTCTTTGTTACCTTAAGTGGGAGGCATTTCAAAGGTTTATGGCGATCCTTTGCCTTTTGGTGAGACAGACTATACCTACTCGACACAAACTGCATACGCTCACCACGATACTGCTGTACTTCTCCTAACACTTTAACTCTCTAACACTCCATGTGAATGTCTCTATATGATTCTCTCCCTACGTAACTAACTCCCGAGCATAGCGGTGTCCCTTTTATACAGCTGCCATTAACTTCCACAGAGCTCTAGAATGTTCGACCGCATAATAACAATAATAATAATAATAATAATAATAATAATAATAATAATAAAATATCATCACGGCTTATTACCCATTGCTGGGTGTGCCAATCTGCTTTGTACACAGATATCGGTAATGATGAAATATTTGCACCGTTCGAGCGCTTACCAGGCGTCACCTCACGGGCACTTATTGCTGACGTGGAGAATACAACACAGGGGTCAATTTTGTGCCATTTAAAATTTAAAATATCTGGCGTCGGTCGGGATCGAACCCGGTTCCTCAGATTCGCGACCTGACACTCAGGCACGCGGCCACGAGACCCCATAATAACAATGAACACAGGAGACCGGAAGTAATTAAACAGGTCGCGGCATGTTTGTTTACGTAGCCCGGCTGCAAGCGCGATTGCGTCATCGCTATAACTAGACACTCGCTCATTGCTGCGGCGACGGCTTCGCGGCTGCGACGGCGGTGGCGACAGCGGCAGCGACGGCGGCAGTTCCACGTTACAGTATATCAAATAGAAACGAATTTTTATTTAAACATTGACGTAAGGGGTAGTTCCTATAAACTATAGGGATAAGAAATCTAGTTTTACAACACTGCTAGTGGACCATTATCTTGAATGCAACGCAGTTTTTTTTAATAACTTGTCTCATTTACCTCTGGAAGATTTTAAATCTTCTTTCAGTCGGAAATATTGTTGTTTGTATCTGTTGTTCGAGTTGATAATCCCAGACATTATTGTATACTTTTCTGCTAAGAAATGCCCCATAAAGCGCCGGTTGTACAATTACAGTTTAAACTGCAGCTTAAAATACCGACAGTTTAAAGTTAAACTAAGTTTACCTGTAGTTTTAAACTAAGAATAAACAGTAAACCGTGATGTACAACAAGATTTTTACGCGTAACCATGGATTTGTAATAAACATAGTTTAAACTGTGATTATACAACTGGCCCTAAGTCTTCAATCAGTTGCGCCTGAGAAACATTTGGGGGTTTGTTTTCTATAAAATGTTGGCTCATTAAGTGAGTACTCCGCTAGTTCTGAAGATTCGCCACAGCTGGGCATCTGTCTTATTTGGTTACATTATTTTCGAAATTTTAAATCGTTTCTGACCAAAGTTCTAACTTTATCTTGAGCACTTTAAATGAGTCTGCTAATTCGATTTGGAGACAAAAGTTCGGATCGCCAACTTTTTATTAAATTAATACATATTACACCTTTTTCACATTCCCGTATAGTTTGGCAAATAGTCGTCTGTCTAATATTTTGATCTCAAAAACGTTAACTTCACGTTTGTGTTATTTGTCCAACTAACCTATAGATAATTTGCGCATTTCAAGTTTGTATAACATCTTGTAAAAAAATTCTGGCAATTTTAACATGCTATATTATAAAACAACTATTATGTATTTATTATGTTCAGTGACAACTAGATTAGACCCCATTTAGTAATAAAATTTTGAGAGTAAAAGTTTTCCGAAACCTTTTGTTACACAGAATATAAGAACGACGCCCGCGTTTGCACGTACTATAAAAAAGAAATTCAGAAGGAAAGTAACGCAAAAGTTATATAAAATTCCAGATATTAGCATGAAATTATAAATGACATTTATCTCCCGCTACCCTTGGCAAGGGAGGTATAGGGATCGTGCTAAAAATCGCATATCGAGATTTTGATAAGTGACCACGTTTTAAGGTCCCTAGAATCCAATTTTAACATTTTCACGATGATGTCTGTGTGTATGTGTGTGTGGATCCTCGACTCTAACTCAAATACTATCATTCAGAAAATTTTGAAACCTTGTATTTCGAACTTTTTTGTAATAGAAAGAGCCCATTAGATTTTGGTGAAAATCGGATAACCGGAAATGGCACTTTACTAGAAGCTCAAAATATTTTTTCTTCGAAAAATACCTTTAAATGTTATTTTTCGAGATTAATGTTATTATACAAATTAAAGATTATTAAATCTATAGATCTGCATTAATACTTTTTCTATATATTTTATGGATAAATTTATAAAATTATCTATAATTTAAATCCCAGACCCTACACTTTAAACAAACAAAACGCAGTTATTCAAATGTATGTGACTGACAGATAAATGTCAGTATCAAAGAACTAATCATTTCAAAATAATATTAGTAACGTTTTAAAAAGAAAAAAGTAAATAGAACAATATAAAAGTAATTCAATACAAATTCCAGCATAAGTAAATATGTAGGTATGTATATAGATTAATAAAATTAGCGATTCACAACAATGTTTAAGCTAATCCTCATTTTTGGATTAGTGAATTCTATTCTATCCCGGTATTTAAAATTTAATCTCCATTTTGTTATAGTTCCGGTGGCTCAATGGTTAGAGCAACGCCGCATGTTATGAGTCCCTCGGGGCTTTGGGTTCGAATCCACTAAGTCATGGATGTGTGTGAATGCGAACCCGCTTTGTAATTGGGATTTAATCCTGCTGACGGGTTTAAAAAAGGTAGTTACTTAAATTAGATTAAACTATATTTTAAGAAATAAACTGTCAAAATTAGAAGAAAATTCGCTAATCCAAAAATAAGGATTAACTTAATCTTAAACGCAAACATTTATCAGACGGTGCAAAATAAATAATTCTGAATGTGCGCCAATATCAGAAACTGCGGAAATGAGTCAAGTGCCTTGTATTACAGTTATAAGGATAATTAGAGAAGATGTACCTCCCAAAAACCAAAAAAATGATGCTGGTAATTCTCGAATTTTAAATGATTTTGAAAAAGATGTCATTCGTTGGAAAATACATTCGCTTTACAGTGAAAATATATTCCCTTCGCTTAGATTATTGCATCAGAAATTAAAAGATAAATGTGATATTGTGCGTTCAGTTAGTACGCTTGTTCTCTTTTAAATATTTCTTTTCATGATGATCTATAGTGAAGATGAAATATATTCGAAGGGCACGTTTTTGCAATTTAAACACATGTTCTGCTGACGTTGATAGACCCCAAAAAATTATACAGTAACTTAGAATTGGATAGAATTACTAGACTTTTTTCGTTTTGTCCTCAGACTACAGCCACACGCAAACCGATTTACAACTTTTTTTTGTCGTTAGTATAAGTTACCTTGTTATATTTCTTATATAAATTTTATCTATTTGAATTTCCCGCTTTTGTTGTACCCTGGCAAAATGGCAACAGTGCTTCGAGGTCACCAGAAATGGAACGTAAACATATAAGGTGCCAACCAAAGTGTTGCTTCTTATTCTGTAATAAGTTCATACCCTTTGCATTAACTCTGAAGCGACTGTCAAGAAACGTGACAGTGGCAAACGCTGAGAAATTATGGTAATCAACCTTGTATAAAAATTGACATTAATTTGGGCGTTTATACCTGGAGATATTTTTAATTCATCTGAGAATAAAAATATAAACTTTGGTGACAGAAAATATAGTTCCCGTTAATTTTAGTAGGCTAAGTAGATATAAAAAAAATTGAGCTTAAATGAAAACGAAACATGAATATTTATTAATAACTTTATTAATAGTGTTCTTCTATTTGATTTCGATTCTAAATAATTCAAATTGACAAATAGCTATTTTTGTTTTTCATATATAGCCTGTTGAAAAATAATTATGAAGGTTATTTAAATTATTGGAATATTTCTCATTATTTTTGTTATGTATAAAATGAGTATATGGTTGAATTCAGAAAAAAAATACTGTATAGCATGAGACTAAAAAATATACACCATCCCATTAAAAAAATCTGATGTGGGCACCACACGACTTCCTTGTACACAAGACCAATATGAAGTATAGACCCAAGTATAAAATTGCACGTATTTGTATAAGTTTTAAATATACATATCTCGCTTATACAAAGGGCTAATTTAATAACGCTTGATGTGCTAGACGCAGAATTTAATTCTCTACAACTTTTATTTGAAGCATTTGTTTCTAAAATCAAAATGAAACCATTTTATTGAAGAAAATCTGTTAACAACTTCAGGTAATGTCACTTTCGGTTAGCCTGTTTTAACCAAAATCTACTATGTTATTCCAATTGCATTCCATTTCTAGAAATTATGTAATGACCAAAAAAGGAGGTGCACAACTAGATGTTGAAGCAGTCCTAAATACAAAATTTCAACTTTCTACGGCTTACCGTTTTTGAGTTATGCGAGATACGTACGGACGTACGTCACGACGAAATTAGTCAAAATGGATTCAGGGATGGTCAAAATGGATATTTCCGTTGAAATCTGAAAACCGAAATTTTTCGCGATTACAATACTTCTTTTACTTCGTAGAAGGAACTAAAAACTATAAATTTGTGTGGTAACGTGAGAAACATTGGTTTAAAAATTATATTATACATAATCGGATGTCCCCCTTGGTCTTCTATAAGATTATCTTATATTATTTAATTGTATTTTTAATAATATAGAAATTATTTGAGGTAGCTCATTTAGCTGTTACTCGCTATAGTCGCTACCAAAATTTGTAAAGTTCAGAAAAATTTGCAGCATTTTTAAATGTAAAACAATTAGTGGGAAGAGAATCATAAAATAGAAAATAAATTATAAGCATGTGGTAGAAAATTCACATACTAACATTCTTACTATTGAATCTGATTTAACCTACCTTAATACCGCTAAACTATTCTCGATAGGAAATGCAGAAAGCTATCCAGAACCGACGTTGCTGTTTCACAATAGCCACTAGCTCAGTGCGAATGCTCGGAGAGGGGGGGGGGTTAAACCAAGTGGGCGGCAAATCACAATTTATAAAGCGCCACTGTATTTTGTATTGTAAAACAGGAAAATTCAAAATTATTTAAATTAAATATATTTGTAGCTTCATTTGGTTAAATATATATTTAATCCTTTATTGTTAAATTTGACAACGTTAAATATAGTTATATTAAAAGAATAAGTAATTACATTTAAAGTTGCGACGTAGAATAAAATAATAATAATAACAATTGTAAGTAGTCGTGTCAACCTGTATACTTAAATATCTGACTTAGATGAACTAATATTAATCGTAACAAATAATTAATTGAGCTAGAGCAGCTTAGCAACCCCCAAATAAATTTAATAACATAAATTGTCTAATAACAAATAGCAGTGCACTGGTATTTGGCTCATAAAAAAGAAATAAACTACTTAAAGAAAAACTGGATTGAGCCACTGTTACAAAATATACTTTTCGAAATTTGATTGAAACTATATGTAAATTATTGGATAAAGATAACGACTAGATATATTGTTTGAGTAACGTACTTATACAATTAATTCTCGAATTGAAGTTAATATTAAATGATCAAAAATATGTTCAAATATTCAAATTTACTTTTAAAATATAAAGTTGAATTGTCAAATCAGTAACAACATAAACTTATAAACCAGTGGACGCTGTTCAACCATGAAGGAATATTCTGGAAAGTCCTCACCGATTAGGATGACGTAGGATGATGACGTCAAATCCGGCAAAATCATAGGATTGTTCTCATGGAAATATTGCAATAAAGCTTCCCAAAATACAACAATACTAGCGGGTCCAAAGCAACTTACTTCACTCTCAAATATGGCTCACGATTTCAAGGTGTTTGTTGGATACTGGCGACGGCGAAAATAATCAAATATATATGGTACGTATAAGCCAGCCAGGCATTGAAACAACGATACTATAAAAGGATTAAAATAACTTACGATATGTGAAGATATCCCTTAAACAACAATAAAGTGTGAATGCACTCTCCGGAAATTTCCGTCAGAAATAATTTTTCTAATAATTATTCTGAATAGTGCTATATAGTGTCAGATGCTCCCCTTTAATGCGGTGAGTAGATTAACTACGAATGGGCTAAGAGTATAATTAGTTTCTCCTACAACCGTGCGTGAAAAGTACTTTTCACGCACTCATTACAGTGTGTAAAGTATCACTTTTCAAGCACTAGTGCGTGAAAAGTACTTTTCACGCACTAGTGCTTGAAAAGTAAATGAGTGTTGCTAGACAACTTTTCCTAGAACCGTGCGTGAAAAGTACTTTTCACGCACTAGTGCTTGAAAAGTAAATAAGCGTTGCTAGGCAACATTAAAATTCGATTAATTTACCTGTCCAGTATATTATTAGGTAGTAAATAATAATGAAAGTAATAAAATTTATTAAGAAATATGAATATACACTGTAAATGAAACAAATCTAATATTTTTTTAACAGATTGAGTACTAATCTAATTTGTAAGAACATTAACATTTAGTTGACATGTATTCTAACCCAGCCTAATTTTTAATATTAATATTAAATGTACAATTTGTACATAAAAGACTAATCATCGTCTGTCTGAGATTCTTCCAAGTGTTTAAGTTACAATTAGTACAGTGTTATGAGAAACAGTACTAACAGTGAGTACGTTTACACCACGCGTACTAAACATTTAGTCCGCATACCAAGTGACGTAACAAGATGGCGTCGAATGGTGTAAACACTATGTACCAAACCTTTGGTACGCAATTGGTACACATTTTTGGTACGATCAAAGGGGGATGTACCAGACCTTACTCATGCGCGGTGTAAACAGCAAGCGTACCAAAGCGATTTTTCTGCCATCTATAACTACTTTTAATGCAATTAAATTGTGTATTAGCATTTAGGAAAATTGTGTAAGTTTAGTAATATTTACAATTTTAATAGTGTGGCGATGTAAATTACATATATTTACAACTATTTCTCCTTATTAAGTAATTTTAGGTTAGGGTGACTCTGACAGTTAAATCTACGCAAGCGCGTGTAACGTACCAAAAAATTTTGTATGTTTATTTAAATACCGGTGTAAACATACTATACTAAGATAAATTTTAGTATATACTTGGTCTGCGTATCAGAATAGTACGCATGGTGTAAACGTAGTCAGTA
The DNA here is from genome assembly GCA_963082715.1 of Harpalus rubripes. Lineage (NCBI taxonomy): Eukaryota > Metazoa > Arthropoda > Insecta > Coleoptera > Carabidae > Harpalus > Harpalus rubripes. Next base: position 37,783,517 of record OY720451.1, on the reverse strand, counting down.
TTTGAAGCTGCTGGATGCCTGTACACTCAGTATTACGAGAAACATCAATTCCATTTCGGTTGTAGGAAAAATGTTGTATGCAACACGTGTGTAAAATAGTATTTTTTGTCTCGTGCTACAATTTCCGCATCGACCAAAAAAGTACTACTTTACACACTTGTTGCATAAATAACTATTTATTTCAGTATTATATTCATTTTACCAATTATTTTCTTTGGTAAAACAACGGTATTTTAAATACAGAAAAAAGTTTGGTTTTACTTCGAAAAAATATATGTCAAAAAAAAGTTACGCAACGTACAAAAATATAAGCAAGCCACAATTTGACCGTCGTTTTCATTTCTGGGATAAAAGTAAATATAGGTATATTTTGGCACATAAATATATTAGTTTTTGACCTCACAATTTTCTACAGAAAAATCAAAGGATGTGGAGCTACTATTATTTTCGTTTGTTTCAAAAATTATTTTTTAAAAATTTATATACAAAGGTTCATTGTAAGTATGCTTGTTCTGTATTAGATTTTTTAATTTGCTTATTGTGCAGTAAAATTTGCTAATTTTACAATTTTAGTAAAGTATAAATGCAATTAGAAGGTGCAATTAATCTGCACCGCAGAAGACAGGAATTTATGGAAATTCATAATGACCGACGTCTATATCAGACATGGAACCCATGAATGAATGAATTAAAAAAAAAGAATAATTAGAATTAATTCATATTTCACTATGATTTTAAAGGAACAAAGAAGATACATTTTTCTCACTATGGAGCATAAACATTACAATGCTGAAGAAGCGATCGGCAAATTTTGAAGATATTGCATGTTTATTGTTGGAGCTTTTGCTATTAAAAATTAATATTGGTTAATTGTTATAGAACGAAAAACGCCCTCGCTGGCGGACTTGCTCTGGGCAGCGTACTCAAAGCTCAGGACTTCCAAGTGTGCCTGACAATTATCGAAGCGCGTCAGTTAGCCGGTCTTAACATGGATCCGGTGGTCTGCATACAAGTCGGGGATCAGAGGAAATACACCAGTGTTAAAGAAAGCACCAATTGCCCTTATTACAACGAAGTAAGTAACTACATTTATATTTTATACTTTTGTATTTTCACTACCTATGACCTATAACTAATTTTAGTTGTAGCGACTCTAAAACCTTTTATTAACTATCTCGCAAAAAACCTTTGTAAATTTTAGGTTGTTGTTAAATTCAAATATCGATCAATCTCAAACGATGTGATTTTTAAAAATCTGTAGCAGAATAACAATAAGTAGACCTGACGATTTGTACGTGGGAAAAAATTATTTCTCTAACAATAGAAAGACCCCAATAAACTTTTCGACAATCTCTTAGCCGTAAAGGAAGTTATTAGAGGGATTTGTTTATATGTACGAACCCAGACGCATTAACCTCACCAAAGAATTTTGTGCATAAAATTAATTTTTCAGAATTAAACTGTATTAAATACAAATTATCTATAGAAAATCAAGTAAGTATAGTTTTTCTATGGTTGTGACTGTTGTGTTGACAGGTGGTTGTCAGTGACAGTGTGACTGAATGTTATTAAATCGTGATCTAGTGTCATAAAATTTAAGTAAAGACTTAATGGAGTAAGTTAAAACCCTAATCTTTATTATAACCTAAATTAAATTGCAATTAAAATCTTAAATATAACTTTATTTTAAAAGTTCTCTCTGCAAGGTCAGAACCATAAGGTCTATTTTGGCGTACAACGACAAGGTCGTTTTCTATGCTCAGTGTTGCAACTCGTATATAAACAATATAATCTTTTTTATTTTTTCTTTATACAACAGTGTTCTCAACCGTATAAAAATTTAAACATTGCTAGAAACATCCAAAGCATGGAAGACCGAATTTGTAATAAAATAGATGAGTTAAAAACTGAATTAAAAAATGAATTTAAGCATGAATGTGACAATTTACATGCGAGCATCAATACAAAATTCAAGGAAATAGAGCTAGAAAACGCCGTGCTTAAAAATAAATTGGAAAATCAAGAAAAAATAATTGAAGGTTTGCAGAAAGAGACGAGAAAGAAAAATATTGTCCTGTTTGGTATAAGAGAAACGCATAATTATGCTGATATGATAAAGAAAGTGTTATTTGTTATTAACGAGAAATTAAAAGTTACATTGAAAGAGGAAGAAATCGATTTTGCTTATTACTTGGGTAAAAAAGGTAATACAGTGAGACCAATTAAAATTGGTTTAACTTCTCTAAATAAAAAAATTCAAATTATGAGCAATAAAAACCAACTAAAAGATACAGACATCTACATTAAAGAAGATTTTCCGAAAGAAGTAAGAGATAAAAGGAAACAACTACAACAAATAATGATAAATATGAGGAAACAAGGAAAGTATGCCTATATAAAATATGACGTACTCATAGTAGATGGGAAGGAGATGGAAATCGATGTCGACCAAGCTAAGAAAAATAACTCAGATAAAGCGAAGAAAGTAGAAGACAAAGACGATAAAGCGCATAAAGAAAATAATGAGGAAATAAATACAAAAAAACGAAACCTGTCGGAAGAAAAAGAGACAGTCGAACAAGTGGAAGTATTAAATTCTCCAAATGTAAAAAAGGTCGTGAAAAAAGGTAAACAGGACCCCACAAAAGGAAACAATATGCTGCAATACCTTAGTGTAAGATCGTCCTCATGCAGTAATCTCACAGAAGATCCGATGCGTATGGAACAAATTAATGTGCAGCAAGCTAAGAAAAACGAGACTGCAAAATATAATAAATAGCAACTACTGGAAATAGGATGGACCACATTGAAAACAACCATGGCAAATAATAAGGTTTTAGAGAAATTAATACAGTCACAACTACAAAATGAACAGAAGGCAATGGCAAACCACTGTTCTATATTGCCCAGGAAGATCATGAATCAAGAAGATAAATGAAAACTAGCTACCTGGAATGTTAAAACATTGTATCAACGAGGTAAACTAGCAAATGTTTTCCAAGAAATGAAGCGGCTAAATATAAGTATTTTAGGTCTAAGCGAAGTAAGATGGATTGAAAGCGGAAAAATACATTGTGATGATGGAATTATATATTACTCAGGTGGAACAGAGCATGAAAAAGGCGTAGCAATAATAGTCCAAAAAGAACTGCAAAATAAAGTAATTAATTATATCCCAATTTCCGAACATATCATATTTTTGAAATTACGAACTAAACATATTAATACAAACATCATACAAGTCTACGCACCAACAGGGGATTACGAAGAAGAAGACATAGACTCATTTTATGAAGAGCTTGAAAATACTAAAAAGCTATGCAAACCCCATGAAGTTATCTACATCATAGGTGATTTCAACGCTAAAGTTGGATCAGAGCGCGACGTAGAAACTGTTGGGCCTTACGGGCTAGGTACTAGGAATCAAAGAGGTGCAAGAATGATTGGGTGGTGTAAAGCAAACGACCAAATAATTATGAACACCTGGTTCAAACAACATCCTAGACGACTATATACTTGGCGGCATCCAAATGGACACACAAAAAATCAAATCGATTTTATTACAGTTAATTCAAGATTTAAAAATAGCGTGTTAAGTGTTAAAACATACCCGGGTGCCGACTGTAATAGCGATCATACACCAGTTATAGCAGTCACTAGGTTGAAGTTCAAAATTCCTTATAAAAAGGAAAGTATCAGCAACAAATGGGATTTAAAAGCATTAGCTATTACAGAAATTAAAGAAAATTACAAAGAAGTAGTAAATGAAAAATGGCAACCCACAAAAATAATAGGAGACATCAACGTCTTTTGGGAAAAAATGAAGACTATAATTTTAAATGCAATTGAACAAACTGTTCCTAAAGAAATAAATTCAGGTAAAAATCAGCAATGGATATCTGAAGAGATACTAAACAAAATGGATGAACGCAGAAGAAAGAAAAACACTCCAGAATATACTATCTTGAACAAACAAATTAAAAAAATGTGCAACGACGCAAAAGAGAAATGGCTTAATGAAAATTGTAAAGAAATAGAAGATTTATACCAAAAAAATTCACACCAAGTTTACAAAAAGATCGAGTACATTTGTAATAAAAAGAGACTACATAACAATAACTATGTTAAAAACAAGGAGGGAGAAATTTTGATGGAAAAAAATGAAATATTATGTAGATGGGAAGAATATATAGAAGATCTTTATGCAGATGAGAACAGGCCTGAAGACATAGATTATTCGCTAATCGCCTCAGAAGATAAATGGGAAGAAAAAAGTATCTTAAAGGAAGAAATAGAATCTGCCATAAAAACCATGAACAAATACAAAGCTCCGGGACCAGATGAAGTCACAGTAGAAATGATTGACGCACTAGACGACAAGGGAGTTGAAATAATTACCAGCTTAGCAAACCGAATCTATAAATCTGGGGAAATTCCAGAAGAGCTTACAAAGTCTACAATTATTACACTCCCTAAGAAAAGCAGATCAAATCAATGTGATCAATATAGAATGATTAGCCTCATGAGTCATGTGCTTAAAATAATCCTGACAGTTCTCCTTGTTAGGCTCAAAAATTTCTTACTGCCTGAAATTTCAAAGTTACAATTTGGATTCACAGCGGGAAAAGGAACAAGAAATTGTTTGTTCCTGCTAAGAACAATAATAGAGAGAAGCTTAGAAGTTAACAACAAAGTATATGTCTGTTTTCTAGACTACAAAAAGGCATTTGATATGGTAAATCATGCAAAACTTATCACAGCCCTAGAAAGAGCTGGCGTAGACATAAAAACAATAAATTTGATAAAAAACCTATACTGGATTCAGTCATCAGCTATAAGAATAGGGGGAAAACTGTCAAATTATACGGAAATTAAAAAAGGAGTGAGACAAGGATGTGTTCTCTCCCCCCTCTTGTTCAACTTTTACAGCGAACAAATATTTAAGGAAATTATAACATTAGAAGGAGTAAAAGTTGGAGGCAAAACCATAAATAATATCAGATACGCAGATGATACTATTCTGTTAGCTAATAGTTTGGAAGAATTGCAACAACTAATAAAAAAAGTAACAGAGTTTAGCGACGGGTGGGGGCCACAGCTTAACACAGAGAAAACAGTATATATGGTGGTGGGAAAAGAAACGAAACAACAAGCTGATGACAGTGTAATAAAATTGTACAACAAGGAGATGAGACGGGTAAGCCAATACAAATACCTTGGTAGTATTATAACTAGCAATGGCAAATGCGAAACAGATATAAATAACAGAATTGCACTAGCAAAGGTGGCTTTTAACAAAATGAAAAACTTTCTGACAAACAACAATATAAGTAATAAAACGAAAGTACGCCTAATAAAATGTTACATTTGGAGTGTGATTACTTATGGTTCTGAATCGTGGACAATTAATAATAACATGATAAATAAATTAAAAGCAGTGGAAATGTGGATATATAGGAGATGTTTAAAAATAAAATGGACAAGTAAAATTAACAATAAAAAAGTGCTCCAAATGATGGGTGTAAATAGACAATTAGTGAGTAAAATAAGAAAACATCAATTTGAATTTTTGGGACATTTATTACGGGACAAAGGTGTTGAATGGGACATATTAAACGGTAAAATAGTGGGGACAGTTACACGCGGTAGAAAGCGGAATTCATTAATTACGTGTCTACAAAATGAACTGGGAGTGAAAAGTTTTGAAGACTTTGTAAGAATAGCCGAAGACCGCAACCTATGGAGATTCATGACCGCCGACGTCTGCACCAGATATGGCACCTAGATGGATGGATAGTTTTGCTATAGCTGATAAAGTGTGCTTTTATCTACTCGAAATAGTAGATAAAGTAGCACTTTAACCGCAAGGGTAGATAAAGTAGCATTTTTACACCACGGGTAGATATAAGAGATTAATTCTTATTTATTTACATACAAAATCTATAATAATCCGCATACGTACATACTGGGATTTTAAAATTGTATTTATAGTTGGAATTTTTTTACCTTCCGTCACCTTTAGGTGAGGAAGGTATTGTCTTTGGTCAAAAAATTCGGTGGTGAGTTTTTAATGAATAAGCACGTTTTAGGGTCCCTAGAATACGATTTTACTATTTTTACGATGATGTCTGTATGTATGTATTGATGGATGGTTGTATGTATATATGTATGTACGAGTGACGATTTTTTCGGATCGCCTAACTCCGATACCACCTTTCCAAAAATTATAATTTTTGCATATTCCTTTTCTTTACATACATGTGAAGAGCTGACTAGATTTTGGTTATAATTGGTCGACCGGAAATAATTTGAAAATTTTAATAGTTTTTCTTGATAAAACTCTATAAAATATCATTTTTCACATTTAATGTTATTATAAATGTTAAAGAATATTTTATTCTCTATACGATTTGATTACATTTTATATTTCATGTTCAATGGATATAGAGTTAAAAAATTATAAAGAAATTGAATTTCATAAAGCAGCCAGGTGTGTGCTATATAACCATGGAAACATCTACTACCTATATTAAAAAAATTCTGATTAACAAATGTCAGTGTCAGTGCAAGTGACATTCGGCCTAATTCTGTAAGGAAGTTGTTAAGTCTTAGCAACGTTGCTAAAATTTGTAACCAATAGAAACAAATGTAAAGCCTGTCATTTTCAAGTTTTATTTTGTGTTCGCAATTATTATTGGTTATTTACTATAGCAATGTTGCTAAGACTTAACAATTTTCTTACAGAATTGGGGGGAGTATGTTTGTGTTATAATTTTACTGTAAATATATAGAATCTTTTACAATACACTTTCTGTATAGAATTGTACAAAAGCTGACTGAAGGTAATACACAGGAAATATGGAATCTTTTGCAAGAAACTTTCTGTGTGGATTTTGTACAAAATACATAGAACTGGCGGAAGGTAATGTACTGGCCACATCAGATTTTTTCTTTAACATCTGATTTAGAAAAATATAGAATAAAATACTATAAATACACTATAGTTTTAATAATAACTAGCTGATGCCCGCGGTCTTCGCAAGCGCGAACCAATTTATATTTTAACCTCATAAAACACGATTTTATTGTTAACTTGAAAATATTTCAAACAATTCCGGAGTTTACATGTTTAGTCTCGGCAAAAAATGTGAGGTTAAAAATGGTTCAATATCACAATTTTGGTTAAAGATAGTATTTATTTTTGCGAAAATGATTTTAGAGGGTTGAATTGTATATTTCGGGTGGTTAAATTTTCATTTAAAAACTCCTCAAATAAATAGTCGGATAAATGAAGCGTAAAAATCTTTAAAACTTCTAATCCCACAAAAATAGATCTGATATGGATGATTTTAAAAAAATGTTAGTTATATTCAGTTATTCAAAATCATAAACATATTAGCTGGGGCGCTCAATTATTTATACAGGACGTTCGGATTTCGAATGCCTCCATTAGGATCTCGGGAATTATAAGAGATACGACTTTGATTATATGGTACATGTTGTGCGCCTTTGGGGGGACCTTTTAGATGTGCTTTTGTTTTGTCAAAAATTCTCATACTTTACTAGATAATGGCGGAGTACTGAAGTCGATTGATTTTTTTTATTTTGAAATTATTCCTAAACTTTCAGGGATCGAAAAAATGTTTCACATGGAAAAGTTAGATAATTTTGTCTATCCAGTCGCGTACGAAAATAATTTGTCTATTAGTAAATTTTCGATATATAACACAAAATTACATTATTTTTTTAATAGAACCCATATTTGATTTCTACTTTAAACAAATACTTATTGTATATTTCTTCAAACCTTAGATTTTTCGCAATAAATTTTATAATGTTGTATTGCTACGTAATTTAGAATATAATGCAATAAAAATTTTATTTTATTAACACCCCAATACTCAGAACTGCGTACAAAAATTATATTTTCTTTCATAATATGCTAGATTGGTCTAAATATGTAACACATAATAAGAAATTAAATTGCCAATAAAATAATTATTTTTTACGCCACTAGATAGACAATAAAATTATCTAACTTTTCTATTTGAAACATTTTTCCCGTTTACTGAAAGTTTAAAAATAATTTCAAAAACAAATAAACCGCCCAACTCCGCCATTATCTAGTAACCTATGAGGATTTTTGGCAAAACAAAAGCACATCTAAGAAGGCCCCCCAAAGGCGCACCAAATGTCCTTTATAACCGAAGTTGTATCTCATAGTTTCCGAGATCCCAAATGACGGCTTTCGAAATCCGGACATTCTGTATAAATAATTGAGCGTCCCAGTTGGTATGTTTCTGATTTTGAATAATTGAATATAATAAACATTTTTAAAAAATTATCAAAATTGGATATAGTTTTGTGTGTTTAGAAGTAAAAACTTTTATTGCCTCTGCTAAAACCCGGGTTCAAAAATTGTACATTTTTGGCTAAAAGTGTGAGGTATAAAATCGGTCAATACCTTGATTTCGGTAGGTCAGTTCGCGGTAGCGATCCCGGACTAGTTTGAGCGCCACCGGGACTGGTCTGACCTCTGACCAACGTGGTGTCAGTCGGAGTCCTAGCGCGAACAGGTAAAATGAAACTGCTCATGCGTATGATTCTCAAACTAATCCGGGATCGCTACCGCGTACAAACCTAATGTTAATTCTTGCAAAAACGAACCCTGGAGGGTTAATTTGATATATTATTATTTTTAAAGTGTCCAAAAGACCTTACGGAGTGCGAAAAATGGCATAGAATTTTTGAAAAAAATTGTGAAAAAATTAAAAATATATATTTTGCTCGCAACTCCTCAACGGTTTAAATGGTCAAATTATACAATGTAAAAATTATAAGTGTGAAAAATGAAAGAATATTTATGTTTGAATATCGTAAATTTATTGCATAGAAGTTGCAAAAGGCGCATTAAAAGAAGAATAAGAAAAGACCAATTTATTGAAGAAAATTATGAAAATTTTACACATCTATGCCATGTCATATGGAGTGAAGTGTCAAAACTTCCTAATGCGACATGGAAAAAGCCTCCCGGAATGTTTATACATTTTGGCGTCCCCTGGGCAACAGTACTTGACTGAACTGGCTAATCTTTCCACTATTGCATCTACATTTACGCGAAGAACTCTTAAATAAATAAATGAATAAATAAATCATCACGGCTTATTACCCATTGACAACTCAATGACATTGTCTTTATGTTAATCTCCGAATAAATTCATTATAATATATAAAATGTAGTACAGATACGCATAAATAAATAAATAATTTTTCGCCATTTGCGTAGTAGCCCAGTCAACGAATGCTCTAAAGAGGGGTCGAGTCGGAAAGTCAATAAGCAGAAAAACCGACTTCGGAACCTTACTTGGACTGGTTAGCCAAAAAACACATTAAAAGTCCTTGACACTCGGGCGGGCGCAAGGAGGAGGGGAGCACTTCAAAGGTCCTTTTTTTGGTTTTCACGTATATCTCAAAATCAATTAGTCCTATTGTACGAAAAAACATTATTCGCGCCACATTTTTCGTCAAGCTTTCCTCTCTAGCGCCTCAGCCTTTCATTTTACAAAAAAATCTCAGGAGGAAGAGAATTAAATTTTCTTCAAAATGGTACATCAGTTTACCATTTTATCTTAACCTGATCCAAAGTTAGAGCGTTTTTAAAATTTTTGCTGAAACCGGCGGCCCCGGTAGGAACCAGTACTTGCGAAATTACAGCATATTTAATTGAGTTTCAGTTAAGTCATTTAGAATGGCGACTGTTACAATTCAAACATTGTTTCCGGAAACAAAACCTTCCGAGGGGAGAAAAATTCGTTGCCATCCCAAAACCCCATCAATATACATATTTAGTGTATAACGGCCATCTGCAACTAACCTTACGTTTGGATTGTTGGTAACATAACCAGGGGCGGACCGTGAACTTTGAGGGCCCTAGTGTCTCTAAATCCAAATCATAAAGCTAAACATTGCAAGGTCCAAACTTTAGGTTTATGATTTAGTTTGACGTAACAAAGTTCACCAATGAGAACGATTCTGAAACGATCCATCTTTATTTAATATTTGCTTGGTGGATTCGGCTTTTTAAACAAATGCGAGAAAAACAAGGAGACTGTGAAAACTTAATTGCTGATATTTAACCAATAATGCCAAGCAAATGTCAGTTTCACGGCGCACGGGTATCTGTTAGGTACTGCTCTACCGATATTTTAATATTATTTCAAAGCATTTACATAGATGTCTGTACATATCAAAACTAAATTACAGTTAATTTAAACTTACATTTATGAAAGACTTACTTAAACCTAAACAAAAACCATAAACCTAATTTTCATTTGTGAATGCACCTTAAGTTTTTAGTTAAATCACAGTTTATTGAAAGAATTGATAAATAATTTAAACTTTCATTCGTCATGATTGTCCTGTATTTGTTTTCTATGTAGGACAACACTAAAAATATTTCTAAGATTGAATAACAACTTGGAAAAACATCAACAAGTTCTTTTATATATAAATTAGCTTGAATATATCGCCACAAGAGTCGCACGGGCCTGGCGTAGTCTATAAGTAAAATTTTAATTGAATTCATTCGTTGATTAAATGTTCATCTACATTATTCGAGTAATAGTCAACAATATTACGTGCACTTTCCATGTCGATATTTTCCGTATTAATGTCTTGCAAATCTCTTAAAAATTTGAATCTTTTATTGTATTCCCCATAGACGGCCTCATCTGTTTAAATCCATAATGAACTTATCTAATGCGACGTGTCTCGTTTAAATTTTTCTGCACATTTTATCAAAACTTCCTCTGTAGATTTATCTGAAAATCTCTTTCCACATTAGTACTTAATTTTTTGGCAATCTCTTCGCATTCGTATAGTTTCTGATCTTATTGTTGTCGTATATTGCTCATGAACTCTTTTAATGACATAAAAGACCATCTACTCTGGCTTAAGCTTTTTAACGTAAATTTTAGTTTCGCTTCACGATTTAGAAGCTCCCATCTATAGGTCGACCCAGAAAAGAAAACATATATTTGTTGCACTACTCCAAAAAAGTTCACAATTTCAGTTGAAATCTTAACCGATTCCTCCCCCAACTAAATTTAGGGAATGCGCTGCACATGGCACATAATCAGCGTATTTATTTTTTTGTTTTATAAGTGCTTGCACAGCATTGTATCGGCAGCATTGTCAAAAGACTATCCTCTACAATTATCTAGTGGCAGTTCATTTTTTGCTAAATATTAAATGAAGATAAGCCACTGTGACTACTAATTTTGATGAATGATCCACATCATCTGGTGTCGAATCCATCAAGATTGAGTAGTATTTTGAGTCGTCATTATTTATTTCAGTTATAATTTTATAAAAGATATTTTTTTCCATAATTTCAATTATTTTGCTCATATACAGTTTTTGATAAGTACGAAGCGAACGGTTTTGGCCGCAGTTCTCGTTGTTCGATATGTTCGCGAATGAATGGGTCGAACTTTGCTAGCAGTTCCAAAGCACCCATAAAATTACCATTATGTGGAGAGCCAAATACTTTGTCGTGTCCTCTGAATGCTAAACGAAACCTCTTACATTAAAAAATTTAACCACTGCAATAACGCGTTTTAGGACATTGTGGTATTGGATAGATTTTCTTAATTGCTCCTGGAACTGGTTGTCTAAAACAGACTTATTTTCTTTGCGTAATAACCATACTAATAATGATTTTTTTTATGTTCATTAGAATTTTCGTAACTTTCTAAACAAGATCCTATATGTTTCCAGTCATAGAATCCGGTTGTGTATTTAGAAGATATTTTAGAAAAAAAATTGCAGATTAGACAAAAAAAAACACATTCCATACTGGTGGAATAGCATAACAGACCTTTCCAGTAATTAACTATTTTTAATTTTCTTAATAAAATACGTATTTGAAAATGATCTGCTTTGGTCTTTGTAACTCCTTATTGAAACTGGATATATATATTTTTCGGATCTTTATTTTGGAAATGACTCATTTCATGTAAGAGGCAGTAATTAATAAAATTATCATTTATGTGTGTAGGTCACAAACCGACGTCGAAGTATTTATCAAATAATGAAATATTTTGTGAAGTTTCTTCTGCCTCGGTATCACTATCTTCTTGCAAAACAGAAACATGCACTTCAAAGGGCTAATGATCGTAAAATCGTATATATTTTTGTTCAATATTGAACGTGCGTCAACGTCAACATTGTTTCTAGAGGTTTCCGGTAGTGATTCTAGTTCTAGTGTTTCATCGCTATTGTTATCTACATTTTTGTATTTCCTGGTTCTCGGCTTTTCGCTTATTACTGTATCTGTAGCAATTAGATTTTCGGTTTCTAATTTCAAAAATTTGAAATTTTCGCACATTTACACTGTTTTCTTTTTCTCTATATAATTGTATTTTTAGTTTTTCAGCTCCATTCTTATATTTTCTACCAGACATATTTTTAAGAATATATTTAATCTGAAAAGAAATTAAAAGCTAAAAATTAATCCACCACCATGTTCTTAGTTTTTGCCAAGCACCCAAGCAGGCAATCTCTTATGTGGATTACTTCAAATAAACAGGGTCCGGCAGTCCGGCTACTGTTATGTTTTAATATTTCTTACTAATTAATTGCATAAATAAAGAGCTTAAATTTTTTAGATTAAAATAATTTTATTACCAACAAAATAAAATATATTTAACCAAAATGTGCCTAAGTAGACTTTTCATTTATCAATAAAAAATAAAATACAAAACAATACATAAGTAAAGCATTCTTATACACTTACCTATGCATAAATTTGCCGCCACTGAGAATTACCAATAACTAAACAAAGCACTCAATATAATAATTCGACGACGAATCGATAAATGAGACTGGTTGGAAATGCTTTCAAATGTTTTTAACTGAAGACACGAGCTGCGTGTGGAGGCGGAGCTGATATGATGTACGATGTACACTAAACAATCTACAAAAATGTTGCGAGCAATGTATGCATAATACACAAATTTAACAATAGCAAAATCAATAAAATGTCAAATAGACTTAACAAGAAACAAATTTAATTAATTTAATACATAAAAGAATTACAAATAATGACCTCAATAAGAAATGAGCAAAATTGTAACCAGAGAGTAGCGAAGTATTTCTTGTTTCTCACTCATATCTGCCTCTCTTACTAAGACGCAAATGCGTACTTCGCGCAAGTGTCTGGTCCCCTTATTTCTATTCACTATTCAATAAAAAATTATCAAAAGAGACGTCGACACGCAAAGACTCACTAATAGCGTTTTCAGCTTACACAGTGCAAGTACAACATATCACGTGACCACAATGAACGAGTTCTGCCCTCATCCGGTAGCAGTGTAATTTAAGCTGAAAACGATTTTGTTTAGCCGCCATATTTGCACTGACACTATTGCACTTGCCTAGGGAGTCAGTGTACAAAAGTCGCACTGAGTCAGTGCACGGTACAACTTTTTCTTAAGCTGAAAACGCATCAGCTGAATAAATTTTGCACTCAATGACAAGCTGAAAACGCTCAGTGCAAAAAAGTGCACACCAGTGCGCACTCGACTTGTCAGCTGAAAACGCTGTAAGGGTACGTGCACACCAAGCGCGCTTTACTTAGCGCTTCGCATGATGCATAGAGCTAGGATGGTTGGCGTTATTAACTAACCTATTGCTTTACGGTGCGAAGCGCCTAGCCGTATGACAGCGTAGCGCTCGGTAGTGTTGGTTTTTAACGCTGAACTACATAGCTGAAACCGTGTCTGGAGTGAAAGTATTGCAATTTTAATTTTTTTCTAGTTTCTTATAATAGAAGAACATATAAGTGCAGTGTTTTCATTTTGGTCACAAGAATGTAAATTTATAACAAAAACTACTGTGCAGATACACATAAAATTTATCTTGATAAATCCTTGCGTCATTGTACAAATGGTAAAATTTTCCGACGAAAGTACAGTGTGTTCATAGTATATTACTAACCGAGGTGGAAAGTGTTTCATTGTCGAGGGCGAAGATAGTTAACCAAGGCGCGAAGCGCCGAGGTTAACTATAGCCCGAGACAATGAAACTTTTCACCGAGGTTTGTATACTATTTTATTCACAATCTGAAATAAAAAATTTATATTTGATATTTAAATAATAATAACCTAACATAAATAAACGAATGGTCTGAGATTGTTCATTTGTCACATGAACTGTCACTTTGATTTCTAACCTTAAATATTGATTTCATTCATTACTTGTATTATTTACAAGTTTATTCAATATTTTTATCATATAAATTGTAAAGATGCTTTGTTTATATGTAAATACCCATCATTGATACGCATTGATCTCTCAAAGCGGGGGGCAGCTATTTCCAACCTCTTGGAATATGAGGTTGACAATAACTAACTTCCCAACTTTTTAAAAGTCAGAAATCGTCATATTACTAACCGATTGTGTATAAAAAAAATTCCTAACTCGGAGTAGGCTATGAACAGAGAAACGTGTGTCATCGTTATTCAAATCAAAAGTCAATTTCTCAAAATTGATCTTGAAATGTAATTTTAAAGAGAAAAGACAATAGAGAAGGATACGGTATATTGACATTCGCCGTTTTCTAATTTGTTTCCATTTCTAAAATAAGATACAGAAAGAAAAAGTTTGATTTCCTTACAAAACATTTTTGACAATATCTTATGTTAAATTGACATTTAATTAATTGACATACGTTTCTTTGTACGTAGCCTACTCCGAGTTAGCAATTTTTTTGAATACACTGTATTTCTTTATTAAATTTGCGAATCCACTTACGCGTTTTTGCATTTTTTAATTTATAATTTTCAAGCAATAATATCTTGCGACTTAGTCAAAACCATTTTAGCGTTTTACATTCGGTGTGAACACGTTAACTTCGCTCAGTGTTTCACCTAGTAGTACGCAACATGCGAAGCGCTAAGTAAGGCGCATGTTGCATACTATTAGGTGAAACACGTATTTAAATTAGAAAAGATAGTAATCAAATTATATTACGAGTACATTGTTTTTAAATTCTAACTGCAATGGATTAAGAAAGAAACCTGTTATATACCCCATTGATTTATGTTTCTACATTTTCATGTATAGGTACTTGAATGCGTGTTCATGTCGTATGAATTTTCATGTTGAAATTTGTAATTTCTCTCCATTTTATTTTATTGGTATTGTAAACACGAACACAATGCGGAAAGCATGTAACAGGTAGAACGCAACAAAGAATAGAACGTAACACAAAACCTTTTCGGGTCGCTTTTCACTTTGTAGCAAGCGTTCTTGGAGGCTTGTTGCACAATTAACCGATTATTACCGTATCGCATCGGAACGGTAGTTAAGGGAATGCGCTAAACATAACAACGAAATAAAACCCGCGGAGAGTAAGAGTAAATTTTATACATGTGTAAAATCATTTTAAAAAATTATTAACCTGAATTGAAAATTTTATTTTGTGATGAAGAACAAGATGAAGTTTATTATACATAGGTGTAGGGAAATGAATATACAATATTTTTTCTATGAGTACTATGAAAAATATACATTTACCCGCTCATTTGTTAATGTTTTTTCGAGAAGCAAGCAACTAAATTCTTTTTATATTTTATAAAGCTTTCATTTCGTACGCAATTTTTTGTTTTAGAAGGTTGGTACTAGATGACATTTACTTATGTTCATAAATCAGATTTGACATGAACTTTCAAATAATTTAACAAATGTCTTTACGTAACTGAGTTATGTAATAGTATATTATTCAATGAGCATGTAGTGTACTATTACTCACGAGAAGGAAGTATGCAACGCGAGCCGAAGGCGAGTATTGTAAATCATTCGAATGAATAATAGCCATTAAATGCAAGTAGAATACTATAATTAATAGCTATTAACATACCTAAGAATGTTATGAGTATCATAACTGCCGTAGATGTCGGTTTGAAATCGGAGCTTGTAAAGAGAGGATTTTAAGACATATAAGGCTTGTTATGATTCATAACATCCGTGGTTTGTTCAATAGTTTATCGTTTGCAGAAAATAAAGATATTATTAAATATTATATTTTTTTAATTCTTTTATTAATGCTGCTTTTAGAATGCTATGATAAACAGTATGTCGTATGACAAATATTCTAATTAGGTGCTTTATTCATCATGTTTATTATTTTAGTATAAAGTAAACGGTGTTAAGAACGATACAATAACGTTATCTGTATATATTATACTTTCATTTTAAATATAACAAAATAAAAAATATCAATGATTTTCTTCTATTCCCAATTATAAAAAAATAAATAAACGAGGTGTCCCGTATCCGAGAAACACCCTGTATATATTAAATGTAGTTCAACTTTTTTCCACTATAAAGTTGTGTTTACATGGAATTTACAATTTTACCTCAAAGAAATTGCAACAAAAGCTATTTTTACACAATTCTGTCCACAAAAATGCACTGAATAACAATCAAAAGTTTCCCGAAATCGGAGCATGGGAACCTAGCGCCAATTTGGAAAAATGGCGGCATAAATAGGTTTTTGGCCATTTTCTCATAACAATTTATGAAAGAAAATGAAATTACTCAAGAAATAAAGAATATTACGTATTTAATACTTACTCTAATATGTTTTACTATTTATACCATTGTAAAAGATTACATTCGTCGTGGTAAGTAAATTAACGATGATTTTTAAATAATTTTTCTTAACGTTTTACTACAAATTTTCATTTTTTCATCCACCACTTTGATCATGTTAATGATACGATAACCAGGTTTGAAAATTTGATAATATAATAAAGTAATTCATATTAAATGACCTACACGAGGTAATGTACTATTATCATGTTCAATAGCATGGCTTCATTTTCTGCCAGACACTTTTTATTTTTATAAAACTGTTACTGTTAAGAAACGCTGGCTATACAATAGCGAACATTTTGGAACGATGTGTTTAAATAAAGGAGGGGATAGGGGATAGAATGTTCGGAAAATTAATTGGCTAGCAATACACATAAACGGTGAGGTAAGCGTGTAAGCGTACCAGGACAATCTTCAGGGAGTATTAGAGTATTTATAGTTAGAATAAGTATTCTGGAATATACAATCTTTTGTTGGAATTGGTTCTCATTACGAACATCGACAGCGAGTATATTTGTGATTATTGTGGCCATTATTGTTGTAAATAGTACCTAGTTACTAAGTATTTTAATGTTATACTCATAACAGTCTTTCAATGTAAACAAACACTAAGTTCAATATTTTAAACTCCAAGTAAATAAATAAATGCGTGACAGTATGGAAAAATATAATATACAGGCTGTTAAGACAATGGAACAGTGCATTTTATTCGCGCGTATGAAAAGTAACACAAAAAAGTGATTCAGATATTTTGTAAGGTATAAAAGGGGACACATTTTGGCAAAACCATTATTATTTTAAAGCCAGTGGTACTCAATTTATGGATCAATGTTATGTTTTCTTAAATGCCATTATGTATTTTTTATTAACTCATTAAATATTGAATTTTCTTTTGAATTCAACGATATAATAATATTGTACCTTTATCGTAAAAAATTGATAAAAATTAATACAAAGTTATACTTTCTTCTATTTAATCAATTCAGCAGATGGCGCTTACATCAGCTCCAATTTTCAGTAGCCCAAATTAAAAAATGGCGATATTCAACTGGTGTCATCTAAAATTGTATTAAAATATTAAAAAGGTATCATAATGTAATCGAAACTTTGTATATTATAGTCAATAGGTGTGAAATATACAAAGCGATAAACTCTACTGAAAACCGGTATCTTACAGTCTACTGGCAACTCTAACAGATGGAGCTCTTGTATCTGACGATGACAACGATACAACTACAGCGAAAGTTCCAAATGATTTGAATTCCTCTTTCGAGGGGTAAGTAAACATGCGGATGTTTACTACTTGACTACCGCTAATCTACTTGTTGGCCGGAAATGTGGCCAATATGTGGGAGCGATTTCAAAGGAAATGCAGGGTACTTACAATTCGTGCCAGCTTCCATCAATAACTGCTTCGAGTGATGACTAGAAACCCCTTAAGATGCGGACACACTACTATCGCGTCACGTAAACTCACATGATTTCACGATCCTTAAACACATCGTTCCAAAATGTTCGCTATTGTATAGCCAGCGTTTCTTAACAGTAACAGTTTTATAAAAATAAAAAGTGTCTGGCAGAAAATGAAGCCATGCTATTGAACATGATAATAGTACATTACCTCGTGTAGGTCATTTAATATGAATTACTTTATTATATTATCAAATTTTCAAACCTGGTTATCGTATCATTAACATGATCAAAGTGGTGGATAAAAAAATGAAAATTTGTAGTAAAACGTTAAGAAAAATTATTTAAAAATCATCGTTAATTTACTTACCACGACGAATGTAATCTTTTACAATGGTATAAATAGTAAAACATATTAGAGTAAGTATTAAATACGTAATATTCTTTATTTCTTGAGTAATTTCATTTTCTTTCATAAATTGTTATGAGAAAATGGCCAAAAACCTATTTATGCCGCCATTTTTCCAAATTGGCGCTAGGTTCCCATGCTCCGATTTCGGGAAACTTTTGATTGTTATTCAGTGCATTTTTGTGGACAGAATTGTGTAAAAATAGCTTTTGTTGCAATTTCTTTGAGGTAAAATTGTAAATTCCATGTAAACACAACTTTATAGTGGAAAAAAGTTGAACTACATTTAATATATACAGGGTGTTTCTCGGATACGGGACACCTCGTTTATTTATTTTTTTATAATTGGGAATAGAAGAAAATCATTGATATTTTTTATTTTGCTATATTTAAAATGAAAGTATAATATATACAGATAACGTTATTGTATCGTTCTTAACACCGTTTACTTTATACTAAAATAATAGACATGATGAATAAAGCACCTAATTAGAATATTTGTCATACGACATACTGTTTATCATAGCATTCTAAAAGCAGCATTAATAAAAGAATTAAAAAAATATAATATTTAATAATATCTTTATTTTCTGCAAACGATAAACTATTGAACAAACCACGGATGTTATGAATCATAACAAGCCTCATATGTCTTAAAATCCTCTCTTTATGAGCTCCGATTTCAAACCGACATCTATGGCAGTTATGATACTCATAACATTCTTAGGTATGTTAATAGCTATTAATTATAGTATTCTACTTGCATTTAATGGCTATTATTCATTCGAATGATTTACAATACTCGCCTTCGGCTCGCGTTGCATACTTCCTTCTCGTGAGTAATAGTACACTACATGCTCATTGAATAATATACTATTACATAACTCAGTTACGTAAAGACATTTGTTAAATTATTTGAAAGTTCATGTCAAATCTGATTTATGAACATAAGTAAATGTCATCTAGTACCAACCTTCTAAAACAGAAAATTGCGTACGAAATGAAAGCTTTATAAAATATAAAAAGAACTTAGTTGCTTGCTTCTCGAAAAAACATTAACAAATGAGTGGGTAAATGTATATTTTTCATAGTACTTATAGAAAAAATATTGTATATTCATTTCCCTACACCTATGTATAATAAACTTCATCTTGCTTTTCATCACAAAATAAAATTTTCAATTCAGGTTAATAATTTTTTAAAATGATTTTACACATGTATAAAATTTACTCTTACTCTCCGCGGGTTTTATTTCGTTGTTATGTTTAGCGCATTCCATTAACTACCGTTCCGATGCGATACGGTAATAATCGGTTAATTGTGCAACAAGCCTCCAAGAACGCTTGCTACAAAGTGAAAAGCGACCCGAAAAGGTTTTGTGTTACGTTCTATTCTTTGTTGCGTTCTACCTGTTACATGCTTTCCACATTGTGTTTGTGTTTACAATACCAATAAAATAAAATAGAGAGAAATAAGGATATATATATATATATATATATATATATATATATATATATATATATATATATATATATATATATATATATACCTTGACATAAGCGTTTAACATGGGAAAACTGATTTTTGTGTATAAAAAGTGTCCGATTTAAATTTAAGCCATGCTATATAACATGATAATAGTACATTACCTCGTGTACCTTATTTAATATTAATTACATTATTATCATTGCGTAAATCAGAGAAAATTATAAATATCTGTCAATATATTTGTTTCAATATTTTATCACGTAATATCAAAATAATTGCAATTGTCATTGTAGGTCAATGGTTAGCATAGCTGACTGCGGAATGAGATGACGTTTAGAGGTTGGGGTTCGAATCTCCGTCAAGACAGTATTTTCACTATTTTTTATTTATTTATGAATTAATTGGGAATTATATTAAAGATTATGTATTATATTAATATGGATATCAATGTTTTTATTATTGTAATCAATTCATTGTTATAACCAAGTACATAATATAAAATAATTGGTTTTAAACAATGACAAAAATTGATTACAATAATCAAAACATTGATATAATAAAAATGCACTATATTTTCTTTTAATCTTAATAAAACAAGATTGAGATAAAATGAATATGTGTATGTTTTGTGATTTACTGTAAAAGTAGATGTTATAGTTTAAATTCTTATGCTTTTGTGTCATACTGATAATTACTACTTCCATTGAGGTTAGTATTATATCATGATAGAAACTTATTTGTAGTTATTTAACTAATTCATCCATATTAATATAATACATAATATCTTTAATATAATTCGCAATTAATTCATAAATAAAAAAAATTGATTGACGGAGATTCGAACCCCAACCTCTAAATGTCATCTCATTTTACAGTCAGTTATGCTAACCATTAACCTACAATGACAATTGCAATTATTTTGATATTACGTGATAAAATATTGAAACTAATATTTATTGACAGATATTTATAATTTTCTCTGATTTACGCAATGATAATAATGGTATTAAAATTAAATAAGGTACACGAGGTAATGTACTATTATCATGTTGAATAGCATGGCTTAATTTTAAGCCGTACAATTTTTACTCACAAAAATCAGTTTTCCCATGTTAGACGCCTATGTCAAGGTTTGCTTGGGACACACGGTATATATATATATATATATATATATATATATATATATATATATATATATACAGAGTGTAAATGAAATAAGTGCATTCATTTTAATCAGTAATGTAACTCTACGAGAGCAACAATATTTCTTAATAACTTTTTCTAAGTCTTTTAGGTTTTGAGTTACCCGCCCATGAAGAACAAATGGCTGCTGCCGTATTCAAGTGGGATACAAACAGCTCAAAAATTGTAGGTTATCGGTTACACTTGCAGTCACAGTAATTAATAAACGAATCAACGGAAATAACATTTATTATTAATTAATTCGTAATAGTACAATTTTTAAAATAAAGAAATTTAAATTTAGGATAACAAAATTATATAGTTGTGTATTAAACTAGGCTTTTAATCACCTGTGAATAGAGGAATACAAAGAGGAGCAAAAGCATAGTTGTTAGGTTATGAGATGATTTTTTATCGTCGACGAATCATAATAGTTTAAATACGTTATTCAAAAAATGTAAGTACAAACTTTTGTCCATTTAAACGAAGTATATGAGTACCAATAATTAGTTGTCCATTTATTATTTCCACCCAAACATTTTTTTATGAAAATTTTTACAGCATTTTCTTCTTTCGAGATGTGTATTGTGCATAATAAATACACCTTCCTAAGTAAATTCTGTCTCATTAATGAACATTATGAGCCATTCGCCATTCCCAAAATTAAAGTCTGTTATGTACTGAAAACATTGAATTTTTTGCACATGGTATGGATAGAACTGTTGCTTTTGTTAAATTGTCATATGTGACACTAGTGTATTGTGATAAAAGATGTACAAGATTAACAAATGTGCGAATATTAGGAACGTATGATTTGGAAACGCTCAATCTAAATGCGTTGGCAACTCTAACACTGTCTTTATATCAACCACAAATTAAAATGTAGTAAATATACGAATAAATAAACCATAGGTAAGTAATTACAATGTCTGTGTACTCACTATTTGTAAACGTAAGCATTTTGACAGAATTTTACCTTAAAAACAAGTTTATTACTAATGTCAAAATTTAATTGTAGAGAGCTATTGCTACTGCATTCATTATTATAAAAATACGTGGAACGACTCGTCAATCTACGGGATTGTAAAAATGCTAAAAAAATACGCGATTTCGAGAAAAAGTTATTGAGAAATATTGTTGCTCTCGACGAGTTATATTACTGGTTAAATTTAATGTACTTATTTCATTTACATCCTATATATATATATATATATATATATATATATATATATATATATATATATATATATATATATATATATATATATATATATAGTAGTGTAAATGAAATAAGTACATTAAATTTAACCAGTATTATAATTCGTCGAGAGCAACAATATTTCTTAATAAATTTTCTCGAAATCGCATTTTTTTTTTAGTATGTTTACAACCCCGTAAATTGGCGAGTCGTTTCAAATATTTTTCTAATAATTGAATGCAGTAGCAATTGCTCTGAAAAATTTTGTTTTAACAATTGACAGTCCTGTCAGTTGTCGCAATTAAATTCTGCTTCTAAATCAATAAACAGAATTACTTTTACATGCTTTGTAACGGCAGAAATTAAATATGAAAATATCGAAAATTACGTTGAAAATATCAACAGCCATGGAATTGAACAAAAAATAAATAAATGCTTGACGTTTCATCAAATTGTCAGAAACGTCAAATAAGTTAACTTACGTTGTGACAGATAAAACATCAAGCATTTATTTATTTTTTGTTCAATTCCATGGCTGACGATATTTTCAACGTAATTTTCAAGATTTTCATAATTAATTTCTGTTGTAACAAAGCATGTAAAGGTAATTTTGTTAATTGATTTAGATGCAGAATTTTATGCCCTAAAACTTTTATTTGACGCGTTTTTGCTTAAAATAATTAGGCGAGCAGGAAATTGCAAAAAACTGATTTCCCATGTTAATCTCCTATGTACACCTTTAAGTCAGACACACGGTATATATATATATATATATATATATATATATATATATATATATATATATATATATATATGTTATAAATGACGATTAATGTTAGCGCTGAAAATAAGAATACTAAAACACAATAACAAATCTAGACGACCGTCGCCTGGCCGAACCCGGTCACGCGGAATCTTCCTTCACGCCGTGATTATTTCTGTAAAAAAATTAACACATGAGAAATACTCAGTGAGGAGGCAATCATTTACAAAAGGTTCAGGCATTCACACACCGTACACACATGTTGGAAACTACGGGCAGTACCGCTAGTTACTACGGAACCTCTGCCGCTTCGGTGGTGATCCGGAGACAATCCTCTTAACCAAATGGATCAGATCACTACAGTCTTAACTGCTGCTACGCTGGCAACCACAGATGCGGGTCACTACAGCCTTCCCTGTTGCTACGTTGGCGACCCTCGGGTTCACTCGAGCGCCCACTACGGAAACACTGCTGCTTCGGCGGTGATCCGGAGACAATCCTCTTAACCAACTGGATCAGATCACTACAGCCCTAACTGCTGCTGCCGTTGGCGACACCAAATGCGGGTCACTACAGCCTTCCCTGCTGCTACGCTGGCGACCCTCGGGTTCACACGATGCGGCCACTACAGTACACTGTACTGCTCGCACACACATTCACAATCATACACATGCTAGATTAACTCTCTCACCTGAATCACTACAATATCGATGTTCTCACACTGAAATCTAGAAATAAAATGAAATAAAATACGTGAATACCAGTATCATTAAATGTAGCTCTTATCCAACAGCATCGGTTACGTACCTAAATAGCTAATTAGAGACAAAACATAATAAATTTAATAAAAATTATCTTACGCAAAATAATCACTGTGACATTTCGACCATCCTGACAAGTTCCTCGTCCTCGAGGAATCAGTCCCAAATTCCTGCAGCATCAACATCCGAAGCGCTGTTGTTTTTCGGCAGTTCACGTGTACTCAAATCTGGTTTCATCCTGTCAATCGCCACTTCATTACTATATTCTCTTTTTCTACTTCGATTTGTACCAGGAAAATCTTCTACTGAAAATTTATCGTTCGGTAGAACTTTCTTTATTTGCAATGGTCCTTCATATGGATGGTGTGAAATGGAATCGGTAGTTTCTCAATTGGATTCAATAGTCCTAATTGCTTTCCACTCTGTTGTTTATGGTAAAAACATCTGATACACGAGTCAGTGTACTTCGCGAATTTTCTCATTCCAGGAAACCAGTAAATTTCAAAATGTCCAAACTCATCAAGACAGGAACGTACTATCTGCAGCCGTTGTCCTCTAGGTACAAACCACTAGATTCCACACGCGGTAATTCGGCAAACCCGTTCGTCTCGTAAACAGTAATTTTTATAAATATTCCTTTCGTAGTTAGCTTCCAGTGGTTTACTTAAAATGTTCTTGATAACTTAAATTTGACATTTGTCCGGCGAGTATCCAGTCAGCTTGTTATATGAAAAGTTTAAAATTCTGCAGAAAGTCCTTCTCCTGACACGGGGTTTCGACTTAGCGCATCGACGTGACCCATTCGTAATCCTGGGCGATATTCTATATCGAATGAATATTCGCGCAGTCCCACCATATTCCAATCCTAGGTACCAAATCCTGTTTAGTGCTAGCAGTTCGTAGTGCATTGCAGTCTGTTACTAATTTAAAATGTATTCCCAGTAGATATACTCTAAATTTCTGTAATGTTTCGACTGCTGCTAAAGTCTCCAGCTCATACGAATGATACTTAATTTCCGTTGGTGAAGTTTGGCGACTGAAATAAGCAACTGGGTGGAATTTACCTGTGTCCAATTTCTGCAGCAGGATTCCTCCTAATCCTAACTTGCTGGCATTCATGTGCACCTCTGTTTCGGCATTCGAATTGTAGAGTTACAAAAGTGGTCGTTCCGTAAGCTTTTCCTTTAGGTCTTCAAATGCTTTCTGTTCTTTCGCCTCCCAATTCCGCAGTGTATCCTTTCTCGTTAGATTAGTAATCGGTCGCACAATCTTAGCGTAATCTTTAATGAAGTGTCGAAAATGACTTGTAAGTCCTACAAACTGTCTTACTTGATGCACGTTTCTCGTCTGAAATCCAGTGACGGCTTTTATTTTCTCCTTTCCATGTCGAACTTTATCTCGATCAATCTGAAATCCTTAATAATTGATGCTACTCTGAAAAACAAACATTTCTTCATATTCAGTGTAAAGATATTTGCCCTAAAAAAATGTCAAATAGTGTCGGCAGTGGCTGATTTCCCTTTGTAAATGATGATGGGCAGATGATGTCATCTAAGTAAGCCATGGCGATGGTGTTACGACATGATCCTACAACTTTGTTGACCGGCCTCTGAAAAAACTGACGGTCTATTAGATAATCCAAAAGGCAGACGATTAAACTCGTAGTGTCCGTCCGGTGTTACAAATTCAGTTTTGTACTTCGAGCTCTCCGCGATAGGTATCTGGTAATATCCTGACGTCATATCTAAAGTTGTGAAGTACGTCGCTCCTTGCAATTGATCCAGTTGGTCATCAATTCTTGGAAAGGGGTATCGGTCTTTTACTGTTACTTTGTTTATATTTCTGTAGTCTATGCACATTCGCGCTTCTCCGTTCTTTTTCTTCACTAGAAGAATCGGTGCTGAAAAGGGTGAAGTAGATTCGTGTATAATGTCGCCATCAAGAAGCTCTTGTACTATTACCTGAACGTGTTGTCTCTCTGGAATTGACAATCTATACGGCCTATAAGTAATGGGTGTATCATCAGTCGGTAAAATATCCACTTCGGTTGCATTCGTGCGTCGAATATCCTTCACAGTTTTTACAAAACAATCCCTATATTCCTTCAGCAGACGTATTAGTTGTTCGCGTTGATCCACACTTATATCCATTCCCAGGTGTAGTTCATCCTACGTAAAGTAAATCCCTTCATTTTTCTGCGCTTCTGTATTATCAGCTTGACACTTCCATTCCCTTGTTATAATTTTATCCTTCTGAATTGATCATCCCGCATGTGATCAGTTCAAGACTGATAGAATAAATTCCATATTCTTGTCTGCTACTACAATTGTTCGCGGAAATACGTGCTCGTTTCCTTCAGGTGTTCGTACACTTAAATACACAAAAAGTTCTCCTTTGTCTTCCACATGGCAGATCACGTGTCCTACATATCCTGGTGGTATAACAGTTGTATGTTTGGCCCAGATGTTAACCTTCTTACGGTGTGTCGCTTCGATTCCACTGGATGGTGAGTCGTTTTTCTTGAAAAATCTTTGCCGATTTGAATCCTTGTACATAACTACTTCCGGTGATACTGTGAAAGGCTGTCCAACTATGTTTGGTACTATGTTGAATACTAGATTCTGTTATACTTCGTCAATTGTCAACTTGTGAACTCCAGTTTCGCCTAAAGTCCTCAACAATCCATTCCCGAAACCACGCAGAGAAACCGTCTTGTTTTTGTTGAGTGGTAATTCCAGTTGTTGTGCTACGGATTCCTTCATGGTTATGCAAGTAGACCCCATATCGACGTACGCTTAGACTCCCGTTCCAGTTTCGTAATCCAGCTAAACATAAACGTAACCAATATCTGAACTGTTCCAAAAGCTGTGCTGGTGTGATCCCAAAAGCTGAAAGTTAAAAATGTTCTGATCCTACTTCTGAAATGTTATAAATTACGATTAATGTTAGCGCTGAAAATAAGAATACTAAAACACAATATATATATATATATATATATATATATATATATATATATATATATATATATATATATATATATATATATATATATTTGTGGTTGAGCGGCTTAGCGCACATCTCGTAGCTCGCAGTGACGTCACCCGGACCATGTTCCGTGCGTTCGATTTCTGTCGACCGACAATGTGTGATTTGTTGTAAAAAATAAACACAGCTACTTGTATTTATCACGCTCGGATGCTTTAAGCTGACCACTTATACATCTTAAATTAATGTAGCAATGGCTGAAATTCAGCCGGCAGTACGGCAGTGGTAAAACACTGCGGCTAGATGAGTCCGGTTGGAGGGTAAACGGCGATAGCTGTATACACGCCCCTATATATATATATATATATATATATATATATATATATATATATATATATATATATATATATATATATCGGGTGTCAAGCCAATCGACACATGGGGGATTAACTTGGAAAATCAGCTAATTGTTAATAGAATCTCCCCAGTGCAAGATATTAAGTTGAAATTTTGTATACTTCTCCGGGGATACGTAGTTTCCAAGCAACGGTTCTGATAGTATGGTGGTAGCGAGTGTGCTTAGCAATAAACAAAATTCGGAGAGATGGGTTCGAAACTAGCCGACAGCAAAACTTATTTTTAAATTTTTATTTTTCAAAATAATTTTTATTGTTTTTAATTTTTCATTAATATTTAATAAAATGGATACGTTATACACAACACAACGTATTTATTTTATAAAATATAAATCGCACTTAATACAACAGCAAGAATTAAAAAATTACAACAAATATTCAAAATGACCGCCATTTTGTACTAGGCAAAATCCGAGACGATCATAATATTGTTGTCTCACTTTGCTAAGCTGTCGATTTGAAATAAGGCTGCAATCATTTCTCATTACCGCTTTAAGATTTTCTAAAGTTGTCAATTCATAATGGCTGTAATTTTTTTGATTTTATATGGCCCGAAAGAAAAAATCTAAAGTGCAGGAGATCTTGCAGGCCATTTAATTGATCCATTTAAACAAATCCAAGAATATTTATTGTAATCAGTGTGATTCAGATTTTACAAAATATAATTTATGATTGATCTTTGCCCAGTTGCATAAAGCATTGTTAACTTTAATCACGTTGTTAACTTTAACAAGACTTCTTTTCTAATGTATTTTTGATACGTATCCATGGTTTCAATGTGTGGTTAAACACATGATCAGCTAACAACGTTTTATGCAACTGGCCCTTAATGTTTATATTTTATTAAATATGAATAAAAGATTAAATACATATCAATGATAAAAATTATTTTGAAAAGTAAAAATTAAAAAAATATATTTGCTCTCGACTAGTTCCGAACCCGACTCTACGATTATTGTTTATTAACAAGCGCACGCGATACCATTATGCTATTTGAACCGTTGCTTAGGAACTATTTTTTCCGGAATATGAACAACAATTCTGGAAATTTGATATTTTTTCTTAATTTCTTCTAGTATTACACATGTAGATTGACTAATTTGAAATAGAATCCATAGAATGAGTATACCCAGATAAGCATACAAAAAAATTTCACTTGCACTGCGGAAATACTATTCATAATTAACTGAATTTCCATGTTAATCCCCCATGTGTCGGTATACATATATATATATATATATATATATATATATATATATATATATATATATATATATATATATATATATACATTTATTTACTTATCGTTACCTTATTATACGTATGTATGTATAAATAATAATTCAATAAGTTTGTATAAGACAGGGATAGACGTGTATATTTGCGTAAAAATGTA
Organism: Harpalus rubripes; assembly: GCA_963082715.1. NCBI lineage: Eukaryota > Metazoa > Arthropoda > Insecta > Coleoptera > Carabidae > Harpalus > Harpalus rubripes. Next base: position 37,754,850 of record OY720451.1, on the reverse strand, counting down.
TAAAACAACTGAACAATATATATATATATATATATATATATATATATATATATATATATATATATATATATATATATATATAAATAATAATATATACATTGGTTGGGGTGGCTACTCGATCCGCCATATATATATATATATATATATATATATATATATATATATATATATATATATATATATATATATATATATATATATATATATATTAAAATAACTAAACTTGTTGAATACAAATACAATAACATAACACAGCACTTAGGTTAAAACATGGAAATAACTAATGGGCGATTGTAACAACATGCAATGCTGTTGTTTAGCATGAACTGATGTACGTGAGACTAACTATGAACAATTACAGCTTATTCGTATAGCGACAAACCGAACGAGAATTTACTTAACACGTGAGTAAACCATCGCGCATCAGACTCAAAACTAGGAACATCCGTTCCTACGTTTTTTTTTTTTTTTCATTATTTATCACTTTAAAAGCCCAACTTATTAAGTATGTACAAATAGCTTACTTATTCTCAGCGCAGACGAGCATGAGCTCATCTGGAGAACGCATATGGCGAACTGCAACTGACTCATTATAGGTTCGACAGAGACCTCTCACGAGAATTCTGCTGACTGCAAAATTTTGCCTTCTTACGTCTCGGTTAAGTTCAATTGCGTCTCGGTATATTTCACAACTTTCTAGTAATATTACAGTATTATCTACCTGCTTTTCAAATTTGACTCAACATTGCATATAAAAATGAGACGAGATGTCACATGTCATGTACACTGACATAGTCTCAAATTACACTGCCTAAACTTGTCTCCAATTTCAGTCAATCAGAGAGTTCAAAACTATGCCCTATTCTCCCAAAATATCGAATTGATAAGGTGGAACAAGGTAGTATTTCATTTTTATTTTAAATTTTGTATGTAGGTTGAGAAAACATGCAGTCATTATAACAAAATAATATTATTTGTCATTATCGTATGTCATTGTTACCCATTATTATAATATAAGGTAATTTTAATTAGTTCTGTAATAATTATTTTAATAATGGTAGCAGATTTAACAAAAACGGATTAGTTTATTTATTGACGTAAGACCCATAAAAATGGATTTCTAGCATGAATAATATAAGTAATCACGCGAAATAAAAACCGTTTTTGAAATAGTTTGAAAAAATAATATTATAATGTGCAACAATGACATACGAAAATAACGGATAATTTTCTTTTGATTAGTTGAATGTTTCTTAGCCTACACTGAGAAAAAAATATAATTACGTGAACTGTAAATTTATTTGTTACATATAAATCCTAAGCTTGAATAGATCCAAATATATCTACAATTGAAGCAATGTAATAATTTATTTGAAGCATTTATTTATCTCAAATAAATATATATTGAGATTTTATGAGAACTATGCATTTATTTACGTTAAAAATTATTTTAATTGCGGTAAATTTATTTCATTATTATTGGATATATAATAATTTATTTGAACCAAATATAAATACCTATCTCGCATACCCTGTCAACTCTAAATAGATTAAAATTGAGGGGAAATAATTAAATAAAGACTAGTACATTTAATTTATTCGTACACCATATTTTTATTAACACATAAATTACATCCTTAAGTATATTAATGTACATATAATAAAAATTATAAAAGTATAAACACACAATCTGTACAGGTACCGATGCATGTGCCTTGGTATAAAAGATACACTGAAAAATGTGAATCAAATATCCGAAACTGCACTTAAGTAGTATATTTTTCACTGTTTCGTCACCCATATTCACTACTTTTTAGCACACGAATGAAAAACAAATCGCCAGAAATGAACACTGTCACAAATGAGCACCACCATAAACAAGATGCAACGTACAACAAATGAACAAGTCCATACAAGTCACTTCACTTAAAATCTTCATTTGACAACAAATAGGACATTGTTCACTGAATGGAAATATCATTTTGCCACAAATAATATTTATTTGTGACAAATAAATATAGATTCATAGAATAAAACTATTTTTCATTGTAATTAATCTAAAGTTTACACAAATATATTATGAATTTAATTCTAAACAATTACATATTTGTAAGAAACAAATAAATATATCAGAAAATTATAAATTTATTTTTATATTTTGCGTTCATAATTAAGTCATTACGATACGCAATTGCGTATCGTAATGACCTTCATTTCGATACGCAATTTTTTGTTTTAAACGGTTGGTACTAGATGACGTTTCTTTAATTCATTTTACCTAATTTATTTGTAGTTAATTGACAATTCATTTTAATAATATGTCGAAATTATTATTATTATTTTTTTTATTTAGGGAAGATTATTTACATGAAAATGTACAAATGGTTACAAGTATAATTACAAATTGAGTAAGTATATGTTATTGTAGAAGGCGCAAAATATAAAAAATAGTATAAAGAACTCATTTTATAAGACTTTTTTTCGCACTTGTCAATTAGAAAACTCGCTAACGCTCGTTTTCTAAATTTTGACGCGTGCGAAAAAAACATGTCTTATAAAACACGTTCTTTAATATACTATTATTAAAAATCTCAATTTAAAATACTAAACATAAATATATTAGAAAATTAAATTAAATTTAAATGAAATAAATGACGGTCAAATAAATAATATAACTGAATGAATAAAATACATTTTATATTAAAGATTAAATTGTATTTGTTGCAAAGTTGCAATAATTGAATGAATGAAGTACCCCTTAATTATGAATATTTATGTTAGAAATGACGATTAAATGTTAGCGCTGAAAATTAGAATATTAAAACACATTTATCACCCAAACCGGTATATACAGTATTAATACAAAAATAATAACAAATCTAGATGACCGTCGCCTGGCCGAACCCGGTCACTCGGAATCCTCCTTCACGCCGTGATTATTTCTGTAAAAGAATTAACACATGAGAAATACTCAGTGAGGAGGCAATCATTTACAAAAGGTTCAGGCATTCACACACCGTACATACATGTTGGCAACTACGGGCAGTACCGCTAGTTACTACGGACCCTCTGCCGCTTCGGTGGTGATCCGGAGACAATCCTCTTAACCAACTGGATCAGATCACTACAGCCCTAACTGCTGCTACGCTGGCGACCACAGAATGTGGGTCACTACAGCCTTCACTGCTGCTACGCTGGCGACCCTCGGGTTCACACGAGCGGCCACTACGGAACCACTGTCGCTTCGGTGGTGATCCGGAGACAATCCTCTTAACCAACTGGATCAGATCACTACAGCCCTAACTGCTGCTGCCGTTGGCGACACCAGATGTGGGTCACTACAGCCTTCCCTGCTGCTACCGTTGGCGACCCTCGGGTTCACACGATGCGGCCACTACAGTACCCAGTACTGCTCACACGCACACTCACAATCATACACATGCTAGATTAACTCTCTCACCTGAATCACTATAATGTCGATGTTCTCACACTGAAATCTAGAAATAAACTGAAATAAAATACGTGAATACCAGTATCATTAAATGTAGCTCTTATCCAACAGCATCGGTTACGTACCTAAATAGCTAATTAGAGACAAAACGTAACAAATTTAATAAAAATAATCTTACGCAAAATAATATCTGTGACATTTATTTGCTAAAAACCTGTCATTTTTCTCAGTGTACTTAAAAAAAATTAAATTGAAATGAAATATTAATTTTGAATTAAATTTTATCAAATTTTTCGTAATATATGGTATATAATATTGTTGAATTCAGAATAAAATTCTGTATTTAGTGAGTTAATAATAATAATATATATATGCGCCTACGGTACCTAGTCACTTCATATACGGGAACCTACTGGCCGTTGTGACTTCATATATAACGTTGTGACTTCCGAAAGTGGAAGTGACAACGTTTCCCATGTAATTTTATTTTTTTCTACCACTACAAGGCTAAACAAGTGTAAATACGAAAATTGTGTTGGAAGTCAAATATACCCCCAGTACCCTTAAATTTGTCACTTTAGTTCATGCGTTTACCGCTGGCGTTGTAATCGCTATTAGTGTCAGGTATACGCAATGCGATGTTACTTTCGACGTGTATATAGCATTAGGAAGTACTTAGTCACTTCCGAAACTTGGCAACAGTGTATTATAGTACGTAATTGTAGTTATGTTTTTTCCAAATATGAGTGGGACTGGAAACACAATTTATATAATAAATTTTTATTAACAATATACAAATAAAAAATATCATATATTAATAATGGATGAAAAATTCACAAAAAAATACCACTGTTATCTGTAGCACATACGAATTAATGATTATTTTAAACACATATTTAAAATTTTTAGCCAATAAGTATTAATAACAATTAAATTTCTTCTTATATATCAAAATTTTTCAATGTGTCAAACGTTACTAACTTAAAATTTTTGTCTAGAATAAAATTAGATTTTCCAATTTAATAAGATATACTGTCAACGAAAAAATATTGTAACTAACACATGTGTTAAATGGCCATTAGTGATCTCAAAAATTAAAATGTCTCAATCATTAATCAACCTCCTTAACACACGTAATAGTAATTATCAGAGGCGTAAACTTTTAATTTTGGCTGTGGGTGCATTATTTTTATTTTAAATATGGGTAACTTTATGTTTTTATAAATGCAAATAATACAGTAAAAAAAAACATTCCTATTTTATTATACATATATTATATTATATGTACATTTAACATATATAAAATTAATATCTATTACAAAAAAAAAAAAATATTCCTAGTAGTTATATACAGTTATCTCTAAAACACGTAGACATGGCTTAAGAACAGATTCCTGGGCCCAAAGTAACACGATATAACTTAATTTACCAATATGCAAAAAACCGAAAGTGTACCATTTAGTAAAAAAGTATAATTTTGCTTATAATGACAAAACGCTTTGTTCGGTTTGAATGAAATTTGCTATAATAATCCATATGGATGTCATCTTTTAAGATAATATTTGTTATTATTAGTGAGCCACTACGGTATGAAATTTAGGTGTCACGACCATAATATATTCAATGGTAAACTTTTCTGTCTCTGCGTAAGTTGTGAGTGATATCTGTAACGATTTAGGCAGAAAAACATAAAATATAAGTGACTGCACAGTGCAATTTATAAAATAAATTGCATCTAGCAATCTATCCAAATGTCAATCAACTAATTTTTAATGCCAGTAACAATAGACTTTTTTAATTTAAAGAGATAGAAGATATGCGTAATGGAGATCTGCGCACAGTAAGAATAACTGAGACCCATGGCGTTTGTTTCTAAAAAAATTAGACGTAAGATGTGAGATATATATATAAGATAATTTTAAAAAGTCTTACCGAAATAAGTTACAAAAGCTTTTATTGAATTTAAAATGTCTAGCGATGCAATTTTTCACCGAGAATACAGGTATTTTAATGACTGCAATATTTTTAGACTTGAAAAATTGACAAATCATTTTTACAATGTATGAAATATAATTAAAATGTTAGGGTGAAATTAATGTGGGTGCTGCTCTTTGGGTGCATGTGCGTCCGTGCACCCACGTAGTTTACGTCCTTGGTAATTATCATCTCTAGCTAATACAGCCTTAATGGAAAAACGTTGGCAAAAACCACTACTATTGCCTCTAGTAGAGGACATAAAAAATTTTAGGGATGAAACTTTAGCCTTGGCAATAAAAAATTAAAAAATACTGCTATCTGGGAATAAAAATGAAAATGCATATAAATTATTATTACAGTGTACATTGGCACTTCTCATCATTTTTAATAGACGCAGAATAGGGGTCAGTAATGCGTGATAATATAACCTATTAATAAACTGTCAACGGAAATAGTAAATAGTTACCTTGCATGTCATGCCCAATATTTTACTTGTTACTCACGTGCAAACTAGGTTAAAATAATATAGGGTAATATTAATGATAGATCAAAACCGTTTGCACATTCCAGGGTCATCTTTTCCAGAAAAGTTTAATAGTCACTATAGGAATTTTCGATCATCTTTTGTTTCTAAGCTACAGTCAAAAACACGTTTTTCGATAATTTTGAAAATATATCATATCTTATTTATTATGATAGTTGGAGAAAAATTGTTTTTACAAAATTTTTACCGTTTGTTAGATTGAATAAAATGGCGTAATTAGATTTTTTGAAAACTTAATAATTTTCGAGATATAACACAAAATTTTGATTTTTTAAATGGGAACCTTTGTTAAAAACAGTCTCGTCTTCTGGCTTAATTTATAAGCCTTTCAATGATATATAACAAGTCTACATTCTTTTGTTATAAACATTAATAAAAGACGAATTATTAATTTATTGGGGTGAAAATATTGGAAATTATTAAGAAACAAATGAAAAAATGTATTACACATCATCATTTGTTTATTTTAATTCTATATCTATTAATTGTGTTTAATTAATTATTTTCGTGTTAGTTAAATTACTATTTATCTACGTTACAGTTGGCTT